>NDFG01000486.1:47526-104057 GCA_002167245.1 Sporophila hypoxantha
AGAAGAGATACATCGTCCGGATCTTTCCTCTGAGCGAGCTCCGCCTTCAGGTTCCGGAGCTATAGCCCCGGTCACCCGGCAGTCCGCTTCCTCTCTAAGGCTTGCTGAGCCTCTCAGCATCCTCTAACTGCTTTGGCACTAAATTTCTTTTAGTGAGTTAACATTTTATCATCATGGCTATTGTCACAGGGCTTCCTTTCCTTTGCATTCATCAGCCTCTGGCTCATCTTGCGCTAGGAATCTCGGGTCCCTAAAGGGGAAAGGCAGGCAGTTGCCCACTCTGGTCTGTGTTATGTCATCTGTGTCTATGTTATGTTGTCCATGTCTGTGTATGTAGTCTGTGTCCATTGTCTCCATGTCATAGGCCTTTGTTAACATCTTGATGCTTTATTGGCAAGATTTCTGTGGCCATAAGTCGCCCATATTCTACTCATGTTCCTTTTGGAATACCCTTATTCCAAGCATCTTTACATTTTTACTCTTTGGAGACAGGAAATTCGTCTCAAAAGGGCACAAGATTGTTCATCCATCTTCCTTCTCACTACCAGCTTTTGTAGTGGTTTTTTTCCATGCGCATTCTCTTGACTTCTACCGAGGAGCAATCTTACAACCTCCTCATGGTGACTGCAGTAAGTCTATAGGTTCCATCTGTCCTCCAGGGTGCTATGACTCAAAGAATTAATAACTTCCAGAGAGTTATGTAGCAAGTCTTTATATTGTGTGTACTTATACTGTATGTAAATGCGTCGCCTACTACTGTGTGTACTTATACTGTATGTAAGTGTGTCGGCCTTATACTGGTGTGACTTATACTGTATGTAAGTGCGTCAGGCTTGTAATACTGTGTGTAATTATACTTAATGTAGCTTGCACTGTGCTGCGTTTCGCCTTAGTATTGTGTGTATTTACATGACCACTTATGATGGAGCTGCCTGCCACGTAGCCACCAGTTAGGATAGAAACAGGTTATAAAAAACTTTACTGTTCCATGGGCGCCGCGCACTTTCTTTTATGGGATTTGGGGTAGAAAATTTATTGGTTCCAGAGCGGGGACAAGCTCTCTATGCTAGCAGATAGCCTACTTGTTGACCGCTTCCGTCATTCACAGGTCCCCGAGGCTAACCAATTTTCCAGAATCTAACTGTTTGCCGTAACAAGGAGCAAGTCAAGGCAGAAAGATGTGTCGAAGCACGTCTTTCAGCATCTTGAGTAAAGGGCTGCAGTGAGTGCTGTAAGATGGGGAAGAGTGTGATGAGCAATGTGTGAGAGCACGTGACTTCTGCTGTGTGTCTGCTTAGTTCCTCTTGCATGTTGTGAGCAGCAGTGCATGACTGGGTATTTGAACCTGGGGTGGTGGTTGACTCTTGCTTTCAGGTTTTTCAACCATTTGTTAAAATTTAAGAATAAAAAAATACCCCAGCGGGGGGTTGTTATTTTCCCCTCCTGGCTGGGTTTTTTTTTTATCCTCGGTCCCGGTCAGTCTGCGAGGCGACGGTTCATGTGGCGCCAAAGTTGGGTGCGGACCGGCCCAGGGACCACAGGGTTTTTCGTCAGGCAGGAGGATTTTTTGGAAAGGCTCCCGGGAGCTACATTCCGAGAACCAATGATTCTGCTGGGTGTAAATTTAAGCAGTGTGTGAACTGAAAGCGAATGGTGGAGTTTGTGTGTAATTCTGAAGGGGGTGTGTTAATGGTAGATGAGTGGTTGTTTCTCTGTGTGCCTTTTGTTGTTGGGTTTTTCACTGTAGCAATAAAATAACATGTAATGAAAATAGAAAAACAGGTTATCATCTTGTGTTAAATATGTGATACTGCTCTGTATTGGCATTAGAGCTGCTTGCATTTTCCCTGTATTGCTCTGTATGTAAAATCTACGACTCTTAGGCATGGTGTTCTTGGATTGTATCTGCACTTGCATTTATACACTGGTTCCATTGTATTTTGCTGATGTGTAAATAAAAAACAATTTCATTTAATAAAGGTTGAAATCACCCCTAAATAAAGAATAAACTCCCTGCCTTACCATACCGTGGTCCTGTCTTTTTTTGGGTGTCGGTTTGCTCCATTTCTTTTCCACTGTACTTCCTTCCCTCTGCATTGCTCCTCGACTTTTTTCAACTTAATTTCCCATCTTGTCCTCTACCTTTGTTTCTGTTTCTCAATCTGTAGACACTGTCCTCTGCTTGATGTACTATGTTTTCACAATACTGAGCTCTTTTCTTCTGTTATGTCCATTTCACTCGTTTCTGTGTTTATTTTCTACTCTTTTTGTCTAATACTTATTACACGCTTATTTCTTTTTCTTAGATAACTTCCTCGATCATCTGCTTCTTTTCTCACTCTTGTTTTCTTATTGGTTTGTCGTTTTTGCTCCTTAGTCTTTGGCTACTTTTTACTCTACCTCTAAGTTTTAAACTTTTCAACTCTAATCCTAACACTCTATTTTCCCTCTAACGACCTGTTTTCTTCAGTTTTTCCCACCCTCCTTTTCTGTCCTCTTGCCAGCTTTCTCCCTGCTGTCTCTGTGTCTGTCTTTTCTCCAGTCTCTGTCTGCTTTTCACATGCCTTTTTCTTTCCTCTCCCGCTATTTTTTCCTCAATCCTTTCTTCACCTCTCTTTACTTATTCTCTCATGCCACATCCTAATCTACCTACATACTCCACTTTCTCTCTACTCCTCAACCTCACTTTATCTCTCTGCTATTTCTTCAGTCTCCTCACATCTCTTCCTAACCTCTGATACTCAACATTCCTACTCTGCCTTAACTCTGTTGGAGGGGAGGCGACAGCTGAAATCCCCGGCATAGGAGGGCAATACCCACCACAACGGCACCTCGGCGGGACAGCAAGCCCACCAGCAAGGAGCGGCAGCTCTGGAGCGCGGCGATGCGAGCATCTGAGAGACTGCTCCTCATCCGGAAGCAGCAAAGCCTGCAGGAAGGAGTGGCTATTGTCAAGTCTGCACACACACACGGGGACAGAACCAATCCAGTGGACACAGGGCAGCAGGCTCTGTGCAAGCAGCCGGACGCTAGATACGACCGGACTCTGACTGAGGCCTGAGTGGCTTCACACGGCAGTAGGTAGAAACGCTTCACAGCCTCCCACCTCATCGGCCAGCGGGGGGAGAATCACGGCCGGCCACCAGAAGCCTGGAAATAAGAGGGATAGACGAGCAGACACAACTGTCTGAACTACAAAAGTTGGGGATTTATTCCAAAGAGATTGTTAACAGGTAAACTGACGAAAGCAGCAGAGCGCTGCCACGGGATTTCGCGTGCTGGCGCAGCCAGCTAAAATAACAGGAGAAGAGTGAGGGGGGAAAGGTACAAGCTACCATTGGATTAAGCAGCTAGAAGAACAGAGCAAGGGACCAATAACAATACAAAACAGGATGGAACAAAGGAGGGGCTTGTGGCACCTGCTCCAACCACTCTTTTCAAGCTCAGAGAAGAACCCTCTGGAATTTGGGCTGGATTACTAGGAATGATAGGCAAGCCACATGGGAAGGGTAATAACCCTGATGAACATAACAACACTGAACTAGGATTGGAAAGGTAAAAGATATGCAGGAGCAAATTGACAGTTAAATGGCTTCGGGCAGCTTGTGGGGGCAGAAAACCGGGCAAAACCATTCCGAAAATTTAGGGGGTTTGGGATAAACTAAATAAACGCTTGCATTGAACCAGAATTATACAATAGAAATCTGAAATAAACAACAACAGCCACAACACTCTTCCTATCTGTTTCTCTCGCTCTACTCTTTGTTCTCTCTACTTTTTGCTCTATTCGCTTTCTTACTTTCTCTTACTTTTCTCTATTCTCTTTCTAAACTTTTTTCTTCTCTCCTTCTCTCTCTAACTATTTCCGCTCTCTCCTTTTCCTTCTCTTCCTCTCTCTCTCAATACTTCTCTCTCTATCTTCTCTCTCTTCTCTCTTTTCTCTCTCTACTCTACTTTGATTTTCGTTATCTAGCTTTATGGTTAAAAAACGCAGCAGTAGAAACTTCAAGGCTTCCCTTGGTGAGTAAAACAGAAAAAATTTAAAAAACTAAAACCAACCAATTCACTCCATGGGAGTCCTGAAATTTTCTACTGCTGCACTAAAGATAAAAGAATAAAAACTGTTACATATACAGCAACAGGGACCCCCACCCCTAGCTGGGGCCCCCCCCCACCAATCAACCCTAATCAATAGCCACCACCCACAGCCAACCCCATATCCCAACCTCCCCTATCAGCCCCCATAACGCACACACCGCCACTCCTGGCCCCCCAAGCCCCATCTCCTGTAGCCAGCAGAGGGCGCTGCTTGCCCCAGCACACTACAGCTACAGTGCCCCCTCTGCAGTGCACTGGCAGTTAGAGGCCCCCTGGCAACCACACCCCGCATAGTGCAGGTGCAGCCCCCCCTGCTGTCTGAGGAGGCACACTGCAAGCACAGCGACAGCCGCCCACCCCACCCCCCCAAGTGTCAGCGGCCTTGACACGCCCCAATGCCCCTTTCCCACTGTGCCGCGGGGCGCAGGCAAACCGGAATAGCATCCCGGCCACTGAAGAGCCGGGGAAAGGTGAGGCAAAATCACCACAAGTCCGCAAAAAAACCGGGCCCCAAAAGCCACAATCTTTTGTCGCAGCATCAACATGATTTGGGTTGGCCAGACGCCATCTTAATCCTCATCACGTGACAGCATGGCGCCGCCATCCTGTATGTAAGAGGCAACTGTTTGTAAAAGGTGCCATAAAGTGCGACTGTCTAAAAGTTGCTGTAAAGCGCGACTGTCCGTAAAACTGCTCACTAAAGCAACGGCTGTCGCAAAAGGTGTCGTAAAGCGCGACCTGTTTGTGAAAGGTGGCCGTAAAGTGCGACTGACATAAAACTGCTGTAAAGCAGCACTGTCCGCAAAAAGTGCCATAAAGCGTGACTGTCATAAAAGGTGCCGTAAGCATAACGACTGG
The DNA here is from genome assembly GCA_002167245.1 of Sporophila hypoxantha. NCBI lineage: Eukaryota > Metazoa > Chordata > Aves > Passeriformes > Thraupidae > Sporophila > Sporophila hypoxantha. The sequence continues at coordinate 52,483 of NDFG01000486.1, forward strand.
TTCCAGACAGCGGTCGTAAGGCGCGACTGTCGTAATGTTGTGCCCTATAAGATGGCGGCACGTGGCCATACACAAGGTGCCGTAACAAGATGGCAAATGGCCGCCTGAGTCACGTGATGTCAGGCAAAGATGATGGCTTTCCCGAGCCGTGTTTTTTTTTCATGTGTGGCGCTTTTTGTGTGCCTTCTGCACATCTCCGGTGGCGGTGATGGCATTCCGGTTCGCCTGCTGTGGGCTGGTGTGCTCGGAAATTGTTTCTAGGGCGTGGGGGCCTGTGTTGGATTTTGCTCAGGCAATCTGGCAAGAAGGCTACGCCTTGGGGTCCTTTCCTGAGGCGCTGGGCGCCATGACGATCGGTTGACGTCCATTGGGTCAGAGCTCCTGTCTGCAGTGCGCGCAATGCAGGACGGGCAAGGAGGCGCTGTATATAACCAAGTTAAAATATAAAGTATTATTAAAAGGGAATGGAAGCTCTCATGTCAATGTGCAGCAGCATGAAACTTCAGGCTCCTAAGGAGTAAAATAGTTTCTTAAATCAATATAGTTTTGGGGTTTTTTTGTTACTCCACAGATAGCCTGAAGTTTCTGGCTGCCTGCTTTTTTATCTAACTAGAAAGGAAACCAACTTAAAAAACACTGTGAGAGAAAGAAAAGAAAAGGAAAAAAGAATATACCAGAAAGAAAGGAAAGGAAAAAGGAAAAGGGTGAGAGTGAAAAAGACGGGTGAAAAACAGGGTGGAAAAAAGAAAAAAGAGTTGGAAATGAAAAGAAAGGACATTTGGGAGGGCGGTGCTGCCTAAGGTCCTTCCCCGCACAGGAGCGAAGGAGCCGTTTTGAATGCCCTGGCGGGGACTGGCCGCTCCCGGTGGGCGGGCAGACGGAGCGGTGGCTTGTCCAGCCGAGTACTACAACTCCCGCAGGCCCGCTGCTGCCGGCGCGGCGTCTGACCGCCAACGGCGTGGCCGCGCCTAATCAGTGGCTAGGCGCCACAGGCGGCCACACGCGGGGCCATGCGCAAGCAGAGCGGGCTGTGCGCGGGCCAGCTCCTGGCGCCTCTCCCATCGGCGCGGTGACGGAGCTGCGGCAAGCGACCGCTGGAAGGGGGCGCAGCCTCCGCACTGGCCGCCGCACAGGAGCTGAGCAGCGCGGGAAGGGGCGTGCCGCTCCGGGTTTCCTCGGCCTTCACTCAGCAGGTACTTTGGTGGCCAGGGGGCTCAGCTCGGGCGGGGCAGGGCGCGCTGCCGCCCGCCGATGGCCGAGTGTCAGGTGCTGAATTGGCTGGCCCGCGGGCCGGGAGCTGCAGGATCACCCTGGGCGAGCAGCGCCGGGAGCAAACTCCCGCGGTTGCTGCGGGGCAGCTGCCCTTGGGCTGGCGGAGCGCAGGACCCCGAAGCCGCAGCCGTCTCCCTGGCTGACTGCGGGTGCTGCGGGCGGGGGCGGCCGGAGCGGCCACGAGGCGGTCTCCGCAGCGTGTTCAGCCTTTGAGAGCCGAGAGTGCTGCGATATCGCTGCCAATGACACGGCTGCTGACTTGCGTTAGTGCTTGTGGCTCTTTTCTTCTGGAAATCGGATGAGCAAGCGCTGACCAGTGAACACTGCGATGGCCAGGAGGACGGCAGCGCGAGAGCACGAAGGGCTGGAATCCTTCTGACGGCGCAGGTGCGATCCTGCAAAACTCCAAAACTCCCCCTTCTGCCCCTAACCCGCCGACCCCAGGGAAAAATGCTTATCCAGCATCCTCGAGCCTCTGAAAGACAAAACTTGTGATTTGCACTGGATCCAGAAAAGGGTTTTCTGTTTATGATTAGCAAGTGCCTAGATTTTCCTTGTTCCATCCCTAATGAATCAGTTTTAGGGCGTGACTTTAATACTGCTTTTAAGGATTTTCTTGTACTTATGGTAAGAAAAGAGGCAGGGCTCTGATACTGGTTTCCACTTTTTTCTACTTCGTGTTCATGAGATTCTTTTATCCAAGCAATTGTTTTAAAATTTTTACTGTAGGCATTCATGGTTCATCTTTTTTTTTTCTTTGGCAAGCACCCGTGACTATTTTGTTTCTCTAAATCAGGAGAAATATAGCTGTAGTACAATTCACCATGGTTTTCTTCCTTCTTTTTTGACTTTAATTGTTTTTTATTCCATAATCCTATTTGAATATGCAGAAAGTGGCATGATCCTGTAATATATCGCTAGCTTTTCTTTGTTTACAGGTACTCAGAAAAATATGTGGGAACTTCGAGAGTCTCACACAACACATATCTCAGTGAAGTCTCTATTAAGGTATGTGTTTACAAGTAAGTTGAACAGTTTAGATATTTGCCTGTCGTAACCTTTTTCCTGTTAACAGTTATCAGAGCTTGTCTTCTGGTTGGTTTTAAAATGATAAACCTATAAAACATGTCAAAATGGTTTGCCAAAGTCTTTAATTGTTGAAAGCAGCAAATAAGTGGTTTTAAAGCCTGTTTTGCCCAGACAAAGGGAAAATGTGTGAATTTGATGCTGACTGGTCATTTTGTCATTTGAACATTGCCTTGTAATTATTGAAGAAGAGAGAGAACAGGAAAGAGAGAAATAGAAATTGGTTATTGAGCCCTCTAAATGCTCACCGTGATTTGATGTGGAACTGCAAGTGAAGGGTGATGGAACAGAGCATCTGTGCTTAGAAGAAAATACATTGTAAACCCGATCCGCCCACACAGAGTCTTCACTACTTATCCTGTTTTATAACAATGCAAAAATACAGTTTAGGAGTGTTGGAAGTTAGTGTTTTCGGAAAGAAATGGCAGTTCCAAAAGCATTCAGTGAACAGAGTTCCTTGGAACGAACTTCAATATTCGTAACCGCTTGTAACTGCAGTCGTTGGTGGTATTCGGCGTTTTGAAATGTGCATTCCCTTCCTATAGAAGCACTATTTCATTGCCTTTCATGCTACAAGCCTTGATAAATTGGGAGAGGAGCCCAAGAGACATTTTCATCCTGAACGATACAAAAGGTAGGAAGTGACCTTTTTTTGTTTGATTTCTTTTTCTTTATTATTATCTGGAAATAAAAGGAATTAAGTATAGATACTACTGGTTTGTTTTCTTCCAGTAGCAAATAATAATAACAATAATAATAATAAATATTGATATATATTGGATAATAGCAATAAGAAATAATGAGATGATGAGATGTTGATAACTACTTAAACTGTCCTTTATCATTGAAACTGGCCATTCAAATCAAAGATTTTTTTACGTCTTTCCTGTTTTGACTGTTTATTTGGGGTTTTTTTATTGAAATGCTAGAGTCTTCCATGCCCAATTCATTAAATATAATTATGGAAACTACTGAGTGCCTATCTAAACATATGCACACATCTGCTTCTTCTAGAACCTGCCTTGGTGCTGGTTCCTGTTCTAACTTAGTAAGCTTGAGCGTTCTGTCACTTGAAAGGACTGTAATCCTAAATGAGCACTGAAAAATGGCCATATGATAAAAGCTAAATACTGACCTGGCTGTAAGAACATTAAGTTTACAGTTTCTGTGAAAAGCTGACAGACAAGTCCTTTCCTGGACAAGGACTCTTCACAACAGGTGTGAGGGGAATGCATAAAAAAATGTCCCTGCTTGGTGTTGGATACTACCTGTGGCGAGGGAATAGGAAATTTAGATACTAATAAATACAGGCATTAAGTCTCATCGCCAAATAAAATTCTGCATTTGTTCTGTTCTGTGTAAAATTTGGGATGATTATACCCCCTGGGTAGCTACGAGGCTAACTTTATTTTGGAGTGGTATGATAAGACTTACTCCATAAGGTGGTTCTTAACTAACTAACAAATAAGTTGTTCAGCGTACTTCTAAAACTACAAGGTGCTATTTTTTGACCAGTGTTATTTCTTTTATCTATAAAGATCTGCTTGCAACTTTTCTTTTTCAATTTATTCATGTCACATATTCACGTGTGTGATTGTTTTTACAGAACATGACAGTGGTAAAGCTTGACAAGCTGTAAGGTAAAGCACTGAAGGATTGGAAGAGGTTGCCAGTTTCCTCTTCCCTGAGAAAGCTGTGCATTTAGAAAGAAACATTTTCTCTTTTAGAATATGCTAATAGACGACCTTCAATGGTGTGTTCCCACAGTCCCAAAAATCAACACGAAGCAAGAGGAAGCTCGAACAAAGAGAGTTTGTTGGCTTGGTCAGGTAGGATCACTTCAGCAGGTGTGCAAGCTATGTTTACAGAGGCGTGTCACTCCTTTATGTTAAACTGTGTTACCTTGCAGTTATGGCGGGAAATTTAATGCAGTTTTCTGTGGCGCAGAAATATATGTTTTGTAGTATTGCTGTGGGAGTTTCAGCGGAAAGGCAATGCAATTCTCTTCTTCCCTGAACCTACAGACAAATCAGAAAGTGGAGAGAAGCCACAGGGTGGAAAATCAAATCGTAGATTCTAGTAATTCAGAAACTTGTAGATGTTTTTTAAGAATTGTTTCTGCTTGTTTGTTGTTGTGCTTCTGTGCTTAGAAAACATCCCTTTAAAATCAGTTCAGTTCATCAGTTGAAAGTTTTTTTGCAGGACCTCCTGAAGCAGAATTTGTTGGCAGACTCGTTGCACGCTGTGCTGGCCTCCTAGGAGTGTGAAGGCGAGCTCTGTGTGCTACGTTTTGCTTTAGGACCCTCGGAGGTAATTTATTCTTTTGGGATATCATGATGGAGAATTGGGGCCAAGAAGAGGTAAGTTATAAGTACAGCTTGTCATAGTTTACCACTGTCATGTTCTGTACAATCACACCACGTGAATATGTGACATGAATAAATGAAAAAGAAAAGTTGAAGCAGATCTATATAGATAAAAGAAATAAACACTGGTCAAAAAAATAGCACCTTGTTAGTTTTAGAAGTACTGAACTTATTTGTAGTTAGTTAAGAACCACCTTATGAGTAAGTCTTCATCATCCAAAATAAAGTTACCTCGTAGCTACCCAGGGGTAAGAATCATCCAAATTTTACACAGAACAGAACAAATGCAGATTTTATGGCGATGAGACTAATGCCTGTATTTATAGTATCTAAATTTCCTATTCCCTCGCCACAGGTAAGTTCACACCAAGCAGGACATTTTTATGCTTCCCCTCACACCTGGTGAAGAGTCCTGTCCAGAAAGGACTGTCTGTCAGCTTTCACAGAACTGTAAACTAAGTTCTACAGCAGTCAGTATTTAGCTTAGTCATATGCCATTCAGTGCTCATTAGGATTACAGTCCTTTCAAGTGACAGAACGCTCAAGCTACTAGTTAGAACAGGACAGCACAAGGCAGGTTCTAGAAGAAGAGATGTTGCATATGTTTAGATAGGCACTCATAGTTTCCATAATTAATATTAATGAATTGGGCATGGAAACTCTAGCATTCAAAAAAACCCCAAATAAACAGTCAAACAGAAGACGTAAAAAAAATCTTGATTTGAAATGGCCAGTTCAATGGATAAAGACAGTTTAAGTAGTATCACATCATCATCATCRTCATTATTCTATTGCTATTATCAATATTATCAATATTATTATTATTATTGTTATTATTATTTGCTACTGGAAGAAACAAACCAGTAGTATCTATACTTAATTCCTTTTATTTCCAGAAAATAATAAAGAAAAAGAATCAAACAAAAAAAGGTCACTTCCTACCTTTTGTATCTCAGGATGAAAAATGTCTCTTGGGCTCCTCTCCAATTTATCAAGGCTTGTAGCACTGAAAGGCAAATGAAATAGTGCTTTATAGAAGGGCAAGTGCACATTTCAACGCCGAACCACCAACCGACTGCAGTTACAGCGGTTACAGAATGAATCGTTCCAAGAACCTCTGTTCACTGGAATGCTTTGTGGAACTGCCATTTCTTTCCCAAAACACTAACTTCCAACACTTCCTAAACTTATTTTGCATTTTATAAAACAGAAATTAGTGAGACTCTGTGTGGCGATCGGGTTTAAATGTATTTTCTTCTAAAGCACAGAGCTCTGTTCCATCACCCTTCACTTCAGTTCCACACAGAATCACGGTGAGCATTTTAGGAGGGCTCAATAACCAATTCTATTTCTCTCTTTTCCTAGTTCTCTCTCTTCTTCAATAATACAAGGCAAGTCAAATGAAAAATGACCAGTTCAGCATCAAATTCACACATTTTCCCTTTGTCTGGGCAAGAACAGGCTTTAAAACCACTTATTGCTGCTTCAACATTAAGACTTGCAAAACCATTTTACATGTTTTATAGGTTTATCATAAAACCACAGAAGCAAGCTCTGAAGTACAGGAAAAGGTACACAGGCAAATATCTAAACTGTCACTTATTGTAAACACATACCTTAATAGAGACTTCACTGAGAATGTTTGTGTGGACTCTCAAGTCCCACATATTTTCTGAGTACCCTGTAAACAAGAAAAGCTAGGAATATTACAGGACATCCCACTTTTTCTGCATATTCAAATAGGATTATAATAAAAACAATAAGTAAAAAAGAAGGAAGAAAACCAGGTAATTGTACTCAGCTATATTTACTGCCTGATTTAGAGAAACAAAAAGTCACGGGTGCTGCAAAGAAAAAAAAAAGAGAACCATAATGCCTACAGTAGAAATTTTAAAACAATTGCTTGGATAAAAGAATCTCATGGAACAGAAGTAGAAAAAAGTGAAACCAGTATCAGACCTGCCTCTTTTCTTACCATAGTACAAGAAAATCCTAAAAGCAGTAAAAGTCACTGCCTAAAACTGATCATAGGATGGAACCAAGAACAATCTAGGCACTTGCTAAGTCTAAACAGAAAACCTTTTCTGGATCCTAGTGCCAAACACAAGTTTTGTCTTTCAGAGGCTCGAGAGCTGGAAAGCATTTTCCCTGGGGCTCGGGCGGGAGGGGCAGAAGGGGGGGAGTTGCAGATCGCACCTGCGCCTCAGAAGGATCAGCCCCGCGCTCCTCGCGCGCCGTCTCTCCTGGCCATCGCGTGTTCACTGGTCAGCGCGCTCCATCCGTTTCCACGAGAAAAGAGCCACAGCACTAACGCAGTCAGCAGCCGTGTCATTGCAGCGATATCGCAGCGCTCTCGGCCCGGCTGAACCGCTGCGGAGCCGCCTCGTGGCCGCTCGGCCGCCCCCGCCCGCAGCACCGGCAGCAGCCCGAGGGAGACGGCTGCGGCTCGGGGGCTCCTGCGCCTCCGCCAGCCCAAGGGCAGCTGCCCCGCAGCAACCGCGGGAGTGCCCGGCGCTGCTCGCCCGGGGTGACTCCTGCAGCTCCCAGCCCGCGGCAGCAAATCAGCACCTTGCACTCGGCCATCGGCGGCCGGCAGCGCGCCCCGCCCCGCCCCGCCCGAGCTGAGCCCCCGCCACCAGTACCGCTGAGTGAGGCCGAGGAACTGGGCGGACGCCCCTTCCGCGCTGCTCAGCTCCGTGCGGGCGGCCAGGCGGAGGCTTCGCCCCTCCAGCGTCGCTGCCGCAGCTCCGTCCCGCGCGGGAGAGGCGCCAGGAGCTGCCCGCGCACAGCCCGCTCCTGCTGCGCATGGCCCCGCGTGGCCGCCTTGGGCCGCCAGCCACTGATAGGGCGCGCCAGCCGTTGCGTCAGACGCCGCGCCGGCAGCAGGGCCTGCCGGGAGTTGTAGTCTCGGGCTGACAGCCACCGCTCCGTTTGCCGCCACCGGGAGCGGCAGTCCCGCCAGGGCATCAAACGGCTCCTTCGCTCCTGTGCGGGAAAGGACCTTAGGCAGCACCGCCCCTCCCAAATGTCCTTTCTTTTTCATTCCAACTCTTTTTTCTTTTTTTCACCCTGTTTTTCACCGTCTTTTTCACTCTCACCCTTTTCCTTTTTCCTTTCCTTTCTTTCTGTATATTCTTTTTTCCTTTTCTTTCTTTCTCTCACAGTGTTTTTAAGTTGGTTTTCCTTTCTAGCTTAAGAATAAAAAAGCAGCAGCAGAAACTTTCAGGCTATCTGTGAGTAAAAAAAACCCCAAAACTATATTGATTTTAAGAAAACTATTTACTCCTTAGGAGCCTGAAGTTTTCTGCTGCTGCACATGACATAGAGCTTCCATTCCTTTTAATAAATACTTTATATTTTATACTTGGTTTATACAGCGCCCCCTGCCGTCTGCATTGGCGCACTGCAGACAGAGCTCTGCCCAATGACGTCAACACGTCGTCATGGCGCCCAGCGCCTCAGGAAAGACCCCAAGGCGTAGCCGTCTTGCCAGATGCCTGAGCAAAATGCCAACACAGGCCCCACGCCCTAGAAACAATTTCCAGCAACACCGCCCACAGCAGGCGAACCGGAATGCCATCACCGCCACCGGAGATGTGCAGAAGGCACACAAAAAGCGCCACACATGGAAAAAAAACACGGCTCGGAAAGCCATCATCTTTGCCTGACATCACGTGACTCAGGCGGCCGTTGCCATCTTGTACGGCACCTTGTGATGGCCACGGTGCCGCCATCTTATAGGGCACAACATTACGACAGTCGCGCTTTACGACCGCTTCTAGGACAGTCGTGCTTTACGGCACCTTTTATGACAGTCACGCTTTATGGCACTTTTTGCGACAGTGCTGCTTTACAGCAGTTTTATGTCAGTCGCACTTTACGGCACCTTTYACAACAGTCGCGCTTTACGACACCTTTTGCGACAGCCGTGCTTTATGGCAGTTTTACGACAGTCGCGCTTTACAGCAACTTTTAGACAGTCGCACTTTATGGCACCTTTTACAACAGTGGCGTCTTACATACAAGATGGCGGCGCCCATGCTGTCACGTGATGAGGGATTAAGATGGCGTCTGCCACCCAAATCATGTGATGCTGGACAAAGATGGTGGCTTTTGGGGCCCGGTTTTTTTGCGGCTTGTGGTGGATTTTGCCCACCTTCCCCGGCTCTTCAGTGGCTGGGATGCTATTCCGGTTTGCCTGCGCCCGGCGGCACAGTGGGAAAGGGGCTTGGGGCGTGTCAGGCCGCTGACATTGGGGGGGGTGGGGGTGGGGGTGTCACTGTGCTTGCAGTGTGCCTCCTCAGACAGCAGGGGGGGGCTGCACCTGCACTATGCGGGGTGTGGTGCCAGGGGGCGCTCTAACTGCAGTGCACTGCAGGGGGCACTGTAGCTGTAGTGTGCTGGGGCAAGCAGCGCTCTGCTGGCTAACAGGAGATGGGGCTGGGGGGCAGGAGTGCAGGGGTGTGCGTATGGGGGCTGTAGGGGAGGGGTTTGTGTATGGGGTTGGCTGTGGGTGGTGGCTATTGATTAGGGTTGATTGGTGGCAGCTAGGGTGGGGGTCCCTGTGCTGTATATAGTAACAGTTTTTATTCTTTTATCTTTAGTGCAGCAGTAGAAAATTTCAGACTCCCATGGAGTAAATGGTTGGTTTTATTTTTTAAATTTTTTTGTTTTACTCCCAGGGAGCCTGAAAGTTTCTACTGCTGGTTTTTTAACCTAAAGCTAGAAACGAAAACAAAGTTAGAAGTAGAGAGAGAAAAGAGAGAAGAGAGAGAAGAGAGAGAAGAGAGAGAAGAGAGAGAAGAGAGAGAAAAGGAGAGAGGGAAAAGTAGAGAGAGAAGAGAGAGAAAAGTAGAAAGAGAATAGAGAAAAGTAGAGAGAAAAGTAGAAAGAGAATAGAGAAAAGTAGAGAGAACAGAGTAGAGAGAGAACAGAGTAGGAAGAGTGTTGTGGTGTGTTGTTTTATTTCAGATTTCTATTGTATAATTCTGGTTCAATGCAAGGTTATTTAGTTTATCCCAACCCCCTAAATTTCGGAATGGTTTTGCCCAGGTTTTCTGCCCCACAAGCTGCCCGAGCCATTAACTGTCAATTTGCTCCTGCATATCTTACCTTCCAATCCTAGTTCAGTGTTGTTATGTTCATCAGGTTATTACCCTTCCCATGTGGCTTGCCTATCATTCTATAATCCAGCCCAAATTCCAGAGGGTTCTCTCTGAGCTTGAGGGTGGTTGGAGCAGGTGCCACAGCCCCTCCTTTGTTCCTCCTGTTTTGTATTGTTATTGGTCCCTTGCTCTGTTCTTCTAGCTGCTTAGCCAATGGTAGCTGTACCTTTTCCCCCCCACCTTCTCCTGTTATTAGCTGGCTGCGCCCAGCGAATCCCGGCAGTCGCTCTGTGCTTTCCCAGTTACTGTAACMMCTCTTTGGAATAAACCCCCAACTTTGTATCAGACAGTGTCTGCTCACTTCCCTCTTATTCGTCAGCTTCGTTGGCCGGCCGTGTTCTCCCCCCGCCCGAGGGTGGAGGCTGTGAAGCTTCACCTACTGCCGTGGGAAGCCACAGCCTCAGTCAGCAGCCGATCAGCGCCGGCTGCTGCATCAGAGCCGCTGCCCYGTGCCACTGGCTGCTGTCCCCGTGGTGCAGCCTGACAAAGCCACTCCTTCCTGCAGGCTGCTGCCCGGAGGAGCAGCCTCAGAGCTCGTCGCCGCTCCAGAGCTGCCGCTCCCTGCTGTGGCTGCTGCCCCCGAGGTCTGCTGGGTGTGGGTACTGCCCTCCTAGCCGGGATTTCACTGCCGCCTCCCCCAACAGAGAACAGAGTAGGAAGAGAACAGAGTAGGAAGAGAGAGGAGAGAGAAAAGCAGAGAGAAAAGTGAGATGAGAGTAGAGAGAAAAGTGAGATGAAGGTAGAGAGAGTGGCAGAGAGAAAAGTAGAGAGAAGAAAGGATTGAGAAAAATAGCGGGAGAGAAAGAAAAAGCAGTGAAAAGCAGACAGAGACTGGAGAAAAGACAGACACAGAGACAGAGGAGAAAAGCTGGCAGAGACAGAGAAGGAGGGTGGGAAAACTGAAGAAGAACAGGAGTTAGAGGGAAAAGAGTGGTTAGGATTAGAGTTGAAAGTGAAAACTTAGAGGTAGAGTGAAAAAGTCAAAGACTAAGAGCAAAAACGACAAACCAAGGAAAAGGAGAACACAGAGAGAAAAAGAAGCAAGAAGCGTGAGGGTGAAAGTTATAAAGAAAAAGAAATAAGGTGTAAAGTATAGACAAAAGAGAGAAAAATAAATACAGAAAGAGTGAAATGGACAAACAGAAAAAAGGAAGCAGATGGAAACAGAGTTACAGAAGCAGAGACAGTGTCACAGAGTGAGAAACAGAAACAAAGGGTTAGAGACAGATGGAAATTAAGTTAGAAATAGAAAAGTCAGGAGCAAGAGGAAGGAATACAGTGGAAAGAAATGACAAAACCACACCAAAAAAAGACAGGAGCCACGGTAGGGGTAGGGGAAGGGCAGGGGGTATCTTTATTAGGGGTGATTCAACTTTATTAAATGAATGTTTTTATTTACACATCAGCAAAATACATGGAAACAGTGTATACAAATGCAAGTGCAGATACAATCCATAGACACACTGCTAAGAGTCTAGTTTACATACAGAGCAATACAGGGAAATGCAGCAGCTAATGCCAATACAGAGCAGTACACATATTAACACAAGATGATAACCTTTTTCTATTTTCATTACATGTTGATTTATTGCTACAGGAAACCCAAAACAACAAAAGCACACAGAAAACAACACTCATCTACCATTAACACCCCCTTCAGATTACACACAAACACACCATCGCTCTCATCACAACTGCTAAATTACACCCCAGCAATCATTGGTTCTCGGGAATGTAGCTCCCGGGAGCCTCCAAAAAATCCTCCTGCCTGACGAAAACCCTGGTCCCTGGGCGGTCCGCACCCAAACTTTGGCGATGAACGTYGCCTCGCAGACTGACCGGGACCGAGGAAAAAAAAACCCAGCCAGAGGGGAAAAAACAAACCCCCCGGCTGGGGATTTTTTATTCTAAATTTAAAAATGAGTTGAAAAACCTGAAAAGCAAGAGTCACACACCCAAGGTTAAACCCAGTCAGCATGCGCTCACACAYGCAGAGACAAGCAGACACACACAGAGTCACGTGCTCTCACACATGCTCACACACTCTTCCCACTTACACACTCACTGCAGCCCTTACTCAAGATGCTGAAGAACGTGCTTCGACACATCTTCTGCCTGCTGCTCCTTGACGTCAAACAGTAGATTCTGGGGAAATTGGTAGCCTCGGGGACCTGTGAGATGACAGGAAGCGGTCAACAAGTGGCTATCTGCCAGCTAGGACTTGTCCCCGCTCTGGACCAATAAATTTTCTACCCAAAATCCCATAAAAGAAAGATGAACAGTAAAGTTTTTATAACTGTTCTACCTAACTGTGGCTACGTGGCAGGGCAGCTCCGATCATAAGTGGTACAATGTAAATACACACAATATAAGGCGACGCACACAGTGCAAGCRTACATACAGTATAAGTACACACAGTATAAGGCGACGCACTTACATACAGTATAAGTACACACAGTATAAGGCGACACACTTACATACAGTATAAGGCGACGCATTTACATACAGTATAAGTACACACAATATAATACTTGACATAACTCTCTGGAAGATTAATTCTTGAGTCCTATACCCTTTGAGAAGATGGAACCTATAGACTTACTGCAGTCACATGAGGAGGTTGTAAGATGCTCCCTCTAGAAGTCCAAGAGAATGGCATGGAAAAAAAGCCACTACYAAAGCTGGTAGTGAGAAGGAAGATGGATGAACACATCTTGTCCCTTTGAGACATTCCTGTCTCAAAGAGTAAAAATGTAAAGATGCTGGAATAAGGGATATCCAGAAAGGAACATGAGTAGAATATGGGCGATATGGCACAGAAAACTGCCAATAAAGCATCAAGATGTAACAAAGGCCTATGACATGGAAGACAATGGACACAGACTACATAACACAGACATGGACAACATAACATAGACACAGATGACATAACACAGACAAGTGGCAACTGCCTGGCACTTTCCCCTTAGGGACCCGAGATTCCTAGCGCAAGATGAGCCAGAGGCTGATGATGCCAAAGGAAAGGAAGCCCTGTGACAATAGCACATGATGATAAAATGTAACTCACTAAAAGAAATTAGTGCCAAAGCAGTTAAGAGGATGCTCGAGAGGCTCAGCAAGCCTAGAGAAGGAAGCGGACTGCCGGGTGACCGGGGCTATAGCTCCGGACCTGAAGGCGAGCTCCTCAGAGGAAAGATCCGTGACGATGTTGAGTCGAGGAAGGCTGACAATGCAAAGTTCACGACAATCTGGAGATGGGTCGGAACTGCCCTGCCTAGGAAAGGCTCTGGTGAGGCTGAGGAGAAACCCTCCCCCTTTACTTCCAGAGAGCCTGTCCCACTACAGACCTCTCCACTAAGCTGACATCAAATTGCCTCCTGTGATAGTAAAGGTTTTTCCTCTTCTCCCAACCACTGGCCCCYGACACTTAGCTTTTGGAAGACAAGCGGACAAAATCCATCAGTGGTTGGACGTGGACGTTGAGACATTCTCCACGTGTGCTTTGGTGCTGCCGTTTCCAACCTTTGGCTACAAACCTCCTCGAGGTACCTAAGACAAAACAGAAAAGGTGACTATTGCCCTCAAAAACAGTAATCCCCAGGACTCCTCCGCACCACTGCCCCAGCTCACCTCAAATCTTGGTTTGACTCCGGAGGCTGCCCAGAAGATACCTGCAAAAAGAAAAGGTACACACTTAGCATGCTGCTGCATAATGCTCACCTATGAGACAGCCTGCCTAAACACTGACTCACCTGCCCTCCTCCGTTCCTTGCCATGCCTAGGGCAGCAACAGCACCTGCAAGGACACAAAGCAGAAAAGCCCGCTGAGATACTGCGAAAACACAACCTCCCTAACCTGACAAATATGCCACACCGATACCTTAAGCTTGCATCCACCTGTCATGGCATGCTCAGCCAGGATAGATGGCAAGTGGACCACCTAAAATTAAAAAAAAAAAAAAACAACAAGAAGAGATGATTAGAGCTGCACCAGAAACTGAGATTTCAGCAATAACAACTGCTTCTGTACGCTACTCAATGCACACCTTGCCCACTCAACCTTGATTGCTGTTCTCTGCCTTGACTTCCTAAAAAGAAAGACAAAGAACAGTGCTGTAACAGCCACCATTTATGCTTCCTCTGCAGAGACAGACAGTGACTGACCTGCTCAGGGGAACCCCCTCACCCGGGATGGGGTGCTCTGCCCTGGATTTTATCCTTCTGCATCTGAAAGAAAGTCAGGGTGAAATTCAAAGGGCTGCAGGATAACTTAAGAGCTCCAGATATGTTGTGTCCATCTACAAATCCCATCTAGAGTCCAACTACACCCCACATTACAAATTCCAAGTCCTCGGGACTTCTCCTATTGCACCAGGCTATGTGGCAGGGCAGAGCAGATCTGACACAAATGTGTGCTGACACCCATGACACAGGACAGGGTGGGACAGACAATGGGGACACAACAGGAACAGAAATCTCTTGGCAAGGAAAATGGCTGCAAGGACTGAGAGAATGCAAAAGGAGATGACCGAGGTGAGACAGATGGCGCACTGATGAGGCTCAGAGAACACTGGAGGCAGATGCTAACTGAATGATTTAKTCCAAGAACTGCAAAGATGGATACCCAGGAATGCTATGGTCAGAATCCTCTCCCTAACCTCACATTCTTACAAGGCCTAATCCGTCATAATGGATCATTGCAAAGCACAGCTGTCCATACAGCTCAGAACAAGACCTGACAAGACATCTGACTGGATGCTTCTAAAGAGAGATGCAATTCTRATACTGTCTGAGCTCCCAAGTCAAAAGTTCCATGGCATGGGTGCCAGGCCAAGGAACACTGAGATCACAGATTCTAAGAATGGTGCTAAGGTTTCTGACAGGCACCTAATAGGGCTAAGATAAAAGACATGAAATATCCAAACAACACATAATACATAAAAGACAAGTGACACGATACACACCGGGACTGCTCTGCCCTGCTGCGCACCTCAGCACTGTGATCAAAAGTGAGACTTTGCTTTTAGGGGGCCTAAGGGGCCACATCTTGGCTACCCTCATCTCCAGAGCCAACTCAAACCCCCCCCCCCCAGGGAGTCCTGACCCAGCACCACGCTTTCATCCCCTCTCTGGGTCGTAGCCCTCGACTTATCTCATGGACATATGGAGATGCCAGTCCGTGTCAGGTGCGAAGGAAGGCCACCTCACCAGCTGGGAAGTTCCTGCTGGCATCGGGCTGTTGTCTCTTAGACAGCTAGATTAAAGGAAACCAAACATCAGAGCCTGATCTTGGCACTGCATCAGCCAAACCCCCCCCAAGTCTGCTACTCACCCTTCTCCTAAGGCCCAGCTCCTCAGGTCGCACACTTCGGCCACTCTTGGAGGCCGATGCCGTCATCACAGGGTAGGCCTGGGTTAAGAGGACAGGAGGTGATGCGGCGTTGCTGAAAACTGAGTGGACCCTCGCTCCTCCTCCCTACTTCCCCGACTCACCGCAACTCCTGGGTGGTTCCTGACGGCTACCCAGATGACAGGGCTCGCGAGAGCAGCAAACCCGGTCCGTGGGTCAGTTGGGGATGGGAGCCTGGCATGCTCCGAGTGGATTGCCTAAGGCACAAAAAGGAGAACGGAGACTTAGACTTGCCCCAGAAATTGAGACTTCAGCAACAAGAAAGGCTACTGGTCACTGCTCACCTTGCCCTCTTGAACTTGACTGCTGTGATCCAGCTATGCTTCCTAAAAATAAAGACAAAGAACAGCGGTGTAACAGGGTCACACTTGACACTCCCCCTGCACAGACAAATGGTGACTGACCTGCTTGGGGGAACCCCCTCACCCTGGGTGGGGTGCTCTGCCATGGATGCAACGCATCTGCACCTGAAAGAGAGTTAGAAYATATGTCAAACACCTGCAGGATAACTCAAAAGCTGCAAACACCTTATGTCAAGCTAAGAATAGCATCTAGAGTCCAAGTACACCCCACATTACAAATTCCAAGTCCCTGGGACTTCTCCTATTGCACCAGGCTATGTGGCAGGGCAGAGCAGATCTGACACAAACGTGTGCTGACACTCATGACACAGGACAGGATGGGAGAGACAATGGGGACACAACAGGAACAGAAATCTCTTGGCAAGGAAAGTGGCTGCTAAGACTGAGAATGCAAAAGGACATTGATGAGGTGAAACTGATGGTGGGCTGATGAGGTTCAGAGAACACTGGAGGAACATGCTAGCTGAATGATTTATTCCAAGAACTGCAAAGATGGATGCCTGAGAATCCTGTGGTCAGAAGACTCTAGCTAACCTCATATTCTTACAAGTCCTAATCCTTCTTAATGGATCCTGGCGAGGCATAGCTGTCCATACCGCTCAGAACAAGACCTGAAAAGACATCTGACTGGATGCTTCTAAAGAGAGAACTTTTGACTGGGGAGCTCAGACAGGTATCAGAATCGCATCTATGGTCTGGGTGCCAGGCCAAGGAATGCAGAGATCACAGATGCTAAGAATGATGTCAGGGTTTCTGATGGGCCCCTCAAAGGCCTAAGGTAAAGGACATGACACATCCAAATACACAGAAGGCACAATAGACAAATGACATGATMCACACCAGGACTGCTCTGCCCTGCACACCTCAGCACTGTGATCAAAAGTGAGACTTTGCGTTTATGGGGCCTAAGGGGCCGCTTCATGGACACACCCCCACCTCCAAAGCAGACTCAAAAACCCCTCCCAGTAATTCCCAAACCAGCACCCTGCTTTCATCCCCTCTGTGGGTCATAGCCCTCTACTTAACTCTCAGACATCTGGGGATGCCGGTCCGTGTCAGGTGTGAAGGAAGGCTGCCTCACCAGCTGGGAAGTTCCTGCTGGCACTGTTGTTCAACAACTCCCTGTTGTTTCTTAGTCAGCTACGTTAAAGAATACCAACTATCAATGCATGATTCCAGCAGCACATCGGCCACAACCCAACAATTCTGCTACTCACCGTTCTCCTCAGAATGCCCGGCTCCTGGGGCCGCACGCTTCGGCCATGCTCGGAGGCTGACACCACCGGCTGACGCGTCACATGGTGCGCCTGAACCTGGGGAGCCAGGGGACCCTGGCTCCTCCTCCCCGCCTCCCCGACTCACCGCAACTGCTCGGCTGCTGCCGCAGGCTACCCCGGTGACACCTTTAAATAGAAAAGGCAGAGGCTTCATCGCCGAGTCCCCTGATACTTCCGCAGGGCTTGCGAGAGCAGCACACCCGGTGCTTCGGCCGCTGGGTGACTGGGGCTTGGCGTATTCCCAGTGGGTTGCCTAAAGAGCAGAAACAGGAACGGATGCTTAGAGTTGCACCAGAAAGTGAGACTTAAGCAATAACAACTGCTTCTGTACGCTACTCAATGCTCACCTTGTCCACCTCACCTTGACTGCTGAGATCCAGGTTTACTTCCTAAAAAGAAAAAGAACAGTGCTGTAACAGAGTCACACTTTATACTCCCCCTGCAGAGACAAACAGTGACTGACCTGCTCAGGGGAACCTCCTCACCCAGAATAGGTGGATGGATTTTGCCCTGGATTTTATCCTTCTGCATCTGAAAGAAAGTGAGGACAAAATTCAAAGGGCTGCAGGATAACTTCACAGCTCCAAACATCTTGTGTCTATCTAGGAATATAATCTAGAGTCTGGCAACACCCCACAAACTTCAAGGCCCCGGGACTTGTCCTATTGCAGCAGGCCACGCGGCAGGGCAGAGCAGCTCCGGTGCAAACATGTGCGGACACCTGTGACACAGAACGTGACAAACAGGGGGACGTTAAACACAACACATTATGCTTGTGGTGAGGGCCTCGAGGGGAAAAGGCAGAGATATCTGACCAAAGGGACCCCAAAGACACACTAGGTAACACAGTACACTGGACAACACGACATGGACTGGAACTGTTCTGCGCTCCCTGCCTGAACGCTGCCATCAAAATTAGAGCTTCTCCCTTTAGCTGTCCTAAGAGGCCCCTTGGAGAAGATTGCTTTTCCCTCTGCTAATTTTTAAATCTGTCCCAAGAACTCCCAACCAGCTACTCTCCCATCTCCAGGCTGTGGCCCCCAACTTATCTTTTGGATGATGAGTGATGTGGATCCACGTTGCACCTGAAATGAGTCTGCCTCAGAGGGCCCCGTGATGGCCTGTTAGCCTCTTGGTCAGCTACAATAAAAAAATCCCAAACCACAGTATGAGTACAGAGTTATGTGGGCCAAGTTCCAGCAAGTCAGCTACATGCCCTCTCCTGAGTGTGCCTGGCTCCTTCAGGCTCCAGCTTCATCCTGATTCCAAGGCTGTGGCCTTTATTAGGAGTGGCACCTGGGTTAGAGAAAGGCAAAGCTAAATGGCATTCTTGTGAGTGCAGTGGATGACCTTGTGTGCTGTAAGACATGGGAATGCCTCTGCTATGCTTCTGAAAAGCCTTGGGGGGGGCCCTCAAATAAACACCCTTTCTCACCCTGCTACCTTCAAACACCCCCATCCCCCCCTCCCCCTCCCCGACAATAACTCCTAACTGGATAACTGCTCACCCTCCCTCTCCTAATCAAAATCCTCAACTCACCTGAAGCCTCAATCTCAAACATCATCCTTGACACTGGGAAGATGCCCTTTGTGACATGACAAATCTGCTGAAAAAGGTGTTGTACTTGACACAACCTGGAATCTCTGGAAGCTGTGCTCCTCCTAAAAACAATAAAAAAACAAAACAAGAACAAAACCAGAAATTGCAAATGCACTTTGCCACTCCTAAACACAAAACCCAGAATCATGAACTTAAATACTCCCTGTATTCCATGCTGTTTTCTTCACAGTACCTTCAAAGCCTCTGTTGTTTTAGATGCCCAGAAACACCTGCTGAAAACAAGCTGAGATAAGCTGAAAGAGCCTCTTCACTGAAATGAAAGGAGAGCCCTTATCCCAGGACATCCCAGAGCGGCAATGAAACCCCTCAGCAAAGGCTGGGGTTAATATAYCCCTGATTGTGCCCGCCTCTCRTTCCCATGGCGCCCAGGAAAAGGGAGGGGGCAAATCCCACCGGGTATAAAAGCCCTCAGAGCAGCTGCAGCTGTTTGGCTCCTCTGACTCAAATTCAAGGGGAGTAAAGGGCTTGTTATACAAGAAAACTTTTCAGAAAAACAACAGCACTTTCTTTTTTTGCAACAGCTACTTGGAGTAGAAGAACAGAAAACTGGTAAGACATAAAACTTTGTGTTAGGTAGCATAGCTAGATAAATTGGATGATTTGCTGTTAACTTACTTGTTCTGTGTTTAATTAACTTAATTGTTCTGTGTTTAACAAAAGCCATCTAATAAATTAACACCCAAAACTCCAGCAGCCAAGCTGGCCCTACCGTCCCAGTAATGCCTACCAGAAGTCTATGAAAGAAACCTACTGAAATTAATCCTACCTCAAATACAAACCAACCCATCCAGAAAGTTAGCTTCACTCCAAAAACAACTTACACAGAGTTAATAATACCAAGAAATAAAACAACACACCATATACCACCAAGTATTGGAATATTATCCCAATATTACCRGGTGGAACGTGCCTGGGCGTGTCTGACCCTTGCTTCTTGACCAAAGGTGGCAACTGTGGTGTTTCACCAGAGACACCTTTGGCTAGCTGTATGTTGCAGCTGGCACCTGGAACTAGTCCAGGCAGGCTTTACCTCTGATGGAAAGGCTTTAGGCAAGGTGAAGGAAAAAAGGAGACAGATCCGGCTAGAAGGTCTTGATCCAGAGTTTTATTCCTGGGCACGCAGGCCTCTGAATGTTGCGACAGCTCCAACCGAACCCTGACCACGCGGTCTCAGCGTCCTTTTAAGCCCGGGGAGAGGGGGAGGGGAAAGGGTAGGTGTGCCACCAACCAGGCAGGAAGGGGGGAAGGCTCAGGGGACAAATGACACTTGGCTAGGCCAATGACCCCAGGGCTGAGGAGCATCTTTTGAACTTCACCAATCAGACGACGCCCTTGCTGGAATGTTAAGATTGATGGACAGCGCTTAGCAAGGGGGCAAGGGGAGGGGAAGGGAGAGGCTGGCACACCTAGGAGGGTCTGGGATAGCTGAAAGAGGATATTGCAACACGGAGCTGCTCGGTGTGTTCGGCTCGGCTCGCTTCAGCCGAACTCGGAGCCGCTCAGTGCGCTCGGCGCGCCTCGGCTGAACTCGGAGCCGCTCGGTGTGTTCGGCGCACCTCGGCTTGGCTCGGCTGAACTCGGAGCCGCTCGGTGTGTTCGGCGCACCTCGGCTCGGCTCGGCTGAACTCGGAGCCGCTCGGTGTGTTCGGCGCACCTCGGCTCGGCTCGGCTGAACTCGGAGCCGCTCAGTGTGTTCGGCGCACCTCGGCTTGACTCGGCTGAACTTGGAGCCGCTTGGTGTGTTCGGCGCACCTCGGCTCGGCTGAACTCGGAGCCGCTCGGTGTGTTTGGTGCGCCTCAGCTCAGCCGAACTTGGAGCCGCTTGGTGTGTTCGGTGCGCCTTGGCTCGGCTCCCTGAGGGCCGGAAAGCGGCGCCGCCTCACGTTAAACTCACCCAGCTCGGGGCTCTCCTGCTGCCGCGTCCCGCCCGATTTACAGTGCAAGTTCTACTAAGGCTGATGCTCTGTTGCAGAGTTACATTGATGTGGTAAACAATTCTTCTTAGTATTTAGGTTCCTTTGATATGTAAAGATTTTTATTATTTTTTCAAACTTTGTTCGTTTTCATTCACCCCTAGCAGGTGGGTTCTAGGAACATTCAGTCTGCCTGAGAACGAGGTGTGCAAGTCTTAAGCTCTGTGATAACTTTTTAAAACTCAGCAACAGAGTAGAGACAGAAATTAGAGTTTTCTTCTTTTAATTCATTTTTCCTCATTCCATTCCATCTAGTCTAACACGTGCCAGACTGGGGTCTACAGATTACTACTACTGTGACCCCATGGTCATTCCAAGATATTGGCTGCTGCTTTTTGCAATCATATAGTCTTCAAAATGTTTTCAACCAAAAGTCTGAAAAACACAGGCTGTTAAAAAACTGGAGAATGTATGGTAAATAGTCTGAAAAATTTGACAAATACTGATCTAAAATACAAATTTAAAATAAACAGCATCTAAACATTGAAAGGCAATATTGAGTAAAATGCCAAAATTTAATGCCAAAGTAATTTACAAAACCAAGAGAAATGTATTTATAAATTTGTATTTTTTGAAAAGGGATAAAATTAGATTTGTGAAAGGATACAAATAAATGCTTTCAATAAAAGTATTTAAAACTCACATTGTTGCTTTTACTTTATCTTCTAAGGGATTTAACAAACACTGTTTGATGTTGCAGACTTGGAAACTCCTAGTTAGGAAGCTGAAGGTCAAGAATGCAAGAATGCAACTGTCTTTGTAAAATAATTTTCACTTCCATAAACAGCAGAGAGGGAGGAATTCAGGGCAGAATTAAAAGTAATATTGATCTTAAAAAAAAGAAAAATTAGAAAATGTCAGGAAAAAGATACGTGTAAAAYGAGAGCGAATCATGGATGGCTTGAATGCTGGAGAGGACTCTTCACCTTCCTGAAATATGATCGTGACAATGTCATTTCCAATATGTCGCTTCCTTTCTACCTGGAAGAAAAAAGGAAAGCAAAAAGGGAAAGAAAGAAAGAAGAGGGAGAAAAAAAGACATAGACAGTGACTTACACGACATATATTTGTATCTTAGCAATTCTGTGACAGAACAACAGAACAATATTCCTAAACTGCAAACAGAAACATTACAGTCAATGTGACTGAGGACAGTATAAAATCATTACCTAACTATAAGCAGGTAAAGCTAGCAATGACACGGTGCACACAACAAGGCAGGTTCTAGAAGAATAGATATTGCACATGTTTAAATAAGCACTCATAGTTTCCATAATTCATATTCATGAATTGGGCATGGAAATTCTAGCATTCCACAAAAAGCAAATCTACTGCTTGAACTAAAAGGACAAAAAACTCTGCTGCTGAATTATTCTTTTTTAAAAAATATTCTGATTGGCCTCCATTTTCTGCTGTGATCTTGTCATCAGTCCAAGCAAAAAGCATGAGAAAACTGCCATATGTCAGAAGGCATAATAAGAATAAATGTAAGAATGTGCAATAAATAACAAATCAAGTAATTTGTAGGTAATTTAGGTAAATCATTATGGATGTATGATGTATAGTAAACACATGTGCCTGTACAGTATTTTTTCGTCATAAATACAAAGCAAGGCCTGAGCAATGAATGCCAGCACATTTGGACAAGAGCCCACCCAGTTAATCCATGGCAGCGTGACAGCACTTCTGAGCTCACCAACCTGACTGTGCTCACAGGGGAATTTCTGTCCAGCGACACCAGTTGCTGCTCCAGCAGGAGTTATGGGTTACTCATGTGAATMTTCCTACAATTCACACACAACGCTAAGTTCCAGTTTTCCTCAAGCCTTTGAGGTATTACAGCAGTGAGGCTCTTCAATCATCTGAACACCACACTAAATCACTTCTCAGTGAGGCAATTTAGATCTTCTTCACGAGTATCTTCTGTACCTTAAATGGAGATGACAGGATGCATTATTTTTAATWAACAGAATGAAATTTTCAGCATCAGGCAGGATATTGAGGAAACAAAGTGCAAAAGTCTCAAGGCTTACATCTCTCAAACATTAACAGACAAGAAGTCCTTTATTTCTTACCAAGTTTTGGAGTTTGTGATTTAACAAACAAATAGGGAAATAAAGAGAGAACCCCACGTACCTGCTGCTTGCTCTCTCTGGAATATGGTAGCATGGTTGAAACATGGAACATCATTTCATACCCTTGGAAAACCTGCACAGATGGAACAGGTTCCTGTTGTATCATCTGCAAAGGAAGGCAACACTTCAAGGAGGAGTATCTCCTCCAAGTTTTCTGAAAATCAAATGGTATTTCAAGTCTTTCTACCAAATCTTCTTCATTTATCCTTTTTTGTCTGATCCTTTAGAAAATGTGCACACTACACATTTCATGTGAGTTCAAACCCAAGTTTGCAACTTATCTGCATATTAACACTTCAAACCTATGACACCTTTCCCCTACCCTCCTGAAATCACACGGGTCTTCAAGGCACAATGTCCTTCTGCCATGAGGCAAGTGATATGTCAGGTTATTGTTCATCGCATTGCACCTGAAACTGAAACCATTCACCTTGGTCATACCTGTCACAACTTTTTTTTTGCCTTTTTTCTTGCCCTTTTTGTGGCTTTTCTGGGTTTCTCTTGGGTTTTTTCTGGGTTTCTTGGGTTTTTTTTCTGGGTTTCTTGGGTTTTTTTCTGGGTTTTTTCTTGCCTTTCTTGGGTTTTTTTCTTGGTTTTTTTTCTGGGTTTGTTGGGTTTTTTTCTGGGTTTCTTGGGTTTTTTTCTGGTTTTTTTCTTGCCTTTCTTGGGGTTTTTTCTTGGGTTTGTTTCTGGCCTTTTTTGGTTTTTTTCCTGGCCTTTCTTGGGTTTTTTCTTGGGTTTTTTTCTGGCCTTTCCTGGGTTTTTTCTTGGGTTTTTTTTGGGGCTTATTTCTTGCCCCTCTTCTTGCATTTCTTGGGGGTTTTTTTTGTTTTTTTTTTCCTCTTCTTGGGTTTTTTTCTGGGGTTTTTCTTGGGTCACTTCTTGGCCTTCTTGGGTTTTTTCCTGGGCTTTTTCTGTCCCTTTTTGATTTTTTTCTTAGCTTTTTTCTTGTCCTTCTTCTGGCCTTTTTTTCGTTTTTTTTTTTTTTTTTTTTTTTTTCTGGGATTTTTCTTGCCCTTCTTGGGTTTTTTTTTTTCCAGGTCTTTCTTCTTGCCTTTTTTGCCCTTTTTCTGGGCCTTTTTTGGGGCCTTTCTTCTTGCCTTTTTTGGCCTGTCTTGATGCCCTTTTTTTGGCCTTTTTTCTTGCCTTTTTTGCCCCTATTTTGGCCCTTTTTTGGCTTTTTTTTTTTTTTTTTTTTGCCTTTCTTCATGCCTTTTTTGCCTTTTTTTGGGCCTTTTTTTGGCCTTTCTTCTTGCCTTTTTTGGGCCTTTTTTTGGGGCCTTTTTTTAGCCTTTCTTCTTGCCTTTTTTGGGCCTTTTTTGGCCTTTCTTGATGCCTTTTTTGCCCTTTTTTTTGGCCTTTCTTCTAGCCTTTTTTGCTTTTTTTTCCCCCTTTTTTGGGCCTTTTTTTAGCCTTTCTTGCCTTTTTCCCCCTTTATTGGCCTTTCTTCTTGCCTTTTTGGCCTTTTTTCTTGCCTTTTTTTTTTTTTGCCTTTATTCCCTTTTTTCTTGCCTTTATTCCATTTTTCTTGTTTTTATTTTTTGCCTTTATTCCCTTTTTCTTGGCTTTATTCCTTTTTTTTTCTTGCCGTTATTCTTGCCTTTCTTGTTTTTTCCTGGCCTTTATTCTTGCCTTTCTTGTTTTTTTCTGGCCTTTTTTCTGGCCTTTTTCTATGCCTTTGCCATAGGAGAATTTCTCTCATGCATTCACACTTCCTGAACCCAGTCTCTAAATAACCTTCTAAAACAAACAGAGAAGGGTTTTTATTCCCTATCTCCATGTGTGCAAGGTGGGAAAAGCTCGTTAATTGCCAGCATACCAGAGGGTTCCATCAAAGCAGTCCTGTGTACCAAGGCCTTCCATCAGAGCAATCCTGGATACCAAGGCCTTCCACCAGAGCAATCCTGGATACCAAGGCCTTCCACAAAGCAATCCTGTGTACCAAGGCTTCCACCAGAGCAATCCTGGATTACCAAGGCCTTCCACCAGAGCAATCCTGGATACCAAGGCCTTCCATCCAGAGCAATCCTGTGTACCAAGGCTTCCACCAGAGCAATCCTGGATACCAAGGCCTTCCACCAGAGCAATCCTGGATACCAAGGCCTTCCATCAGAGCAATCCTGTGTACCAAGGCCTTCCACCAGAGAAATCCTGGATACCAAGGTCTTCCATCAGAGCAGAAGACACTAACAACACAAAACCTCCAGTGGGAAGGGTCCTAGCAGTTCTCTTCTCTCCTCCATTGGAACTGTGCTTAAACATTCCCCAGTAATTAGGTATGCTCATGACTCTTACAACATGTAAAGTTCCTTGAGGGATGAAGGTGTGTGGAGGCACTATATTTGTTACCTTTGGGGGTATATTTTTATGTAAGGGTTTGAATCTTACCTTTCCTCCCCTGCACTGTGCCCTTAGAACACGGCTGTGGACACTCTTCTTCTCCAAATGAAATAATAATTTAGAAAACAGAACAGTGTCAGCAAGAATGAGGGTAGGGACTGATGGTGCCATCATGGTGGCTTGTACCACTCTAGGACACTTTTGGAAATCATCACTCCTGTCATGTACTGGAGCCAATTTCAGCAGGAGTTCCACTCTCAGCTGTGGTTTCCAAGAGTTCTTAAGAGTGAGGCCCCAAGATGCCATCAGCAAGGAGAGGGTGGGCAGCTCAGGGGGTATCAACTGACTCCTTCCACCAAAGCACAGACACAGAATGGAGCTGCCTTCACTGCAAACCCCCTAATCAAAACTGGACTGTGCAGCAGGATTTCACTGCAAAATGCCCTGATCAAACTTGGACTGTGCAGCAGCATTTCTGCTCCACCTTGGGATCACATGCATCAATCCTCTGCCAAACTGCTGATCCAGCTCTCACACCACTGTGCTACTGCAAGAGAGAACCAAAAGGCCAGGTGTGCTCAGGATAGGAAGAGCTGCAAAGTTCACACTTCCCAAACCACCACTGACAGCAGATGTGTGATGGTATTTCTATAAGAATATAAATATAGAATGAGGATTTCCCTGAGAGGCCATGTTTTCACTTATTTAGGAAACAAGTAAGTTGAAATAATGATGGAATCTCTCCATACAACAGATGCTTCAGGAGCTGACAGTACACATTTCTCCAAGTGCAACATTCAGAGCAAATTCATTTTGGTCTTGGAAGCCAATTTTGAGACAATCCTCCCAGACACAAGGTACTGGCTGAGGACACAGTGGAACAGAAAAGGAGACAYTAGGCACTGTGTGACATCAGAAGCATATTTCTGTTTATTTGCCTTTCTTCAAGAACTCTAAGTCACCATTAGGCAAAGGAGTGCATACAAGGATGTACAAGAAAAAGATTAAAAGAGACTTCTTCATTATTGTATTCTGTGGCATGAAAGCCAAAAGCCTTTTGTATTTGTTTGTTTGTTTTTAAAGGATATGTTTCTACTCTGGCTGAGGTGTTACACTTCAGAGAACAACCTACCATCTGTAGGAAACCTCTTCAGAAAATCAGAAGTGAGCACAGCTATTGCTGAGCTGCTTTCCTGAACAAACACTGCCAGCTGCACTAACAGTATTTTATCAGACACTTGTGAGTTTGTGATCCCCTAGTTTATAAAGAAACAGGAAATCCATCTGCAGGGTGCCAGGGATGGGGAAAAGCAGTTGGAGTTGCTTCCCCCTCAGCAGATTCCCACCTGCTATAACCAAACTGTGTTTGTTCAGTACAGCCACAATGACCTGGCAAATCTGCCTTAAATCTGCGAGGCATAGACAGCTTGCCCACAGTCCAACACACTGTCTTGGGTAACTTTCATATATCATAGAACCCCAGTGTTTGTGGGGGTGTATTGCCCACAGTCCAACACACTGTCTCAGTAACTTCCATATTTAATTAAACCCCAGAGTTTGTCTCCTAACATCTTTCACACAATGCTCTGTCTGTTCACATCCACATTGTACGCCGATGAACTGGAACAGCCTCGGCCAAAATCAATGAAGATGCCTTCAGAGTCAGAGTCAATGGACTCCAAGATCTGATCCACCATGTTCTCAGGGCTGGAAGAGGGAGCTGGAAGTAAGGCAGTGTCTCTGTCCAGCTCCAAAGAGCTGTGTGGGTCGCCAATGGAGTGGAAGAGTCCTTTCTGCTGCTCGGCTGTGCCCAGTTTGCTGGAGCACTGCCCTGGCCCGGCGCTGGGCCTCTCCTGCTCTCCGGGCAGTGAGCTCTTCATGGAGCTCCTGGAGCCGCTGTCTGTGATGGGGGCGAGGCTGGAGTAGCCCTGGAGCTGCAGGCAGGAGGTCATTTCTGACAGCGAGTGCCTGCGGATGCCGGCTCCGTTGGCAGCCGCGCTCTCACTGTCGTACTCGGCCACGGGCGTCAGCAGCGGGTTGTTGTAGCTCTTGGAGCGCACCACGGGGTTCTTGGTGAGGATCTCCCCCGACCTGGAGCGCCTGAAGAACCGCTTCTCTGTGAACAGAGAACCACAGTCACACCTGCACAGCCTCCTGTTAGGGTACTAATAACTATCAGTGTTCAAAAGAAATGCAAAGTCCTGATTATTCATGAGCTTTTCTGGAATGAAACTTCTCTAGAAGAAGACATTTTGCTGATTTTGGTGATTCACAGGCTTCAGATTGCCTGTATTTCTTTAGCATACTAAAGAGCCCAAATCTATCTTCACAAATAATAACTGAGATTCCCTTATATTCACACACCTTCAATGGCTGAACTGAAACAGTAAATACAGTGAATGAGCTGATATACAGTTGTAAATACTTCCTTTAGACAAGAACAGAAAGTGCAATTCTGTTCTTTTTCAGGCTATAAACATTTTTACTCATTTTTAGTAGCTGAAATTTAACTTTTCCACCCATCCTGGGAAAATAAAGTCTCTTCAAATTTGGAGCATGAGGATTAAGACAGGCAGTTTTTCTAGAAATTCTGGAAAAACCTTCAAGGTTCAGAGACCACATGGGGGAGACCACCAAGAGAGATTGAAAATGTTACCTAGAGGGCAGTGTCCACAGAAACCTCTTTTTGGGGGTGCAAATCTGCCTTAAATCCAGCAGTGATTGCCTGAATGCTGTTAACCAAGTGGGGTTTTCAAAACAAATAGGCAGCAGATGGCAGCAAGTGAGCACTGAGCTCCCTCTCTGGCAGTAGTTTAGTGCTAGAATGTCCTGGCAGCGTGAATAAAATGACCATCATGAGAAAAACGACCACCACTCAAACTCTGTGCAGGTCTCAGTGCCCAGATTCATTCCTGCTATCAGAAGAAAAAGTGGTGTGAATAATRTTAGGTCTCACTTTTGAAGCTTTCTTTCTGCTGCTCTCACTTTGCCATCCCATGAAGGAGGCACAACTGGAACAGGGGATCAAATTACCCTCTGGAAGTCACGCCAGCCACTGCAAATAACCTGTCTGCTTTAAATCAGGATGCTGGTACATGTTCCCTCAAACATATTCTAATCTCTTCAAATCATGCTATTGTGCAGTTATGTGCTCACCTAGACACAAATTCCGATCGTATGCTGTACTACTAAAAAAGCCAGTTTCTGTATTTATGACTGTCTTTTGCAGCTGTGTCTGCCTCAGCAGTGAAATCATCTGATCCAAGTTCATTTCTGGACTTGTTCATTGTTAGGAGTTTGAGCTGGTAATCAGAAAAGGTTCCTGGGGCTATGAGCTCTGGTAAGAACACGCGAGCAGAATAGCTGAAGAGAAGTAGATGCATTAGTTCCCAAGCAACAGCCACTTGCACACTAAGCTCCTGTGGATCCAGGCTCAGTGATTATAGTCAGACCAATTTCAGGAGTATTGCTACATCTACACCAGACTGCAGCAAGAGCAAATGCCCAGCCCACCAAAACCTTCCTATCTTCTGCACTCATGTCATCAGACATTTATTTGCTAACAATTCTTTTCACTGATGCTTTGTTCTCTTTGGGTGCATTTTTCTATCTTGACGTACAAAAGCTGGTGTTTAGAAAATATCACTTTGAGGCTCCATGTAAATGCTTGTGGCCTTTTAATGGCAAGCAATGAATACGAAGTAGTGATCCTGAACCATTTTCAGGACATAACCAGCCTCTGTTTAGTCACTTAAAACTCATTTGTTTCTTAAACACCTGCTGCAACACAAACATTTTGCCATTCAGCTCCAAGAAAAAATAAACTACTTTACTGACCATTTCTGACTAGCAAACAGGCTGAATTGACTGCAGAGAAAACATGCAATTGAACTGATCTTCCCTTCTGTCGGCTCTCTTTATCAGACCATCCCAGGATTTACAATAAAATACTCAGGTACTACCACGTTTCCTTTTCCATTTACACTGGTAGTATCTCCCTTGTATTTTGAACAGATTGCATTGGTATGTAGGATATTCCACCTTCATCCTGGCTAAATCTTGTCATCACAGAAGTCACCAAAGGCTTCAGAGCTCCAGGAATCAGAAATTAAGCTGGAGGGAACTCAAGCTGCCACCAGGCCAGCCCACGATTCCCCCTTGCTCCTTATGGATGCTGATGTTTGTGACAGGTAAAAAGTGTCTCAGCAGGGAAGATTCAATAGAGGCAATGCATGGGAAATTAAAGAGATTTTTCCTTTCATGCAACAGGAATTCTCACTGCTATGTAAGACCCACTCTGTATTTCTTATCTCCACTGGGAAGGAGAACAGCTCATTACCTTCTACTCTGCAGAAAGCTCTTACATGCTTGAAGGCTTATGTGTTAGTCTTTCCTAAGACAAATTCCTACTCTCTTCCCTAATTCTAACAGCGTTGTACAACCTTTGTGTACTAATGAAGACTAATGAAAATGAACTACTGAGTACTTTAAAAGTGGCTTCTTGCCTCTTCCTCTGACTGTCCATAAAGCATCCTGTGTCAAAGCTCTCTTGTTAGAAGGCAGAATGGAAATGCTAAACACTCTAGAATCATTTTACTGATTTTGTATTACTGAGCACTTTTATGATGAACTGTTTCCATCATTTGCCACTGCAAGTTTCTCTGTGACTCTGCACCTGGAATGGTGTTAACAAGAAGCCTGATGTACTCATGTGAGCACTGGCAGCACCTCTGGTGCAGGCCCTGGCCCTGCAAGGAGCAAGGTTTGGGAAGCTCTCTGTGCTGTGCCAAACGAGTCTGTGCTGTCCTTACCCAGGATACAGGCAGAGTGCATGAAGGGTCCCTCGCTGGAGTACAGCCCATACGTGCCCAGGTAAGGAGAAACAACCTTCTGGAGCAGGGATTCCAGCTTCAGATAATCTTCAGACACACCTTTAGACTCGTGAACCCCCTGAAAAAGAGGAAACAGCCAGCATGAGCACTGCCCCTTCAATCACAAGCTCTCCTAGCTCCCCAGGGCAAGCAGAGCAGAACGAGCATTTGCACTGATGAAGGCAAAGGTGTCCTGCAATGTGATCCTGGTGTGCTGCTACAGCTGATTCCTCTGCTGTAAAACCAGGAGATGGAATCAGACCAGAGCTACCTGCAGGACATTTAAATCCAGCAAAGTACATCCTGCTTAGTGCCCAGCACTCAGGGAAGGATAGAGGACATGATCTGTAAGGAAGAATTAAAAACATCCCTGGACTTTTTGCTGTTGCAATCTTACAGTGACTTCCTGAATGACGGCATCTGGTACCACAGGGTGTCACTGCCATTTCGGCAATACCAACAGCATTAGGAAAAGGTGAAACTGAGACCCTCAGAAATATTTCTGACGGGATATTTTCAACAACCAATATTTACAGTAAAGAAGTTTGTTCTCTTTCCTCATCCATGCCCTGGCATCCAACATGTTCCAGGCAAAAGTCACATTATAATTAGCATGGTAAGAATCACGCACAGCSAGAATGTTGAGCCTTCAGCTGTTAACTCTGCACTTCCACCCACAAGCACACTTGTTAGGCTGCAGGGGGGACAGAAAAACTTTGCAGAACTGTATTCTCCCTTCAGCTTCCAGCTGCAGAGTGTGTGCTCCATGTGCTCTGAGCAGAGCCAGAGAGGTGCAGAAGTGTCAGGAAAAGCTTGCAGAACTGTATTGTCCCATCAGCTTCCAGCTGCAGAGTGTGTGCTCCATGTACTCTGAGCAGAGCCAGAGAGGTGCAGAGGGGACAGAAAAACCTTGCAGAACTGTATTCTCCCTTCAGCTCACAGCTGCAGAGTGTGTGCTCTGAGCAGAGCTCCTACATTCTTGAGTGGGATACCTCTTGCAACATGGAGCAAATTCACATTTTCCACATGTTCAACACATCATGTGGCAGAATTAGGATCCTAAATGCCATAGTCAGCAAGAATTCTGCCAGAATTTAGGAGATTTCATGAYGTGTTCCTGAGCTACTGTAAAAAGAAACTGATTGGATGAAAGGCTCCGGAGAGCAATATAAAGAGCAGACGAGTAAAGCTGCAACGCTTCCTTCAGCATGTGAAAGGATCCTGATATTCAGGATGTGTTCACAGCTCAGCATGACTCACTAACCAGAGTCCAGAGCGACTCTCAGATGTGTTTCTGAATGGCTGACTCCACACCCTGCTTGCTGCCCTGCCTCCTCACTTGATAGAAGTTTAT
This sequence comes from Sporophila hypoxantha, assembly GCA_002167245.1. Lineage (NCBI taxonomy): Eukaryota > Metazoa > Chordata > Aves > Passeriformes > Thraupidae > Sporophila > Sporophila hypoxantha. The sequence continues at coordinate 83,715 of NDFG01000486.1, forward strand.
GAATGGAAAATGAATAATGGCTAACAGACAATTCAAATTTGGACAGAATTTGAATTCCAGTTCAGCAGTTTTTAAATAAAAAATAACAATCTTTGGTGATGTGCTATGTCCTGAAAAACTCTGGGACAGCCACAAATACAAATTTGAAGACAAAGACATATCCAGTGGATCCAAAAGCTTGCAAACATCAAAGGAACAGCAGAATGAGCCCACAGTTATTCCACCAGGCAAAATGAACACTGGAATAATTCAGAAGACTTAATGAAGGTGCACGTATTATTTCCAAGTCATTCCTGATGAGATCTGTTTATTGCTTATTGAGATCTGTTCCAGAGTTTCTAAACCTGCTGGGATTTAGCCAAGCCCTCAGAAAGGCAGCATGCCTGCTACCTTAGTACATATTCACAAACCCATCATGAGCACACCAAGCAAAGGCCAGGGCTGAGCACATCCCACATCAGGCTCCCACACTGAATACCTCTGGAACTAAACATGACACATATGAGTGACAGAAGCCAATGATATTTAGCATTGCTCATGCCCAGGCTTTGCTGTAGAGCTTTATTTACTTTTCTACCATTTTAGTATTTTTTGTACTTGTGAAAGACGAGTAGCTAAATATCAGCTGTGGGTAAAGAACCCTGTCACATTGCACAGTGGGGAACTGCGAAGAGTTCTTTTAAAAACGGATGGTCTAGAACGAAACTAAGTGAACTGACACAACCTTACATATGAGAAGTGTTTCTTGGTAACCAAAACCAAGAACAAAAAAAGAAGTTGACCGACTAAAGAGGGCTAAAAAAGCCAGAGATAGAGGAAGGAAAATGGAAAAGGATAGCGGGGAGAGAGAGACCGAGAGGGGAGACCGAGAGGGAAAGCGGCAATAAGGCCAGGGGGACGGGGAGTGGCTGTCGAGGTGCAGGCAGCGGGGTGCGAGCTCTGCCTGCTGGGGAGCCTGCACTGCTCCCGGAGAGGCACGGCCCCACAGGCGCGGCCCCACAGGCACTACCGGCCCCACAGGCACGGCCGGCCCCACAGGCAGGGTTCCCCGGCCGCGGGAGGGACACTTTTAAAAATATTCTGAAAACTCATAAAATATGTGGTGTTGGCTGGAGCCAGTGCTGACTCCACACTGTGCCTTGGCACAAACATGCTCTATCACCTGTGCCATCCTTCCTGCACTGACCACTGTTCACAGCTTTTCTGCAGGGGCCTGATGGAGCAACCCCTTAAACCTTGTACTGGCTGTGGAGCTCCTGTCAGAGCAGGAGCATTACCAGGGTGCAGATCCCGTCCTGACCCCCAAACCAGTGGCTTTCCTGCTTCTTTTCTGATGTGATACTCAATGCCAAGTGTCCTCTGGGTCTCTGTCTTACCAAATACAAGTACATCCCAAAGTGTAGCAAGGACAATTTCACCCTTCCCAATGTAAACTTTCCATATGATGTAATGACACTGTCCCGTATTTATGCATCACCCTAGCCCACGTAGCCTAGATTAGTGGCTGCAGGCTCAGAGCAAGCTTTGGGTGCCTGCAAGAAGCTTGTTTTGATTTACATGCCAGGCCCAAGAGTGCATTTAAACTCCTGTCTCCCCACCAGGGGTTTCTAACCCATCCCCTGTGCCACATGTGCAATGACCTGTTCGTTTAACACCAAATTCAGCAGAAAAGCACTTCTAGTAGAAGCTTAGGAATGGAGGCAAGTAGAGTAATAAATGTTTCATATATCTGGATGCAAAGACAGATAAATAGATACCTAAGTATGTATAGACATCTGTACACCCACCTACATCGGTATCTGTATGAAGTCCTTTTTAGACCCTTCCCCAAATTTGTAAGTGATTGGTGCTTATAAAGGCAAACAAAATGAGCCTTAGAGTTAGGCCAACTTGGATGGTTATTTGTGTCATAACTGTTCCTGAAAAAATGATGACAGGACTTAAAAAGTCACCAATAAAATAGAAATAATAAGGATAATGAAGTATTTTGCTGTTATTTTGGCAGCTTATGCTTCTCCTTGTACTTACTACTCCATGCCTTACTATCTCAGAATTTCACTCTGAAGTAATAACGCAAAAGTCACAAGGCTGGCTGTTACCTTACAAGAAGCTCTATCACAATTTGGAGAAAAAATAAAACTTGGAGCATTATCAGTAAAACAGAGATTCYACCTGTGTCTTTAATGTAATATTTGCTCTGCAGACCTGCAAAAACTTACTTTAAAAGATAACTGTGGCCTTTCATGAACCCAGTCTCATTTTAGCAGAAGAGTTTTATGCTTCTCTATGACTGTGAGATGTATCTATTAAATTCCTTTCAAAGGCCTTGCCTGGCCTATTTATTTTGCAGTTGAGGGCCAAAATAGCTCAATATCAAATATCTGCAGGCACCTCAGTACTTTGGAAGAGTGGAAGTGCTGGATCAAATCCTCATGCTAATCACACAGTTTCAAAACACAACAAGGGGCACCTCATTGTGTCTCCATTTGGAAAGGATCATAATGTAATATTATGACAGGAGTCTGCCCTGCTCTGAAGGCGTGGGGATCATGGGGATTTGACTTCTGAATATGGAAGACACCTATCAAGAACAGAGACATGTATTACTGCATGAGATACAGTACACCCAAGTCCCAAACTTCATTAACCTTAATTAAATGGTTTTGAAACCAACATTTTCTATAGTAGTTCAAATGCATCAAAAGGGCCCTATGCATGACTGGTTTTTATATGTAAACATGCAAGCACTCCCAGAAGGGCCCCATCCCTAAAGCCTACAGGTTATTTATGTATTTCCTTTATGAGGACACTGCCCCATCTGCTGGAGCAGCCGCATGCAGGGGCCCCACTGCGACGCTTGATTGTGGCACTGGAATAAAACCCTTCTTGTATTTAGGAACAAAACCCCGTAAGTCACATCCACAACCATTCCAGCAAGCAGGGATGCACCCAACTGCCCAGGTTTTCATCCCTCTTAATTCTGCAAACTAACCACAAACTCCTACTGAGCTTTTGAGGGCACAAGGGCTTCTTGTGAAAGCACAAACGAAAGAATAAATGAGCAAACAGGTATGTTCAGAAGAATAGAATTTGGGGGATTTGTACCTGAGCACATAAGGCCACAGCCTCCTTTTTCAACACGTACAATCATAGAATCACAGAATGGCTGGGGTTGGAAGGGACCTCAAAGCYTCTCTCATCCCATCCCCTGCAGGGACACCTTCTACTGTACCAGGCTGTTCCAAACCCCATCCAACCTGGCCTTGGACAATCCCATGGGTGGGACAGCCACAGCTTCCTTGGGCAACCCATGCTAAGGCCCCACCACTGCAACAGGGAAGAATTTCTTCTGTATATGGGATTTCTTTAAGGTATTAAAGCAGAGGCCACCTCAGGCAGGCATTTAAGGATGTAAAGGGTCCCTCTCAAAGATAACCTTAAAACATATTCAATGTTCATTACTTTAACCTTCTATATGTTCTTCTTCAAAGCACTCCAAATATGGAGTGCTTTGAGAATTTTTTAATGTACATAAATTGTAACAAAAAATACTGCTAAGCCATTATTAACATTGGATCTATGCACAGGCTACCTGACTTGTAAAGCTTCCAGAAACATAAACTATTTTGATAACATTTGCCACAATTTTTCTTTAAAAAAATAATTTTTAAAAAATCGTAAAATGTCCATGCTTTACTTTACCACAGTAACAAAATAAGCACAATCACAAGTCCGTACTTCTGTTTCCTATTTCATTAATTTTTCCCACCCTTTTTCTTCTTAAATATTTCTGGTAGCCACCAGCAGAAGAATGGGATATTCACCACCCCATCCAGCTGCCTTAAAATCTTGGCAACTGGTGGGTTGCACTGATGGAAAAATGACTTACCCTAAAAATCCTGCACCAGACCAGAGAACTAAGCACAGAACTCACAACAGCTGGAGACAAAAGAGCTCCAGCTAAAGCTATCACATCCTCTGGCCATCATGCACACCCTAAAGGGCGGTTTCATATACGGCAAKAGACCAGAAACAAGCCTGGCTGCTGGCTCTTCTTGATGTTTGCCTTACAGAATTCCACGTCAGGGCCTTAGCTAGATCTCCATCTGGCCATCACTCTCTCATGCCTGATTCCTTCCCTTTTAAAGCTCTGCTCCATCCCTTTGACATCTGCTGTTTGGTGTGGGAATCCATAAAGTTAGAGGGTTTTTAGGAAGGTGGGAAAAAAACAAGCCTCAGTTGCAGCAGATTTGAGAATAGTGCTGAAACCTCAGAAAAAGTATGTAAGCTGTAGAGAAGATGTGAGGAATAGAACAATAGATCTATGTATTAGTGTTTCGGAATAGCTTTCTAAGTTGAAAAAAGTTTCTATAGCAAGGTTAAGCACATGAATAGGGTTTTATGCGTTGTGTTCTTAGAAATGAATAAGCAAGCATTGTTTTAACCAAAGCTATGTGTGCTTGTGTTGATTGGATAGAGTCACTGTCAATATGCTTTTGCTTTGTGTAATTGGCTAGGACGGGTATTTGGTAAGTTGTAACATTAAGTTTCTTTGGCTTGCTGCCGGGATAGCCAGCTACTCACATCTTTGCATGGAAAAAATCATGTAATGAGACTGGTGCTGAGAAATAAACGGCTCTAGACGCTTTCCTAGCAGCCCCATGTCCCATTTGTGTCTGTATATAAACTGCCGGCRTACATTTGGTGATACCCCCCACCCATGGTAAGCTCCTCATTTAGCCCATGGGCAAGCCCCCTATCACCTGCTGAGCTCCTGTGCCACAGCAGCCTCTCTGCAAGCCCCCATCATTGCTGAGCTCCTCTCTGCATTCACCTTCACCAGAGGCTGCTTCAACTCTGGCTCAACAGCTGCACACACACTGCCTCAGGTAACTCTCCACTCATCTGTATGTGAATATCATCATCAACAACTATTAAACGCCCAAACAGCTTTTAATTGACCAGCAGTAACTCAGGGTTTTGCTCAGTACTTATGAAAGGTCCCAGGTTCTGTGTTTTCCAGTTCTGGTTAATAGTACCCACCACCTGTAACACCTAGAAATGGCAGCATTGCTCAGCTGCTTTTCACATCCCTCTGTTAATAGCACAGGCTATTAACAGACCATTCACCTAATAAAATATCCATTGAAAAGTATCTCTAGTGTCTAAAGGTACCCTAAAAACTGGACACAATGGAGGAACTGCTTCATGCCCACCTGAAGCTTGTGGATGTGCTGAATCAATGACTGGTCATTGATTAAAGGCTGGAGAACTCACCTGGAGCTTTAACACTTCAGCTGATCAGCATGTGTACATGAGTAATATTGCTGCAAAGGATTGTCTTCTGCTTCAACTGATAAACTGCTGGACAGCTTTCAAATGAAAAGAATAAAAAAGAATAAAATAAAACATAAATAAAATCTGTATTCCTCCAGACCCAAGGGAAAAAACAAAGCAGACCTTCTGGACCCAAGCCCCAGGCCCTGCCAGCAACAGAAGCAGCATGGCTTGGTGCTTGGTGCAACTTCTGAACTCAGGAAAGGAAAGAGGAAAAGGCAAACCTCTGGGTTATTTAACAAAGTAATTTCAGCAATGATCACACTTAATGGAGCAGAGAGCAAAGTCCTCTGCCCACAGACCAGAAGTGACCGTGTATGGCTCAGCTCATGGCCAGATAAAACAATCTGGATCTCAGTCTGCTGGAGCATCCTCCATGTGGGGACATCAGGGGCACCCATGATGGCTGCACTCACCCTTGTCTACCAACAAAATGTGAAATAGTCCTGACCCGGTGCTGTGTGAAAGGAAACACTGCCAGAAGCATTCACAGGGTCAGTTCTGAAAGCAGAGGTCTGGGCCTCATGTATTGCCCTGCCTTAACCACACAGGCAAACAGCCAAGAAATTTAACTATTCTCTGCTTAAAGGCAGCAGATTCCTTGGAGAAAAGGAAAACTCAATATGACAGAAAGAAACACCCAGGCAATGGTGATAATCTGACACACACTGGGTAACAATCGTTGCCCAAACACTCCCAGAGAAAACTGAAATTAAAGGTCACAAGGCAGACACAGAATAATATCCACTGTGACAATACAAGATTCAGCCAACACTGGTGGTGAAGACTGGTGCAGGGCAGTCTGCATGCCCTGGTGACCACAGAGACAGCAAGATGTGCTGCTTGGCATGGTCAAAGAGAGAGCAGCAGCCTTGCTTGTGAGGCATTTGGAAACCAGTGCCCTTACAGGACTGCCTGTTATCCCACTTTCACTGCATCACAGCCTTCTGGAACCTGAGTAATACTGACCAGCCCTGCCTCAGGGCAGGCAGGAAATCACCAGGGGGACAAGCTGGAGACAAGTGGGTCACTGGTCCTTGCCACATGCACCACCAATGGCACAGCACATGCTCCCAGTTACACTGTAGGTCACATTCAGGATGGAGATCTGCAGTCCTCCATCCTCCTTAGAAGAGATGGATGCACAAACTTCACAGCCAATCATCCAATTTGCACCAATCTTCCAGACAGAATCACAGACTCCTCACAGACAAACCTGTGGCAGTGAAGTTACTTGGTTGAGAAGAGGCCTCAGGGGCTGCTGCCAGCTATGCACAGCTTTTGTTTGCTCTACAGAACTGTTTGGTTGTCTGAACCCATGCAGCACAYGCTCTGGACAAGATCACAGTGGTTCTTGGAGCAGAAGGTGTTGCCCAAGAGCTGAAGCCTTCCTCTAGCACACAGCTGTTCAGGAGCTGCTGCTGTCACTGCAGCACACAGCATCGTCCTGCAAGGTCCCTGCTCACTGCCCTCCATCTTCAGTGGCCATGCACAGCACTCTGAGGAAAAGCTCAAAGATCTCCCTCTTACACCCACTGCAGGAACTCACACACAAGAAGGAGGACTCTTCTTGTACTGGGCTCTCTCCCCTCCAGTGCCCAGGATGTCAGTCCTGCAGAGCAAACCCCGCAGTATTATACAATTTATATAGCAGTATTATACTGCATTAACTTTCTTCTATTCCTCCTGTAGACAACTCATGAACTGCAGTATTAAAGTATCCTGACTCAAAGGATTCTTGCACTGTGGGAGCACTTCCTGCTCAGAGTTTTTCAACTGTTAAAATTTCTATGCTGGCTTTTATGCCAGATTTAGTCTCCTAGCCCAAATGGGTCCACAAAAGACATCTGTACAGACAAATGCAATTAGTTAAAATCTTCTCCTTCTCTCACTCAACAAAGTTACAGGGTCTGCAACAACATGCTAATTCAAGGTAAGAATGATTTTACTGATTTCACTCCATTTTGGTAGGGATTAAGTATTTACCTAGCAATGTACTTGTACTGGTTTTAATAGACTGGTTTCATCACTAGAGGCATATTCCAGAAGACATTTATTTTAGTTTAACCAACTCTACCCAAAGACATACCTTTGGTTAAGTAACCAGGATCCTTCACAGAACTGATACTTTACCTAAGATGAGTACTCTTAAAATGCACCATGACTGCAATACCCAAAGGGAACCTGGACAAATGCAAACTGCCTTCAAAAAGAATTGTGTTTAATTGGTATGGACAAAGTTATGGTTGTGTTCTGGATAGCCATCCTTCTGCTAAAGCTGAGGGACAAGATGCACATTTAAATTACTGTGACATGGTGTGCATGAGACAGGTTCACATATATCAAAGAATATATCATTTTATGTTGCTTCCCTGTTTTTCCACTGCTTAAGTTTACAAAACTGGCAACACATGGTGCTGTGAAATATGTTGAGAGCTAGTTTTGGAGAGTACTGGATCTGAAAATAAAACCTCTTTTCAGGTGGCAATGGACTTGCACTGTCCTTAGTTACAAGGAGGGCGCACACGAGTGCAGAACTATTGAGGTGTGTGGTACAGGAGCACAGGCAGTGTTGGAGTTACTCCTGAACAAGCCCCTGCAGTCAGGAATGGTCAGGAGTAACCACCAGTGCTCCCCAACCCCTGCCCCTAGAGACACAACAAAATCAAATATGACAAGTACTCCTCATCAGATGCTAGGCCTCGTTACAAATCCCAGCAATACAAATTCATTCCAGGATAACAAACTTGTGCAATTTAACTACTGCAAACTGCACTTGCTGATACAGACAATAAACAAACTAGAAAAAGAGAGAATATTGCACAGAAATAAATGTATCTACAAAATACTCTGCAGTGTGAATGGTGAGGGCCAGACTCTCAGTTCTGCATGCGTGAACACAAAGCAACAGAGGGCTCTTCCCTTTGTGTCCTGGCTGCAAGGTTTCTTACCTGACTCCTCATGGGGATGATGCAAACAACATAAACAACCCACCCTTCACCAGGAAGGAAGGAAGGAAACATCCCAATTTACGCACAACCCAGATAAAGTATAGGTTTTTGATATGGTGATTTATATTTAAATAAGGTCTACAATACATTTATTTACTGATTTCCGCTTTTTGTGCCTTTTAAACCAGGAACTCAGACAAATGTAAAGATAAATTAAAAAGCACCCACACCACTTTGTTCAGCCTATGCTTCAAGTCCAAGAGACTTAGAAAGAAAACCTCCCAAAAGCAACCAGCACTTGTGAAAACCTGTGGCCATAAAGAATTGACTACAGCTGGCATCACAGTGTTACAGCACCTCCATAGCTGCAGCTTTCTGATAGCAAAGATCATTCTGTTTTTAACCACTATGCTGTCCTTAGTTTCACGTGTGGTTGCTGGGATGGAAAAACAGCACCCTCTGCATTTCACTTTCAGATCTTGCAATGTACTTTTCCACTCCTTTCAAATGGAAGGAACTTTGCAGAAATAACAAAAAGGTCACGCTGGGCAGCTCATTTTGTCTTCCTCAACAGAGAGAGACAACGGGCAAGGGACCTCAAACGAGGCACAGAGAGCCACAGAGGAAACCACAGGTTTCATTTTTTCCTTCAGAACTTGTATTTAGGGAGGCCTCATCCCCCAGCATGACAGATAACTGTGTTATGTTTTGTGAGGCCTCCTCCCTCAGCACAAGAGATATTGTGCTGTGCTCTTGGCTTTTCAAAGATGTCAGGTGACCCTAAGAGATTCTGTGAACTCAAATAATTCTGATGTTAACTGAAAGATGCAGATGAACACTCTCTAATTCTTCTCTTTCAGTTTTCCCAGACCTCAGGAGAGTGACCTGGAGATAAGATGTTCCAGCTTCAGCAGCCAGGGTAATCTATGACAACATACTTTGGGAAGCAAGTTGGATAGTGGTGGTTTTGCTTTTTGGTTCAGAAAGTTCTTTTCTAAACCCTTCCTCTACTCACCCCTGTCCCTCTAGTACCCTCATTTAAAGCAGCCTGAGGTCCTGTGCACCATTCAGTGCTGAAAAGCAGTGTTAGTTCTCTTCCTTCCTTCCTTCCTTCCTTCATCCATAACTCTGCTCTTGAACTCCCTGCAGCTCAAACAGGAGCATCCTGGAGGCACTGCAGCCTGTGCTGCCTGTGAGCAGCCACAGAGGATCAACATTTCAGTCTGTGCTTTGGAATTGAGTCAGGCTATGCTGGCAACTCACAGTGTGAGTGATACAAGGCCCTTCTTGCAAGCCCTGATAAAACCACCACTGACTGCCAGAACATGAACATTATTCCTCCCAGAGTTCCCTCTTTGCTGAAAGACTGCCGGTTTGTAATTACACCAGCTTACAGCCCTGGTGAGAAGGAGCTCTATTTAACTGAAGAACCCAAGTCTGATAATTAACCTGAGAACTGATCTCTGCTCCTTTAAATGGAGCYGTTCCATTTCCTCTGTAAAAAATTTCCCTTTCTGTCCAATAAGGAAGTGTCTTCTGACAAAGTAACAGAGCTTTTCCCCTGCACCCTGAGAAGCTAAAACATAGCTTCTTCAGAAGTAATGCACCCTGCATTAGTTCCCAAAGCTCTGCCACTGTAATCCAGTCCAACAGAGTGGTGCATTTCAGCCTCTGACATTACAGCTGCTATCTTACAGAACATGAGCTACTCCTCACCTACATCCCACAGCTGCATGAGGCTGTCCAGGACAGAAACAGGGAATCCCAGCACTAAGAAAGAACATGAGCTATTCCATACCTACATCCCACAGCTGCATGAGGCTATCCAGGACAGAAACAGGAAACCTCAGCACTAAGTTCAACACTTGGTGCAGATCACTGGCATGATCTTCTATCCATGGGAGTCTGCCCCAGTCCCCAAGTCTCTTATGGAAGAGCTATTCACAGTGGTTACAAACCAGGATCAGGCAACATCCCCACCAAGACACCATGTCTCAGTCCAGGAAATCAAAGCCCACAAGACCACCATGTGCTCATTGGACAGCTGAATTGCTCTCTTCCAGCCTTATTGACAAATGGAGTTCAACTAAATTGAGAAAATTCCATTATGTCACTAATGTATAAAATCTGATTTTGTTTAACACGACATTTGAGTTGAGAAAAAAGTCTTTGCTCTGAATTCCAACTACTCACTAACACCACTAAGAATGTAAATAGCTAATTCCCAGATTTTCTTCTGACCTTTTCCCACAATTCCCAYTAGGTTTTAAACCACGAGATTAGCAGAGCTATTGCCAAGAAAAGACTTTCACCATCCCCACCACAGAACCACAGGCAAAGTATGCAGAAATAAACACCCAGGGGCAAACTCCCTCTCACTTGGTTATTAATTTCCATGAACAGCTTTGCAAGCAGAATGGATTTGACCCTTTGCCCTAAACAGGGCATCCACTGTGTCAACACTTGGGGTTGCTGAAGAAAGCAGATTTGCAAAGAAGAAATCAGGATGGAACTCAGCTGCCAGCCCAGCAGTGAATCCACTCAAAGCCAGATCCTGCCCACAGCCAGCACAGACTCCCTAAATAATCACAAAAAGCTTTCAGACCTGTCAGTAACAATGCTGCTGAAGGCTGATTTAGAGGGGCAGTTCACCTGACACCTCGGAGGGACTGAGGCCTCAGAACATCCCCCTGAAGGAGGTTTTTGCAGTGGCACTGTCCTGTGTAGAGTCTCTGGTGTCTGCTAACACAGCTGGTCTCATGGCTCAGTCCCTGTCAATTCCCTGATGCCTCATTACACATTCAAGTCCATGCTCCAGCTTTTCCCTGAGGCTCCTCTCCTCTCCTCTCTCCAGACACCAGTTCCCATGAGACTCCCCAACTGCTGTCACTGTGTCACCATCAGCCAGCAGTTTTCAGAAGCCTCTGCAAGGTGGGGGCTATGAGAAGGGAGACCAGACCAAGTGGACATTCCTATATGATAAGGATGCTTTTTCTGAGACAATCAGGCTAAACACACCATTAAACACCCAACAAATGGACACTGAGGTATCACTGATTTCTCTGAGAGCTGAAATCCCATTTCTTGACCCAGCAGACAGAATCTTGCTCCTTTCCTTCATTTTCAAAATTGGCCTCATTAGATTATCTTGCTCTTCAAAACAATTTTGGATGCAGAACTAATTCATACTGTGATGCAGAGCAAAGAAACATTTATAAAAAAATCAGAAGCCATGAAAATCTCAATTCCCTCAACCCTTTAAAAATCCACCCCTGGTTCTCTCTTTCCCTTCTGCCTCATTCCTTTTCTCCACATCATACCTCATGCTTTTAATTAATTAAGCAAATAAAAATACCTTAAAATTGTCTTTTGCCTGGATTTTCTCATTTTGTTTCTCCTACTACTACACACACACAGAGAAAAAAAATCTAACTGAAGCCAAATACCAGTATCTGGTCCTAATGTTTTTATATCATCAGTTTTGATAGAATTTGGTTCCAGTGACCAAATCTGACCATGATTCAACCATTAATTGCTGTATTAATTGCACATTCACTTTGATGTGTATTTCAGATGTGACCCATCACATCCTGAGCTGCTAATGCAGCAACACACAGCTTCTAATGGAAATCATCACCACAYACCTGTCAGCTTGCAAAACTTCATCTTTCAGGGCCTAGCTGCAAAACAAGTCTGGACTCTCACACTCTCTTGGTCTTACATCCCTACTTTAAGATATTCAATAGTTTAACTATTACAATTATTATATTATTTTATTACACCGTTATATGTCACATTATTATATTATTAGATATTCTATACTAGATGACATATTAATATAGAGTACATTATTACTATTAAACGACTGGATAATTTAGATATTAGGTTAATAAGATTTTTTAGACACTAGACATTGGGATATTTGGATACTAGAATATCAGGATTTAGACATTATGGCCACGGGAGCACAGAAGCTCTGGCATTCTGGGTAGGATATTTCCAATGAATGAGCAAAATCAGAGACTGTTTAAGAAGACTTCAGCAATGCAGTACAGAAGGACAGGCTGAGAAAAGGAACCAACTTACCTGAAGTATGAGCAGCATCTGAATAATGGAGGGTGGAACTCTGGCTCTGGAACGGGATAATGCATCCTCCAATTTGATATTGAGGGTAATTATATTCCTAAAATGCAGAAGAGCCAACTGCCGAACTGAGGGCTCCTTTCCCTTGGAAACACAAAGAAAGCAAGACAGATGATAAGCAGTGTGAAAATGAGTTCCAAAATCCTCTGTTCAAATTCCTTCCTCCACTCCTGAGGGATTACAAGAATGGCAAACCCAAATGAAACACAAAGGAAACATACCAAAGGACAGAGAGCAGCCCCCAAGTCTGCAGAGTAAATTTGATTTGGCACTAATGAACTCTACAGATGTGACTGAGTCTGACTGCATGTGGAGAAAATGAAGGGCTGGGGTGGGATGGGAGCTGGACGAGATATGAATATTTTGTATTTCAACAGTTCATCACAAATTAAATGTATCATAAGTTTAAAAAAAGGCACGAATGCAAGTTGGTTGAATTTCCACTATTCTGTAAGATTTTGAGTACTCCCTGTTTACTCTCTCCAAATTTGGCAGGAATCCTGACTCAGCCCAGCTGTGGATGCTCCTCTGTACAGTTTGAGAGACTTCACTATAAAGCAGGAGCAGAGCTGAAGTTTCATGCTGCATTTTCAAAGCCATCTGTTTTGGTTCAGGAATCCCTTCTCACTGAGGAGGACGCCCAGCTGCAGAACACAACTCCAGCTCTGTCTGTAGGAGTTGTGATACACAAGAACACAACTCCAGCTCTGTCTGCAGGTTCATGCAGAGCTGTGGAACTGTTTCTCTTTTTGCCATTAGGGGTTTTTCCTTGGGTGTACCTGGCTGTACTTATGGGAGGTTTGGTGTTCAGCTGGTCTTGACTTAAGTCTGGAATAAGTAAGCCTGACCCAACCCATTCCTTTTCACTTCCTAAATTATTTAAACTGAAGTAAAGAAGGCCYCACATCAGCTTCAGTTGCTAATGAATAGAATTTACAAGAGCACATAGGCACCAGTTGGGCTTTCGGAAGAAATGTCAGAACATGAGCAACGAGATCTATTTGAATTTACGTGGGACTTAGGATTCTTAAATCCTCAAGGTTCCTTTGGAAATTCAAGTAATTATTTCCATCTGACAGGGGATAAGACTTGTGTTAGTAAAATATTTTCAAAGGCCTCAGATACACAACGGAGTCTAAATTCAGACTTCATACCTTTAACTGTCTGAAGATGCAAACAGTGATATTGTTAACATCTGGGTAATCATTTGAGGGATAACGTCCACTTGAAAAAATGGGAGAAGGTTTCTCAAGCTTCCCCAGAAACATTCAGGCACCCAGTTCCCACTAAAATCTGTAGGCATCTATGAGCACTTGCAAAGATCACTGGCACCTGTCTGGTACAGATTTCCTTGAGACCTCAGTGATAAACAATACTCTGGCTATCACTGCATTAGAAGATCAGGTACCTATTGTTAATTTAAAATTACTGGACTCACAATCTGTGCTCATCAAACTCCACTAACTTTTGCTGTTCACTTACCATAGCAGAGAATCTGATCTCAGAARTACAATTCCTTTTCAAAAGTGGACATATTTCAAAGACAAAATTCACATTGCAGAGAAGGAAATGCATCTATTTTAATCAACACAACTCCATTTATTTCACTGTGCAACACTTCAGTTTATCATTCATAATCTTTTTTGACTTTTGATGTGATTGGCAGATGGACAAACCAGCTTCCCTGCAGTCGACTTTTGTTTTCAAAGTTCCCCTTCATCTTTTCCACCTGAGCACTTCAAACCATTTGCATAAGTAACTTATTTGCATGACATGGCTAAACAGAACAGCTGCACTGAAGGCTGGCCCAAGGAGAGAGACTGAAGGATTGCATCAATCTGCTGATGAACCTGTAAAGCTGCTTTTTCCAGTTTTTCAAGATTCTATGAGAATACAGTAATTTTTTCACCTGCACAGGATAGAAAATAGCCTGCAGCATGGGCAGGACATCACTGAAGAAAAAATCCCAGGTTTCAGCTAAGGTATCCAGTAGCTTCTGCCCTGCAAAAACACAAAACAAACCAGTGAAGAGTTTTGGTTGTGATGTATGTTTCACTTTCTGCTAGCTGCAGAAAGTGAAACACGCAGCAAACAATGTGAATCTGCTGTATGCTAAGATAAACCATGCAGCAGCTACTGTTAGTAGCATGGAATTGGTTTTCCATAGTGGTGTATCAGATCCTTTCATATTTGTGTCTTTCCAGGTGATTTATCTAATATTCTTAATAAACTCAGAGTCTGAGGTGACTCAGGAGAACCCTGTGAAGAATGAAGAGCAATGGCCCAGGTTACATCTTCCTCTTGCAGCAATATTTGCTGGACAGGACTGTGGAGGAGAGCAGGGGAGAGCACAGCAGGGTAAATGTGGGAGCATTCCTGCAGAGGAACTCACCCAGCTGTGCTCCCTCCTGCCTCTCAGGCTGCAGGGCAGCAGAGCAAACCACACCATCTATGGAGATACTCTGGAAAGCATCCTCCCAAACAGCATCCTCCCAAACGGCACCCTCCCTACTGCTGCAGGGCAGTGGAACAAACCTCACTCTGTGGAGATGCTCTAAAAAGCATCCTCTCAAACTGACCCTCTGTAGCTTTTCCACTGCTCCCTTTCCCACTTACACAGAAAAACTCACCCAAGCCCATGGAAAAGAACAATCGTGTTAGGGCTGTAATTTTTACTCTACCTTTCAAGCAATGCAGTTAGAATTTGCTAGGGACAAGTTCCCCACGGTCCTCACAACAGGGCCCCCTCCATGTCCATTCCTTCCCCAGCTGCAGCCACCTGGAATCCTCACAACAAGGCCACCTCCATGTCCATGCCTTCCAGAGCTGCAGCCACCTGGAATCCTCACAACAAGGCCCCCTCTATGTCCAGGCCTTCCCCAGCTGCAGCTACCTGGAATCCTCACAACAAGGCCCCCTCCATTTCTATTCCTTCCCAAGCTGCAGCCACCTGGAATCCTCACAATAAGGCCTCCTCCATGTCCATTCCTTGMCAAGCTGCAGCCACCTGGAATCCTCACAACAAGGCCACCTCCATATGTCCACTCCTTCCCCAGCTGCAGCCACCTGGAATCCTCCCCAGCAGAATCTGGAGAAGCTCTGGCCAGGCTGTGCAACCAAGCTGGATATTGAGCTCCTCACAGAACATCTTACACAACACAGAGGCAAATGCAGGAGCCAAGATCCACAGAGGAGATCTGCTTCAACAGGTGGGTTCTGGCTTCAGACCCCTGCTCCCCAAAAGGCCCATGTGACCCTGGACAAGCTCTTTACCATGCCTGTGACCCCAACCCAGCTGTGAGAGCAGAGCAATGCCCCTGCAGCTCCACCAGCAAGTGTTATGGAGGAAAAGACATCAGAGATTCTGACCTATTCACACAGGACAATATGACTTACCAGGAAGCAAATTCAGTAGCAATCAATCAATATTGCTATTGGTGTCAGAATGTGATGCTATTCTTAATTTTTGTATTAGAGCATTACTTGGAGCCTCATCTGGGGAGTATTTTGTCCAGAATTACACACATCTCACGAAGCAATTATGCATGAAAGCCTCAACACTGCTGACTGCACTCAGAGTAAGCCAATCTTTACTATGGGATACTCGATCCCTCTACCTGTTTAAGCACATAATGAATAGTAACATCAGCTCTGGTGAATCTGCAACTCCTGAATGATTTCCATGTTAAGGACTTTAGGTGCTTTCAGTGACAGATGTGGATCATCATGCTATACTGCGTTCCACAAGGTCTTATTTTCAGCACCACCAGGCAGGACTTCTCTCTGTCCTGCACAAGACTGAAAAGGGTGTTCTCTGTTTCCATTTTTAAAACATTTTTAAAAAATCTGTTTTTCATTAGTTTTAATGAAATACAGCAGGAGACCAACTAAAAAGATTTCTAGCAGCTGTAACAGTAGTAGTAGTAATAATAACAATAACAATGGTGGCAGTAGTACTAATAGTAATAATAAACATGTGCTGGTTTTGGCTGGGATCAGTTCCTTCCCAGGAGCTGGTAGGGGCTGGAACAGTGCTGATAACACAGGGATGTTTCAGTTATTGCTGGGCAGGGTGTGCACAGAGCCAAGGCCTTTTCTGCTCCTCTCCCACCCCACAGTGAGGGCCTGGGGGGACACAAGGAACTAGGAGGGGTCTATTTTCACTTTTCCTGAGCAGGATGTAACAGAAGGAGAAGGAGGTGTCCTTGCTGGAGGCAATCCTTCCCTGACTCCCTCAGCGCTGCTCTGGGCAATCTTCTCGAGAGCACCAAGCAGGACCCAACAACAGCCTGCAGGAATGGCTAACCCACAGTGCCAGGAGCAGAGTGGAGAGCATGGACTGAGGAATGGACTGAGACATGCTAACCCACAGTGCCAGGAGCAGAGTGGAGAGCATGGATTGAGGAATGGACTGAGACATGCTAACCCACAGTGCCAGGAGCAGAGTGGAGAGCATGATTGAGGAATGGACTGAGACATGCTAACCCACAGTGCCAGGAGCAGAGTGGAGAGCATGGATTGAGGAATGGACTGAGACATGCTAACCCACAGTGCCAGGAAGAGATGGAAAGCATGACAGTGCCTCCAGAGTGCATTTGCTAAAACACCTGTAACAATCCAAGTTACCTTCATAAAACTGGATCTTGTCCAGAGTGCATGTGCTACAACACCTGTGACACACACAGCCATGCTAAAATCCAAGTTACCTTCATAAAACCGGATCTTGTCCCTTAGGATCACCATGCCTTTTGTGAGCAGCTGATTCTGTAAATAAAATACAGACTGCATTTACTCAATCCTCTACTTCCCTACAGCGATGGTATTTCACATTTTGTTCATTCTTAACTTTAGACAGTGAAGGGAGTCTTTTATTTTAAAAATTATTCATCAAAGAACTCTTGCTGCATCCATCTTATTTAACTCACTTGGGACACTTGTGAAATTCTGCTAAAATCACTGGCTGTTTTTAGGACAAAGGATGTATTTTGTGCAGTACAAAGTGCTTCTCGAACTTCAAATGACTGACCTACAAAACATGTACTTAGAGAAGCAGAAAGAATATTGCTTCAGCAGACAGTGGTACTTCCTTCCACAAGTCTTTCATAGTAACTCTATTGCAATGAACTTCACTGGTTTACTCAAGGACTTCAATTTTAAGCTAAAAACCAAGGTCTGAAACCAAAAGAAAGACAGCAGTGACCTACAGAAACACTGTGATAGGGTGGGCTTTCCCTGTCTAACCATATGTGTGTATACAAAATCCCAATCTCGTTAATCAGTTAATTTCAAAACCAGAGAGAAGTCAGTGGACATCTCTGCATGGTTTCAAGGATCTCCAGGTCACATTTAGGGTGGGCAAAATTATTGTTCTCAGTAGCATAAAACAAATTGTCTTTAAATAAAGAAAAGACAGGCCTACCTGCAGATACTCAGTGAAGAATGATCCCAGTTCTGTTTTCAGTAATTGCCTGTATTAAAAAGAGCAAGAAAAGAATCACGCTTTCCATCAGGGCATTTCTAGTCAGCTTGCATGTTCAGCCAAATGAGATGCTGCAATAAATTCAAGTCAACTATGTTACCAAGCATCACTGTGGTGCAGGGTTTATAGACAAGTCAATTAAAGCAAAATTTGGACACATTTCTGTCTGTTTGTTGGTTCATACCAGATTATATTTGTCTGACACATCAGCAGAAAATTTTTTCTYTTCTGTCTCTCACCAGCAGATGAGCATATTAAGGGAAATGCACTGGGCCAAGAAATCTCAGTCCAGAAGTACCTGTGTTTGTCAGTCAGATACAGCTGAATAATCCTAAGGCACTTACAATAATAACACTGAGTAACCATTATTCCAGCAAGTAACTCAGCATGATTGATGGATCATGCTAACTGACAGACATCCCAAAAAAGCTACTCTTTGTATGTCATTTTCTCACCAGCCATGTAAGAAATAACTGAATAGTGAGTTTATTTTTATTTCAAGAAAACCAAATGCAGGCCAAATATCATCGGGCTGGTCTTTTCTGAAGATATTTTCACAATGAAAGRAACCAGACTGGGAATCAGACAGGGACAGATAAACCCAGAATATCTATTTGGGGAATTTACTGGAGAGTCTGACTCCAATGCCCAGCCAGAGCAGCAATAAGCAGTAAGGGAATAACTAAGGATCATATCTGAAGGCAGCTAGGGAATGTAATAAGTTGTCTGTCTTTTTTAAGTGCAGATTCTTTCCCACCATTTATTTTATAAAGCATTGGACAAATTTCTATAAGGAAATCTGCTGCTTCGCCCTTGGCAGTGAGAGGGCTTGGTAAGTAATGATAAGTGCTGAAAAAGTAGTAAAATGTGAAGTGTTGTAAATCCAGATATCAGCTTATATCTTGGTAAATTTCCTTTTCAACTGTTACTTAAGTAACTCAAATGGTAGAAATTTCACTTTTTTTTAAAGGGAACAAAGTTCCCATCATCCACCTCACTGGCCTACAGTTAATCTGATGCAGACAAACTGGCACTGGGACAAACGTGAACACTCTGCAGCAGCAGCAGCTGTGACTGTGCTGGGCACAACTGGCACTGGGACAAACCTGAACACTCTGCAGCAGCAGCTGTGGCTGCCAGGGCTGGCACACAGCACTGGGCACATGGCTGAGGACGCCCTGTAGGGCCCAGGCTCTTACCTGACTCCTTCATTGAGGTTGTACAGTTCGTGGTCTGGCAGACCCTTACGCTGGAACACTGCTATCACTCCATTGTGGATGCTGAAAGAGGACATGAGGAGTCATTAGTGCCCAGCAAGATTTGAGAAGGGTAACACCTCCACAATTATCCTAGCATTTCTGTCTAGAGACTTCAAGACCTTTTAAAAGTCATAGATGACTTCTGGTACTCCCCCCACCCCAGATGCCTAAAAGGAAATTACTGCCTAGAAAATAGGTAACATTGAAAATCAGTTCCTTTTGATTTGTTCCAGCTCAGTGGCTTCAACAGCTGTACATCTGAAATCAGTAATTTCAAAAACTTAGGCCAGTATTTTTAAGTACTTCAAGGATGTCAACTATAACTTTTAACACACTCACGTATTAAGTATATTTGAAGCATTTGAAAGTATAGTTTTTATCTCTATGGCTCAGTACAGAGACAATTAACAGCTTCCCCTGCACTAGAGTCTGTGCAGGGCAGCAGCAGCAGCTTTAGAACTCTGGGAAGCAGGACAGGGACCAGATCTGCCCATCCTGCACAAGGGTGTGGGGCTGCTGTGCCTTGTGAAAAACACTAAAGGTGGTCGGGATCTGGTGTAAGGTCTCCAGGGATTCCTGCTGGTGGAAGAAGGGCATCCTAGAATCACAGGATGTCCAGGGTTGGAAAGGACCTAAAGATCATCCTGTCCCATCCCTTGCCATGGGCAGGGACACCTTCCATTAGAGCAGATTGCTCCAAGTCCCATCCAACCTGGCTTTGAATGCTTCCAGGGATGAGGCAGCCACAGCTTCTCTGGGAACCCTGTGCCAGGGCCTCAGCACCCTCACAGGGAGGAATTCCTTCCTGCTATCCAATCTAAACCCACTCTCTGTCAGTGTGAAGACATTCCCCCTTTTCCTGTCACCACATGTCCTTGGAAAATGTCTCTCTCCTTCTTTCCTGTAGGCTCCCTTCAGGTACTGAAGGCATGGTCAGCCCTGGCCTGACCCAGAGGAGATCCAGCTGCACAGGGCTGCTCCCACTAAAAGGGGATGGATGTCCCTGCAGGAGATTGCCTTGGCAATGCCAGTGCCCACATTAACCTCTCCCAGGCCCAAATCCAGCTGCACAGGGCTGCTCCCACTGCAGGGGGATGTCACACAGGAGTGTGCCAGGCAGCAGCAGATCCCACTGCAGGGGGATGTCACACAGGAGTGTGCCAGGCAGCAGCAG
>NDFG01000486.1:108870-565144 GCA_002167245.1 Sporophila hypoxantha
AGATTGCCTCTGGCAATGCCCGATGTCCATGTTAACCTTTCCCAGGCCCTGCTAAGACAGTCCTTCAAATTGCTGGCTTGGAAGCAGAGGACAGGGTTGGAAGGTGAACTCCACGCTGCTCACAGAGATTCCAAATGCAGGCACACAGACATCATCTCTCTTGTAGAGGCCTGCTTTGCTTATTTCCTGGTCCCATCTCACAGCAAACACCAGGGAAGTATATTTTCATGGTGCACTGGCATTGTGCTAGTGTCAAACCATGACATCAGCCCAATTGGTTTAGTCAGCATTCAGCCTTCATTTCTTGTCTGAAGGAGAAAAGGGGGCTGAGGGCGAGAACAAGAATTGAAGACAGGGCTAGGGAGAAAAATCTGAACTAGATTAATTCAGTGCAAATTCTGTGAGCTGTAATTCAGTAAATTGTTCCGCTATGTTGCCATTGGTTGCTAGTGAACTGCACCATCAGTGTTTGCTGCACAGACCCAGGGTCCATGGGAAAGCAGGCTCTGAAAAAGCCATGATATCAAGTCTCATTTGCCTAACAGCAGGCAGCAACTTGGCACCAATTCCCCTTTGATGTTACAGTGCTGAAAAGTTTCACTGCATTGTAGTTCAGACAGGAAGGGAAGTGCTCAGGGACGAAGTGACCTTCCTTGCCACCACAGTGATACGCTCCCCAGCAGGCTGAATGTGGCTCCTTCAGGCTGTCCTGCCCTGGTGTCTAAATGGAGAAATAATCCTCAGGTATGAGACTTCAGCCTGAGCTGGGACTGGTGTGAAGGGGGCAGAGGCAGTGGAGAGGACAGCACTCGGCCATGGTGGCCACACACAGAACAGGTGCAGAGGGGCAGCCACGCATGCACCCCSTCTCTGAAAACACCCGCAGTGTCAGAGCTGCTGTACTGCATGAGAGAGACCCCACGAGCAGCACCTCAGAGCTGCTGTCCTGCAGGAGACCCCACGAGCAGCATTTCAGCCTTCCAGTCCCTGCATGGCCAGGGGCAGCATCCTTGCTGTGCCTCCAGGATCTGCCCTTCAGCACGGGATCTGTTTGTGCAGGGCCGAACCTGCTGCGTGCTGCACCTCAACTTTCCCCACTTTAGCTCTCACAGACTCGATTCAAAGCCTCTTTGAAAAGCAGATATACTCGTGCCACACCCAGGCACAGCTGCTGACACCAGGCAAGGAAACAGCAGACATTTAAATATAGAACAGCCGGCTTTGGTGAGAAGGGAGAGCTCTGCTGGTGCAGCTTGACTTCCCTGATCAGCAAGCTCTTAGGCTTACACAGAATGAAACAACACAAGCAATTGTTTCATTTGGAAGGAAAAATACTCCTGTAAACCAAAGTATGCAACGTGTCCCATGTTGGGTTGTTTCAATTTTGCAGCAGAAAAATAAAAGAAATTCCACAGCCCAAGATTTAAAAAAGCCAGACCAGATTTCTGGTGAGTCACACTTTAGATGTCCAGGAACATTAGTCTCCCCAGGAGAGACGAACACAGGTTCCCTCAAGACCAGACCCTGCTATATTTGTCAAGATGGGCATGCACTGGTTATAGGCAGAAGGTACAGTAGATAATTTCCTCATCTATCTAATTCAGTATCACTTAAGACCTGACCTTCCTCAGGACAAAGACCCACTTTTTCAGCCTGTAGAATATCTGAGTTTCTTAACAGCAACAGATAAAACAAGTCTTTCTGAGCCTGGAAGAAGAATTACCCTCACTCTTTCACTCAGAAAAAGCCTTGCCCTGTTAAACAGGAAACCAAGGGCCTTCCCTTTGCCTGTGCAGTGACCCAGCTCCTGTCTGCAATAGCTGTCACAGCTCTGGAGCTGTTAATGCAGGGACACGGTGCACACCCCCACTGGTGCCATCGCCACGGTGCACACCTGACCCACAGCACAGCCCCATGGTGACATCACCACAGTGCACACCTGACCCGCAGCACAGCCACACTGGTGCCATCACCTGAGCCACAACACAGCCCCACTGGTGCCATCACCTGAGCCACAGCACAGCCCCACTGGTGCCATCACCACAGTGCACACCTGACCCGCAGCAACAGGCCCATGGTGCCATCACCTGAGCCACAGCACAGCCCCACTGGTGCCATCACCAGGACAGCCTGCCAACCCAATGGCACTGGCAAAAGCCAGCCCAGGGCTGGAAAGCACGGCTAGGCCTGAGTTCATGCAAAGCAGTGACAGGGTGACTCACAGACACCTAGTCAAGGAACAGGCAATGGGACAGTTGTGCAATTGTGTGGGTGAAACGTGCAGATGTCCAGCTCCGTGACTGCCAAGCCAGTCTGGCAGCCACTTCTGGCCAGAGCTGCACCTGTCCTGTCAAAATTAAAAGTGACAAACTCTTGCTTGCTAACTCTTGCTAGGGAAATCCTCTAGTTTGAACATCAGGAGGCCCAAGCCTGGAACTCTGTGCCTCCCAGCACGCTGGGTGCCTGACCTGCTCTCCATTCACATCGGCCTCCACTGCTCCCTCCCCACATGCAAAGCCTGGAAAAACTAACCTCTGCCAACAACAGCTGTCAGCACACCATCACAAAAAGGGTCTGGGGACTCTGTTCTGTCACCCTGACCCCCTCCCAGGAGTCTCTCACTCCCTGCTTCTTCCCTTAGGGCTACTGGCCAAATAAAGTCCCAACTCAAGATGGGCCAATCTATCCTTGAACTAMCACCACCATCCATCTGCACATCAGGTACAACTCAGGGTCACACAAACAGCATGGTATTTGAGAAGAAAATCAGTCTCTTTTGTGATCAGCACAGTTTTAGAGTTTAGTGCACTGTTGGCATTAAACAACTACTTCTTAATACAGACATGAAACCACAAATCATGTGGTAAGAAGGACAGAAGATATGCTATTTTATATATCTCATTTTTCTCAGAATTTTAGCCAAGGTGTCTGTAGTTCACTGTTATTTTTCTTCCTACAGCTGTACCACCTTACATTTATAAAATACTACAGGTGACACTTTCCAAGCCGTGATCCAGGAGGTGACATTTCATTTTCAAAAATGACCTAAGAATTTAATTCCTAATATTTTAGAGACTTAGATTAATCTTTTAAGATTGTCACCAAAATGGACATTAAGATGCTTTCTGAATAGCTGAGCTAATTGATACATTCACAACATAATGTTTGCATAGATTTTCTTGTAAAACAGCCATGGAATTAAAATGTATAAATACAATAAAGTAAACAATCAGGGCTTATTTTCCCTGTCCAAAGTGCAGGTGCTTGCATGGGTACATACACACATGCACAGATCTATTTGTACTAACATGAGTAAACTTAGTAGACTTTGTCCTAACTGTATCAACTACCAGCAACAGCCATAGATATGCAGACAAAAAGTATGTATTTAAATAGCTGCACACATGTAATTAAAAAAAAAAAACCTAAGCCAAATAAACTTTGAATGAGAATATCTAGATAGACACAAAGATATGTTTGTAGCTGGACGCTATGAAACAAGTTGTTGCCTGTCACAAAGGCCGAAGGGAAGGCAGGGACCCCTCTCTGTTACAAGCCTTCAGAGAAAGATTAAAGGAGGGGGAAGAAAGGCACTCCTGCTCTGAGTGGGCAGCCAGCCTGCAGCCCTTGGAGCAGCCCCTTGCACACCATTTCCCCCTGCCAGGAGCCAGCACACGCGGCGTGACCTTACCTGTTCCAGGTGGCGTTGGAGCAGGCCCGGCGCTGCTGCGTCCCCCGCTCGTCCAAGGCTGCCTGCTCTCTCTTGCCCAGATCACTGAGACTGGGCGAACTCATGAACTTCAACCTGCGAAGAGTCCTCATGGTCAGACGTGTGTGCATGTGGCAGCTACACACACACCATCCTGTTCACACACATACACATGCAGCTGGGGCAGCGGCGGCAGCGTGAGCGGTTCCCTCCGGCTGCTGTGCAAAAAAGAAACTTAAAAAAGAAAGAAGAGAGAACCGGTCTCTACGGAGCACACCTCTGCCAGCAAGAAAACAAACCTTTAATCAGATCAACTCTGACGTCACCAACTGTGGTWAATCATTCCTCCAGTCCTTTCAAGAAACAAGTCAAACTTCTGGCTGCTGCCACAGCACACTGAACGGGCCCCTGTAACTGCAGCTGCCCCAGGCGTGGAGGCTCCCTTCCCTTCCCTTCCCTTCCCTTCCCTTCCCTTCCCTTCCCTTCCCTTCCCTTCCCTTGCCCTGCCTCTGCTGTCCCGGGAATCTCACTCAGCACTGTGCTGCTCCACCTGTCACAGCAACTGCTTGGCTCCTCCAGCAGCGTTTCCCAACCTCTCCCCCCCTTCCTGCACTCATAAATAGAAACAAAACTGCAGGGCCACGGACACGAACAAAAGCAGACCAAAACAGCAAACCTAAGAACCAGCACTGATGCACAGAGACTTGACTGTGAAGTTTCATAACTGCCTGTGCCCTGCCATGTTACGACACTGAATACTCACACTCACACATCCACACCCACACCCTCAGAGGCTGCTCTGGCTCAGAGCCTCTCACAAAGGATTCACAACCAATTTAACTGCRGAGTGAAAAGTGATGGTTGGGGGTTTAGCGTTTGGAGGAATTCTTGGTGGCCCACACAAGAGCCAGACACTTTGCCTTTCTCTGCCTTTTATTGGTTTGGTTTTATTTTAAATTGGGCTAACAGCTGCACGACGTGCGGCACACTATGTTTCTACAAAAGCCCCATGCGTCTTATCTTCAAAGGGAAACTCTTTCTCTGAGTGCAGCTGTAGGATGTGCTGCCACCAGACTCCAGCCCGTGCTTAGTTCGCTGTCACTCACTCACAGCTCTGTTCCAAACCCAGGAGTGCCTGGCTCACCTTCTGGAATAGATTGCGTGTTTCAAACCCAGGAGTGCCTGGCTCACCATCTGGGATAGTTTGCACCAGACAGAGCCAGAACATCAGAATGGCTATTCTGTCGCTGTGGCATTGATCTGCAAACAGTCTGGTAAAAGCCACAAAGGCTCCTTGCAGAGTAACCTGCACTCACTGCAAAGGGGCTGCAATACAAGAACCTAGCCTTTGCTTTTTTTTTTTATTTCTGTTTTCTACTTGGTCTTTTCACCTGTGATAGCCTGTTGTCTAGACTCAGGCTATAACCAGATTTGTTGGTGTCCAAATAACATGACAAAGTTTACATTACAGGAAAACTCAATTTCTCACAGAGAAATCTGCCCCACATGCATCACATACTGACATGTTTTAGTAAAAAACAATTCCTCTCACTATTCAATTGAGGTCAGATAATATTATTTCATATTAATATTTACTTCCAAAATTTGAATTTGGTGTTAGCTCCATGGGAACCAACTGCAGAACTACTTAGAGAAATAAATCTATTTTTGCCTTGTGCCAGTTTGAGCCATAGTTGTTTTATCCAGCTGCTTGAATTAGCATTGTATAAATTGCCCTTCCCACACCAAAATTCTCAACTATACAAACCAGCATCACAGTAGATGGCATATAACATTTCACTTTGGGAGGGACCTGCAGCCCCACATCTAACCTATGGACAAAGACATCACTACCCCCAGTCTCTGCCAGATGTTTAAATCCTTCAAACAAACAACAATCTATTTTGTATATGGCAGCAAAATGAAAACAAATACAACTATATAGATATATATTTTCATATTTTAAGGGATGATATGCCTTCTACAGCACACCAGTGAGAGAGCAAACACACCTCCATCCTATTATCCAAATAGGATGAAGGRTACTCCATTTCCGTGGACAATATGGCTGGGGAGAGCAGGGGAACACAACTCAGCCTAAGCTTCTGCTAAGGGCTCAGATAAAATGTTTGTTTGCCCTGTTAAGTGAAACAACGAGTTAGATAAACAAGGGGCAATCTAATTCCCTCTAATTTCATTTTCCATCTAGCTCAGGAGCTTTTCTGCTTGTCACYTGCTGTGAATTTGATAGGTTTTGCAAAATGTTATTATACTGGATTAGATCCTTGGATTTTTAAACTCTTTGATTCCATCTGTATGGTGGAATACCACACCTGCAGAAGTCATTCTATTTAATTGCCACCCCACCAACTCCAGTAACCAGGACTAGCCTCAGAGTCAACACATGCACCAAAACCACAGCTGAGCCAGCATCTCAATCTCCTGAAACATTTTTAACAGGGGACAGGCTTTCTCTACACTCCCTTCTCCTTTTTATGATTACACCTGACCAAATGTTGATTTATGATAAAATAAATAATTTTCAACCAGGGCTACCTCCACCCCTAACTGCAGAGTAATCCTTCATACTTATACCATGCTGTAAGTCCACTGACATGCCTGACTTCAGGTCATTCATTAACTTGACCTGAGCAGCTCTTGGGTATGAATGGCGAAGATAAAATCTGCCCTTCAGCATTACAAGTGAGGAGAGAGGTGGGGTGACATGACCAGGCCACCCCATGAGCAGGTGGCAGAGACACCAGGAGATCCTGAACCTCTGTTTCCCACTCTCAGGTGGCAGGGACACCAGGAGATCCTGGACCTCTGTTTCCCACTCTCAGGTGGCAGAAACACCAGGAGATCCTGGACGTCTGTTTCCCATTCCAGCAGAGGAACGAGTGGATCCTGCAGGGCACAGGTAGCTGGGGATTTCTGGGGCCAGAGAGCAGTGCAGGAGAGAACAGAATTGCTGGGAAGGGCTTGTGCTGAGCTGTGCCTCTGCAGCCCTGGGGCAGAGCTCTCCATCCATGCAGCCCTGGGGCAGAGCTCTCCATGCAGCGCTGCTTCCAGAGCAGCTCCGCAGCACAGACTGCTCGCCACTGGCCATGGAGGGGATGAGAGCCCTGTCGGACCTCCTGGGAGGGAGGGGAGACCTCCCAAAGGCTCAGTAAGGAGCACCATAAGCTTCTTAAATAGAACACTGTACTCAGCACAATTCCAGAGCTGGGACTGTGAAGCACTAGCAGGTTAACTCATTCAAACCCAGCATACACAGTACTAACACCACTGTTTAGCTCACACAAAAGCTGCAGCTCAAAGGTTAAGTAGTTTACCACACAACTACCTCAGTGAGGAAGGCACTGCCAGCCCGAGCTCTTTTCTTCCCCTCCAACATTTCTCCTTGTAAAAACAGGCCAGTCTCTACTAGAAAGAATTCTCTGATCTGTGGGGCCCACATCCACAGCAAGCCCCAGAGCCACCAGAGTGCCAGGGCCACAGGGGAATTTCTGCTCACCTGGACTCACTTCTATCTCAAGGCCTGAGACAATATACAGGTAGATAAATACGTGGAAGCTGAAGAGGATTTATGCTTTTACTAGAAAACCTTTTTAACATACAGATCCAGGCCCTTGTATTAGACACTGCTTTTAAAATCACAAGGGTTACTTCACAGTTACCTCCTGATATGTCATTTATGTCTGCAACATTCCTACTGGGACCTGTGCTTTAAAGACTGTATTGCTGTGCCTAGAAAACATTAGGAAAAAAAAGCTGGGCAGTCATCCCCAAGCATACACTTGATTTCAAAAGAATGAGATTTGCTGAAAAAAAATAAAGGAAAAAGAAAGAACCATACATTTTATTTACTAATGTTAATTTTTACAGTTTAATTGTACTCTCTACCTTTTTGATCATGAGGAGAGGGAAAAAGAAGCAAAAAGTGATATTCACAATGGAAACATTAAGAAATTCACACTATATGAAATCCCTAATAAAGCTGTGACTGCTGTGGGTCAGCATGTTTCAGACTATCGCACTCTGCTACTGCAATGAGTGGCGAGCGCTGCAGTGGGATCAGTACCAGGGGGAAGATATAAACGGTAACAGTTTGCCATCTCAGCTTTATCCACCCTTCACAGCTCTGCCATGAAACTAAACAACTCAATCAATAAAAAATTGTAATTGGAAGAGAAAAAAGCAGCCCACCACTTCACTTCATCTCCCTATCTCTTTTGGAGAAGAGAGCAGAACTTGCTATAGTGCTGTTGAGTGATATGCACTTTGCGACCAAAGAAGAGAATGGTAAAGTGTCTCTGTGGCAGAAAGGAGTTAAAAATCTCCCTAGGAAAATGCATTTCAGTTTTTCACAAACTACACCCCAAAGCTTAGGGCATGCCTTGACACATGCCAAAGCTCAGGAATTAGTGTTCTGACAGAGCAGCACAGCCTCCTTAAAGGCACAGCACAGCCTGCCACAGCAGCAGACCGGGGGGGGGGGGAGGCAGAAAGGAAGGAGATGCACTCGTCAGGAAAAAATAAAAAGAGCCAGGAGGAAATGAAGTTGTAAACCTTATGACTTATCCATTCTTTTGCTACAGTATGTAAATAAAGCTCATTTATCATTAGAAAACAGAGAATAAAGAGAGTAAAGAAAGTATGAAACCAAACAGGGTCTATTTACACCCTTCCTCCTCCATCCCACCAACTCTCTGCACCCTCTGGAGATAAAGGCATTCCTAAGGACGCCTTTTGATTATTGAGGTTAGTCTTAGGACACTTTTGCTTTTGCTAATCCTTTATCTTATTTTTGCCCTTACCACAGTCAAGTACTGATTTGTAAGAGAGGACCTGGCCTTACTTGGCCATCTTCCCAACCTTTGGAACACCTCCTGTACTTCTGCATCCTGTGACCAAGCATGCCTGCATGAGCACAGCTGCCTCCCTTTGGACGCAGATACAGACCCCAGACCCCAGCACAATCTAACACAGGTTGTGAACTGAGCAATACCTGCTGAAAGCATCCATGACATCCCACCCCCTTTGTCAGCAGTTCTTGGTTTTACAGAGCACAGCAATACAAGCAGTTCTTGAAATACAGGAGACAGCTAAATCTGTTTTGTCTTGTTCTTCAGGATGAAGGCACCAGGAGAGAATTAGGACAGGAATGGGCCTTTTCTACCCCCATCCAAAATATCAAGCTTTCATGATAAATCAATTCTCCTGGCTTGTAGTATAGCTCCTAGTTATCTCTGTAAAGGTTCTGGGAGTTAAAGACAGTGCAGTGGTCCCAAAAAATGCAGGGTGTCTGCTGGAGGAAGTGAGGACCAGCGCTCTGGATTATACACCTGTGGCACTACCACCTTCCACTCACATGCCCCTGGAAAGGAGATAGGGTTCTGAGTGCCAAATGTGCCTGTTTCAGGTGTTACTGCTGCCCACCCAGTGAATTAACAACCCAGTAACCAGTGTGCACTCCAAGACAAGCTCACAATTTGGAACCTAAAGAGGAGTCAAATCTTAAATTTTGATTTAGAAAGTGAGGTCTCAAGAGTTCTGATCAGTAAGTAAATCAAACATTTAAAATACTTTGTGCTCTTATTACAAGATCATGAGACAGTGGAAAATTAATCTTACAAAGTAATTGAGCTCATAATACACATGATTTTTTCCTTCCTGAGCTCTATGTCAATTCTTTCCTAAATTTCCATCTTGCATAATTTTAATTGGCTCCCAGAACACCATGACCTTAATGCAGCAGCTACAGTATCTCAGTGCTGTCTTCTACAGTTATACATGGTACCCTGCCTTCCAAATCTGTGAGCCCTGAGAGATCAGAACCATGTGCTGGACAGTGCTATTTTTCTTACATACAAATATTTCTRATTCAAGGTCTTCCAAGAAGGCTCTGACTGCCTTGGAAGGTCACCAAGACGAAGAACCCACGGCAGCAACTCACTGAGTTTCTGGTGAGCTGCACTGGTGGGCAGCTGTTAGTTACAGGCAATACCCTGTCTCTCTCTCAAAGCCATGATATTCTTATGCAATGCTCTCTTTGAGCATGGCTACAACATGAACTGTGCCTGGAGATTGCTGTCCCCTCCTGTGCCCAGGGCAGGGAGGTTACCTCAGACCCAGCAATGCAGGAGCCAGCTCTGGGAACGTAGGCAATCTTTGGTGGAATCACACTGCTGTGATTTGCGTGGTGCTATACAGCTCTGTGGAACAAATCCTGCAGCCCTGCAAGAACCAACAAAAGCCTAGTGCTCAATACCAATGGATTCTTTCAGAAAATTCACCATTCTCCCTTTGCCTCACAAGGGTATCTTTCTGAATGGAACAATTGCCAGAGAGATTTAAAAGACAACCCCAAATTGCAACATCTACCTGTGCACTTGGACTCTGCAGTGCTTGGTGTGATGGAACTTCCACAGGAACTTAAAAATGGGGGCTTTTGCCATCCTTCACACTTCCTCACCCTGAGACAGTCCCTTCAGACTGAGATACTGGGCAGTGGAAGCAGCCAGAGTATAAAAAGCCTTAATTGCACAAATTATTTTACACTTGTACCTTTAAACCTTCATTTCACCAGCTCAGCAAATCCAGTACCATGACCTCTCTCAGTATGTATCACATTCTGAGGGCTTTCTCAGGATGCTCTGGGAAATAATTTATCTCAAAGGGCACAGTGATGGAATGTTTTACACTCCACAGCAAGATTTGGAAGAACTCTTCACTGTCACTGCAGCTCACTAGCCAGTGTCAGTCTTCAGTCGGACA
This sequence comes from Sporophila hypoxantha, assembly GCA_002167245.1. NCBI lineage: Eukaryota > Metazoa > Chordata > Aves > Passeriformes > Thraupidae > Sporophila > Sporophila hypoxantha. The sequence goes on from NDFG01000486.1 coordinate 119,360, forward strand.
CAACATGATATCAACACCTGTTATCACATAGGTGGAATGTAATCCTCATAATTTAACTTTTGGAAGATTATTCAAACCTCAGTGACGTGACCTGTCCTCCTGGAGAAAATGGAAGAGGAATGAAAGGTACTACTTTTACCTTTCTTTATTTACTACAAAATTCAATGTAATAAAASTAAGACTCAAGCTGTTATAGGGTAGAATTATTTCACATAGCATTAACAGGTAGATCGATAGATAGAATATTTTGCTCGTACCTACACTTTATAACTGCCTGTATTCGTGAGATGGCAGATAAGTAAAAGGATGAAAATGGAAACAGCATTTGAATGACTTTCTTCCTTTTGATTAAATTCTGCATAAGAGCTGTGAAGAGAGACAAGATGCTCGTGACCACAGCAACAGCACTGCAGTGGTCTGGCAGGTCAGAACTGGAAGGAGAATTTAAGACACTCTAGAGATAAAGTTCTGTTATTCCAGTTTGGTCTTCCACTTTTTTTAGCTCATTCAGCTCTAGCTACCAGAAAATTCTAGTACAGGAGAATTCAGATCTCATTCTGTAACTGCTGGAGAAAACTGGGCACATTCAGGGTGCAATGCATCCTTTAAAGAATATTTCAGCCTGGTCAGGAAAGTCATGCTGGGTTCTGTGCCTGTTCTCCCACTGGCTATAGAGATACTAAAATGTGAGTATTTCAGATATGGATATGGCATTCCAAGCTGTAAACACCTACAATTAGATGACATGAATGGCATCCCCAGGATTTTGCCAGATTGAGCATAATACAAGTGCAAATAATCTGGTATCCAATTAATGAATGTTTAATTTCCTCAATTCCATGCTCTGACCCTGTATGAAGAAATCTTCGAGAGCTATCACCGGTACAAGCTCAGCTGGTATTTCAAGTTGGGAGATACTAAATTAGTATTTCCAGGAGAATGTGCTGCTGACCAAAGGCATTGAGAGACTGAGAGGAAAACGACAAAGGCTTTCACGAAACAGCCTCAACAGGAAGACTGGCTAAGAACATCTTCTGGCTAGGAAATCAAGTGAAATTTTAGGGAGACTTCGGCTTACAGCTACACCCTCCAGCAGTGAACAATAACTGAACAATAAATGAAAATACTGCCAGATTCTCTTCTTTGTATTTGGAAGAGGCAAAAAAGGGAACAAACAAAGACAATTTTGCCAGGATTTTCCCATAATATTAATTACTGTAAAAATGAGTGCTGCTCTGCTCAGTAAACCCTTCTAACCCCCTCTATTATCTCAACACTCTCCTACTGACCTCTGTCTCCTCATGAGGACAGCAAATGTGTCACTGGGCCATTTCTGATTGGCCCTGGCATGCCAAGGCTTCTGCATGTGCTGGATTTGAAACCCGTGACATTTCCATGAAATAACACAGGACACACCCAGAAAGTAATGTACAAACACTGACAAAGGCTGTGGCCTGCAGATGGAAACTAATGGGGTCTGAAGCCTTCAATGTCTGTTTTCTCTGGCCCCTGGTACAGCCACATTCCTAAGATCTTTAGATTATAGCATACCACAATGAAGAGCAAGTAATACTTATGACTATAAAAATATGTTGGAATATAAAAGTTGAATAAAACTGTAAATATCACTTAAAGTTTACTATATTGCCAGCCAAGTAATGCATTTTTGCAAAGAAAAAAACCTCAAGTTTGCAGTGGGGAGGCAGTGATTTTTCATAAGATGTTGGTATTTCCAGTCTGCAAACACTCTGTCAGGGTGCTGGTAAGCTGCTCAAGGTATAATGTTTAATAATATCTCCTGCATGGTGGGAACTCTGATCTGCCTGTCCACCACAGGGAGGTTACAGGTTACACAGCAATCTAGAAACAGTTTATAATAGGATAGTTTGCAAAYGCTGCACTAAGAACAGAGGGCTGACACGTATCTCTGTTTATCCTGAGCTATTTAGAATACCAAGAATAAAAAGTTTAACAATGAACAAACCAAAGACCAGTTGTACACAGTGAATGTTTAAAACATTCCAGTGAAGCATGAAAGCAGCTTTTAGTTCTGCTGGCAGTGGCTGAATCTTCCTAGGAGTATTTGGAGTTGCAGCTGACAGAACACAGTTTGGTAGCAGATTAGTTGGTAGACTATTAATTTAGCTAAGAGCAGATGTGGGCATTTGTTTTAGGGAGGGTTGTAAAGTTCAGAAACATAAATTTTCTGGATATGCTTGCAATAATGCAGGCAGAGATCACAGGGATTTCCTGCCTGAGTAATCCTTCCCTCACCTTTTCCAGATGAATCACTTATGAAGAGAAAATGCCCATACTCCTCATGAACTGGGACTGCCAGGTTCCCATGGTACAATATCCCCTCTCTGCCACTGACACCCTTAACTCACGTGTCAGGGAATGCAGAGTGGCAGTACCTGAACAGCACCCTCCAAATCCCGAGGGACAAGAAGTGCAGCACAAGTAAAAACGAGTGGGCTCACTTTGCCCTCAGTTTGAAACATCTGTGCCCAATCTACAGGACAAGGTAAATCCTGCTGTAYGTTTCAGCCTTGCACACATCCCTGGAGGTGTCCAGGGCCAGGCTGGACATGGCTTGGAGCAGCCTGCTCTAGTGGAAGGTGTTCCTGCCCACAGCAGGGGGAGTGAAACAAGATGATCCTCAGGGTCCCTTCCACCCCAACACTGTGACTATGATTAGAGCCTGGCAAACTGCAGTTTATAGGGGACCATTCACTCCTGCAGCCTGGGATGAAACCAAGTGACACTGCAGGAAAGTGCAGCTACCACTGCAATAAAGTAGCACCGAACAGGAATTCCCACCATTCCCACCCCATACACACTGGGAAGAAAGCATGCATTACTACCAAGGAAATAGAAATAAAAATTTTCAAGAGCCAACCCTTTAGAAAAGACGTCATTCCTTAAAAAACAAAGGAAAAAAAGCCGAAGCCATGGCAGAGGTTAGATTCTGCAGTTTAGTGATGAAGTAAATAAATCGCTATACATTCAGAAAGAACATCCTTTTGCAGGAGGAAACTGACAACTATTTCCTGGGAAAATTTCTAAGTTGTTTCGTAAAAGCAAGACTTTCTACATGTGATGATAATGTTAAAAGGAAAACATCAAAGACAGAGTAAGCACATTTACTTTCTTTTCACATAAATGCACTTGCACACCACCCATACACACTCTCCTCTGACAACCAGCATTTAACAAAAGTGATTTCAAGAAATCATTAAAAATCTATTTCTTCCTAAAAACGTTGAATCTCAAACACAAATCCAATTCTAACAATGAATGTTAAGGGTCTGGCCAGGCCCTCCTGCAGGAGAGCTGCAGCTGTGTAAGACATTCCTACAGCTCAGCTGCTCCATGTCCCTTCTTGCCACACCCACATATGTGTGTATATATATGTGTATATATATATATGTGTATATATATATATATATATATATATATATATATGTGTATATATATATATATAAATCACATATGGGTCATTTGAGAATCCCTTGTTGCTTTAGTGCACAGCCAGCCAGGGCAGCTAAATCTATTTCTGTCACACTGACTGATCTTGGTGGACAGTGGCTGAATGGTGGACAGTGGCTGAATGCTCTCGTTCAGCTTGAGGGCATGGTGGGGGTGACACCCCAGCCTTTCCATCACGCACTCCAGCTCTCCTCTTCAGGGCTTTTTCCCTCAAGGACACAAAGTTATTTAGAGGCTCCTCTCAGGCAGCAACAATTCAAGCAATTTCCTATATTGCTTGCTCACAATCCTGATTCAGCTCTAAATAGATTCCCAGCTGAAAGTTCATGCATAGCATTTTCTGAGTTGTATTAAAGCTGGATGGATGCAGACTGACATGCACTGATGCTAAAGACTCCAAAGTACTGCACTGTTATTCAGGTATTTTCCCATGGCACAAATTTTGGAGGAGAGATGTTAACCCTACAGAGTCCAACAAAATGAACTCTCCAGGTCTCTGAATTTCAAAACATTTTCCAGCTGGAATTAGTATTGCAGAAATACATGCTTACCTGATAAAGGAAGAAGAAAACAGGACTGAAGAGTAAACAGGGAAGACTCTGCAGCAGGTTTCCAAGAGTCAGCATGAAAATTCTTGACAGGCAGTACAAACTGGTTGAAAAAAGTCAGGTTCTTGCAAAAAAATCACCTCTGCAACAATAGATGAACAAAAATCCAGTATTGTAAATATTGCTATTCCACAGTATGTTTCAAGAGTGTGTTAATAAACCCATARTGACACACACAGAAGTAAAATAAGCACAATAATCAGTGCTGTTCCACCTCATTGCTGACTCAAATATTTCTTCTTGCACTTTTCCCTTTTCTTTTTTCTTCATGGGGAGCAATTTATTGGCACCATCATTAAAAACTACACTTACCTCTGAAGACGGCACAAGACAGTGCAAGCAGTTTTGTGTCCCAACATCAAGGAGGTGACAGAAGAAGGATTGAAATATGCTGCATGATCTACTGTGATCAGCTTTGGAGAGCAGATGTCCTGGAAGGCCCAAGAAAGCCTTTAATTTAGAAATACTGGGAATTCTTTCTTTAGGGCTTCAAATGATGGGTACAATATCCCTGCCTGCCCTGGGCTGGTCTGGAAGTGCCCCTCTGCAGTGGCCATTAACACAGTCAACAAACCCAGAGTGGATAAACAGGTGAAGCACAGAATTAGGAATTATGTGACTTCTAACACCAACATAGACACCTCCATAATGAAAAGATTATTTTTTTCAAATAACTGGCCAATAAATATAGAACACTATTAGGAAAGTAATATATGTGTGTGTGTGTGTATACACACATACATACATATATATATACATGCACATACCATACACACAGATACACAGTGGCACTCACATGCATCCACATTCTGAGTACAGTCCTTCATGCCTTGCACTTTGCAGTTTTTAGTACCAACTCTAACACACTGCTAAATTTAACTAAAAATACATATATGTCCTTTTTGGCTTAGTTCATCCTGGGTATAAATCACTCTTGCTTTTGTTTTGTAACATTTCACACTCACTTTGCAAGGATGTGACTGCATGTGTTTAAAAATAGTTATTTTAAAGTTAATCTTTGCTGCACTTCAGAGAACAAAACAATCCCCTTACATTCCCCCTTCGTCTGCTCCACGGGTATCAGCTTCACTGTGTTACCATTTATTTTAGGTGAACTTAGAGCATTGGGCAAAGTCAGTGCATTTTGCCTGCAATGCATTCAGGAGCACAGACACAGCAGCTCACAGAGAGCTGCAGAAATCACTCTGAGCTCAGAGCTGCAGAGCCTGGCACTGCTGTCCAGAGCCCCTGGGCCAAGGTTGGGACAGCAGCCAGAGATAACACACCAACAAAATGTGTCAGGAGATAGCACACCAACAAAACGCATCAGCAGCACACTGGAGATAAGTATCACCAAAATGCATCAGGAGATAACACATCACCAAAATGCATCAGGAGATAACACAGCACCAAAATGCATCAGCAGCATGCAGGAGATAACACACCAACAAAACACACACAGGGACGCGGTGCAGAACACAAAGTACAAACGTGGTCACCCAGAGCAGCAGCGATTGCTGTGAACACAGCTGGAGCCTGCAGGAGTGTATGAAAAGCTGCCCTAATTGTATGAGAGATCCCACTGTGGGCTGAGGATGAGGATGAGCAGCAGGCCTCAGCCAGAGCTGCCTTACAAGATGCACCCTGGGCAATACGTGGCTGACACCACCAGTATTATTGAGCTAAGAATCCATGACTGAGATGCTGAAGCTCTCTGTCTAACACCAAACCCACTGCTTCAGAGACTTTYACATAACCTGTGCAGTTATCTGCAAGAAACGCAGCATTGCAAGAATCTTTCCCAAGTGACATAAGCAGAGACTTGGCTGTAGGGTATTTTATGGAGTATTTTATGGGAAACCCTCCCAGCCAAGGCGGGGCCCTGGCCAAGCCCTGGTCCCTGCTGTTGGGAAGTGCCATCAGACCCAGGAGTTTCTGTGATAAAATACAATCCAGCCACTTTGATTGCCGATTTGTGCCTATAAACGCTGGGCCCATTTTGGGGCGAGTTTGGAGACCTCTCCTCTGGGTGGAGGCACTGCGGTAGGATTTCCCCAGTTGCCAGGAAGGGCTCTGCAGACCCTCACTGTGAAAYAGGGCTCCCCAGGGACTGTGGGCTCTGCATGGTGCTGGAGTATTTATTTAGGCACTTGGTGATGTTTCTCTCTCTCTCAATCATTAATCTTTCTCTTGTACAGCACTCATTAGGTGCATTACCTTTCTTACTTTTGCTTGCTGCTAAAGCCAAGCGTGTAGTTTTATTAGATGCATCATTTTACTTTTGTGTTGCTTTAAAATTGACAGTAAAATAAGACCATTCTTTCCATTGGTGTCTGTGTCCTTTAAATCACCCCCACCAACTGGCAGAACACCTCCTGACTTCAGACAGATATTATCAACAGAGAGCACAATAATAGCTAATTTGTTCTCAAAAAATGAAGTGCTTATGGGTATGAAAATAGTGTTTTGCTTGGAGAACCTGCTTTGACATTTCTATGCTAGCAGATTAAAAAAAAATCCTCCATTTTGCCTATAATCAGTGATAATTTGATCAGCCAGGATAATAAACCTACATCATAGTGCTACTCTTTGGGATTTAAGGGGGTCATTTCAGAATAAAATTCCACTGCCTTTTTTACTTAAACTGACATAACTTTGATGATTAAAGCCCAACTATTCCATCAATGCAAGCGTGAAGTATAATTTTTTTTAAAAACTTGTTGAAATACATTTATCTTGCCATTATCTAACATTCAGTATATCTAAAACACTTACAGGTTCAGGAGAAAAATAGAATGGCTAGAAAAACCCAACCCATGATGCTGTTGCATAGAAGTTCTAGGAGACTGTAATTAAATATTCCTTTCCCTAGCTGAGCAATTGGTGCATTCTTTGGCAGACAAAGCAAATGAAGATTTCACTTGTCATCAAGTACTGATACCATCCCTTAAACCAAGCATTTCCCAGAAGCAGGATTGCAGAATTGCATGGCAGTTTTCTCAGGCACACATTGCTGCCCTACCCCTCCACTTCCCTCCAGGGACAGCAGCAATGCAAGGCTCTCAGAAGAATCCCTGTTAATGACCCAAATTACCTTCAGGCTGCAGCTTTAGAGACCTCCTGACCAGCATGGAAAGAAACAGGACTCCAGAGGGTTTTGGACTCTAAAGCTGCCACAAAATCCAAACTCATCCCAAACTGCTCTGAGCCACAGGGCAGTACAATTTCCAGGTAAATTCCAAATGTGAGACAGAGGGGGAAAAGGTGTAGTGTGGTTAGTGATGCTGTTGGTGAATTTGTTCAAAACCAAACTGTTACTCCTGGCAGCCTGTTTCTGTTGAATGTATTCTGACTGTCTTTTCTTTTGCATTAGCTACACTGAGACTGCTTTCATATCTCTGAGGACAAAAACTAATGAAGATCAAGACCTAAAGGAAATAATTCTCCTGAAAATCCTTTGTGCTACTCTTAAAGGAAGCCAGATGAAAAAGTTATAGAAAGCTCTGGATTAGAAAGTGTCAAATCCAACTCTGGAGACAAAGAGAAACCTAGAATGTACTAAAAACAAAATTGAAAATTTAAGGGGCTAATTACAGGATTAGCAATGTCTAAAAGCATCAATATATCCCCCATCTTATCTCAGATTATGACTTTTTCAATGCTCAAAGCTCCTAATTAAAAGCTCTCTTCACACTCCCAGCTCCAGGAATTCATATTTAGAATCTCCCCTTCTTCACTTCCCATAGAGTGACTCTGAAGCACAAATGCCAACTGCAGCACTGCCGGCATTTCCACACTGCAGGCAGGCTGTGAATTTCATCCCAGAGCTACAAGAGTAACACATCTTCCAAGGGGTGAACTACAGTTTAACAAAACAGATAAAAAAACATTCCTCAAATTCATACATGTCTTTATAGACTGAGATTTTAAAATCTTTCTGCACCGTCTTAGCTCTGCCTTCATGAAAATCATAGAAAAATATTGAACAATTTCAGCAGGAAAAGACCAGAAAATCCAATTCATAGTGTGCATAATTTGAAGTTAAATTCACCTTTGATGTATTAGTGCCTTGGTTTACAGACTGCCCATTTACAAGTCTCACATTAAAGTTCACGTCCCACAGTGATTTCAATAAAACATTAAAGCTTCAGGTTAACTCAAGGAGAAGAGCTCTTGGACAGGTGGGTGCAGCATAACCAGGCACTAAAAGTTCCCTTTGAACTCTCCATGAGCCCTTTCAGGACAAAACAGAAAGGTCTTTCCTTTGCTCCCATTAAAGCACTTGAACTCATCAATTTTTGAAGTCGCATTTAAAGGGTTTTCATGCTAGAGGATGCAGTGAGTGTAAACGACGTCATTCTGTAAGAATTTCAGTTGAGAACACGCTGGATCTCCTTTCTGGCTCAGTCACTTCTGGAATCTCAGAGACAAAAACTGTTAACTGTTTTCCCCCTGAATCTGAATACTGAATAAATCCAGGCAGCAGCCTGGCATTACCTCTGCAGCAACACTTCTCTGCCCACCACAAAATAAAAGCATAAAAAGCATTTCACTTCATCTTCCTTTGCTTTTGACTGAAATGCCAAATGCCAACATCAACATTTCTTATTGGCTTCCTTCCTCATTCCCAGGAACTGTGGGAGGTGGGAAAAGAAAACGGGAACATGTCAATTTGTGCTCCTATTTATAAACAATTGCTGCCCAGTGGGGAGGTCCTGCTCAGAGCCATCCTCACCCTGAGCCCAGTGCTCAGCCTGTCTGCTGAGGGGCCAGACCCCGTGTGGAAAACAGCTTCAGGAACAGCAGCTTCCTATTAGGAACAATAGCAACCCCCTAAGGAGATTAGGACAGTGATGGGTCCTGGGCAAGTTGGACTCACAGCCAGCTCAGAGAAACATATCTCACCCTTCTCACCCAAGGCACTGCTCCTGGCACGGCCAGCAGCAAGCAAGCTTTGGAGGAGCATGAGGAGAGGGGAGAGAGGCATCTGACATCAGAGCAGAGCCAAGAGTGACTTCCAGTGCAGCAGGAATGCACAGTCTGCACGTCAAAAAAGGAATTACTAAGTCACATTATTAACCCCCTCGACACCTTTATCTGTCTCTTTTCACACTGCTGTAGACTTTGCTGAACATGCTCTAAGGATCACCAAAGTTATCATGAACATCTCTACTCACACCACTGTAGTGGACTGGCTATATGCCAGAGGTCATTTTGACCTCCTCCCGGTAGCTGAAGAGTTTGGCAACTAGCAAATTCAGCTAACRAGCTATGTATCCTTGAGCAGAGATGTGGGGATTAAAAACATCATTAGAAGAAAAAAATCTAACTCTCAAGGAATGTAAACACAAARGTRGAGCTGACATGTACAAGATAACCAATAACTTGCTTAAGTTACAGAATATGTATTAGCTTATTAATTACTGTATAAAAGTCTGATGCTGTAATCAATAAATCGAAGCTTGCTGTTCTATCACATTGATGGCTCCAAGTTTTCCCTCGCCGTAGACAACAAATGGCGCCCGAACAGGGACCCTACAGGGGGCAAGGACCCTACATAGGGCAGAACCCCACGGGGGTGCAGATGTGTATAAGAGACAGGGACCCTACAGGGGGCAAGGACCCTACATAGGGCAGAACCCCACGGGGGTGAAGAGTGGAGCCACGGTCCGGCGTAGTAATCGAGGTCAGCTCCGGTGCAGCACGGAGGGCGAAAGAGCTGAGGACATAGGCCAGTGTCCGTGCCCCAGCGAGCCTAAAGAGGTGTCTGGCTGACGACGCTGCCGAAGTCTTTATAGAGCTGCAACAGTGCACTGACGTAGGTATAGAAAGACAAGCAGCGTATGATCTTTTTAAATGCTTTTTAGAAAAGCGAGGTTTAAAGGGTACAAACCTGGGAAAGGAACTTCCAAGATTGTTAGCAAAAAGGTGTTTTGTAGACCCTAATCAGGTTTTTGAGGAGGCAGAATGGCGTAGATTTGGGGATAAGATGTGGGAAGCCGTGTTAGATGATTGCAAAACGGCAAAAAAGCTGTCGAAAACGTGGCGGGCAGTTACGAATGCATTGAAACAACACCATGCAGAACAGAAGGCAGCACAAGCTGCATCCACGCGGCTAGGAGTTTCTGCTCCCAGCCGGAGTGGTGAGGGTGCTGCACTATCTGGTTCTTCCTATCATCTTCCTCCCGCTACGAACACTGTGTTTTTACCGGCGGGTTTAAATTCCGCGGCGCCAGCTCCGCTAGTGCCGGCTTCCCCCGTGGCCCCTCCCTCTGCGGCTCCGCTAGCGCCGGCTTCCCCCGCGGCCCCTCCCGCCGCGGCTTTGCTCGCGCCGGCTTCCCCCGCGGCCCCTCCCGCTGCGGCCTTGCTCGCGCCGGCTTCCCCTGCAGCGGTCCCGTGCTCGGCAGCTGGTCCGGAATCCCCCGYGGGGCCCCCTGTGCCACAGCTCGCGAATTCCCCCGCGGCGGTTCCCCCCGCCCCTCTGCTTTCGGCTGCTCCCGCGGTCTCCGCTCCCCCCGCTCCACAGCTCGCTGTCTCCCCCACGGGCCCCCCCGTGCCTCCGCTCACGGCTCCACTGGTTCCCTCGGCACCTCCRCTCCTTGCGAGGGATGGCCCCTCCCCCTCAGCTTTGGCTTATAGAGACGGTGGGGGGGAAAGAACATCAGCATTTCTTGACACAGAGGCAGTGCGAATCGCGAATGAGAGGCGAAAAGCACAGAGAGAGATTGCAGGAGATGCAATYGCTGCGGGTGATCGCACAGCTGCTGACGCCTTGCTGGAAATAGCTTGCCCAGTCATGTATGCACCGAATGCGGACGGAGGCTTGCAAGCAACAATTACTACCTTAGATTGGAAATGGCTTGCTCAGCTCCGTGCTACTGTAACAGAGTGCGGCATACACGGCGAGCCCACTCGCCAAATGTTAGATTACTTGTGGAGTGGTAGTATCTTATTGCCATCAGATATTAAGGGCCTTTTGAAGCTAGTGCTTACACAGCACCAGCAGTTGCTATTCAAYGCCCATTGGCAAGCTGCATGTCAAGAATCAGTAGCTGTGCAGAGACAACCTGGAGACCCACTATATGGAATTACATTAGATGAGCTCATGGGAGTAGGAGAATATTTGCGGACCGAAGCTCAAGCCTTGCTCAGACCAGATAGATTAAAAGAAGCTATGAGATAGATTAGCTCGAGTTGGCCTTGACAGAGTGAAGTCTCCAGGGAGTATTCCTTCTTATATGAGAATTAAACAGAGAAGAGATGAGCCATTTAGGTTGTTTATTGACAGAGTAGCCAGTACTATTCAGACCGCAGGGGTCCCTGAATATATGCATGGGGCACTGTTAAAACAGTGTGCCCTTCAAAATTGCAATTCCACTGCTAGAGAGATCCTTGTGACACTCCCTGGTACCTAAACTATTGAAGAGGCATTAGAACATTTAGCCCAGATACCAATTGGGCCACAAGCGATGCTAGTAGAAGCGGTGAAAGATTTAAGAAAGAGTTTGAAAGAACAAGCACAAGCAGCGCAGAGCCAGGTGTTAGCAGCCCTCACTCCTTTACAGCCATCGGCAACCCGATATCCTGGCAAAGGCTCGTCTCGTATACGTTGCTTTCGATGCAATGCTATTGGACATCGGCAGAAGAATTGCCCTGCCACTGCTGTCTGGTGTCGTCGCTGCCGGTCAGACTCGCATAGTGACACTGCCTGTATGCATGACGGGTCGGGAAACATAAGGCGGAGCGCGAAGAAAAATGGCTCCCACGTGCAGACACAAATAGTGAGCCCCAAATCAGACATCTTGATAACACAGAACACTCAGTCCTCCATCCAGCCACCAGCGGCAGCCTCGAGTTAGACTTGGCAACCTCAATAGACTGTACCCTTATAGATTCCAAGCCACAGCGCATCCCTACGGGAATCAAAAGACCTATTACATCAAGTGGACAGGCTGTGGGAGCGTTATTAATTAGACATTCTTCTGCTAGCATGCTGAGACTTACAGTACTTGTTAGACTAATTGATGCTGACTATACCAGAAAAATACAAATCATGGTTCAAACGCTATTTCCACCACTGTTTATCCCAGCTAGATCACGGATTGCTCAGTTGATCCCATAGCCTCAACTCACCRAAGGACTTTTGCCACTTAACGAAAAACAGCGTGGTGAGAGTAGTTTTAGTTCCACAAAGACAATGGCATTATTAACAGTAGATTTAAAGCATCGTCCGAAAAAACATATTGATGTTCAGTATCAAAGTCAAACCATTACCCTGGCTGCACTCCTAGACACAGGTGCAGATGTTAGCATCATAGAGATGCAGAGATGGCCACCCCAGTGGCCCACGCATGCTACAACTGCTACAGTCGCAAGAGTGAGAAGACTTACACTCGCTCGTAAATCCCCTCTGCTGAAAATCATCATAGAAGATAAGACTGTTACATGTACAGTTTCTGTAATACCGCTCCCTGAGGGTGTCCACGCCTTGTTGAGTCGTGATGTTTTGGCCCAATTGAGAATAGTCCTTACTACAGACCCCCCTTTATAGGGACGGCCATTGCATAGACTTTCCTGATCCCACTCTTATAGAAAACAGAAAAACCGGTTTGGGTAGAGCAGTGGCCTTTGAAAAGGGAAAGTCTCATTCAGGCACACGAACTAGTACAAGAGCAGTTTAATCAAAGACATCTCCGACTATCTGTTAGTCCTTAGAATACACCTATTTTTGTAATTAAAAAGAAATCTAGCAAATATCGGCTCCTGCATGATTTACGTGCCGTCAGTGATCAGATGTATAGTATGAGAGCTTTGCAGCCCAGACTGCCTAATCCTGCAATGCTCCCTGAGAGATGGTCACTCCTCATTATTGATCTAAAAGACTGCTTTTTCACTATTGCCTTACATGAGGCAGACAAGCAGCATTTTGCTTTTACCCTACCTGCATTGAATCGAGAAGGGCCTGCACAAAGATATGAATAGACAGTACTCCCACAAGGAATGCGTTGTTCGCCTAATCTTTGCCAATTGTATGTTGATGCAGCCCTGCAACCAATTCAGAAGGCGTGGCCKGAAGTCATAATTTATCACTATATAGATGATATTCTCCTTGCTCAAGCATCACCGTTTTCTTCACAGCAAAAACAGCAATTGGCTTGACAGCTCCATCAACAGGGCCTAGTGATTGCTGCAGAAAAGGTGCAAGAAAACAGCCCTTGGAAATACCTAGAGTAGAAAATTACTGACCAACATATCCAACCACAGAAGCTTACTATTGTAGTTGATCTTCAAACACTTCATGATGCTCAGCGACTTTTAAGAGACCTACAATGGCTTCGCCCTGTGATCGGCATTCCTAATGAACATCTTGAAGAGCTGCGACCTCTTCTAAAGAGTACAGATCCTGCTGCTAAAGTATCCTTAACTTCACAACAAAGAAGAGTACTACAAGATATTGCCTCCATGGTTGCCCATCACGTTACTCATCGTCGTCAGGAAGGCCTTCCATTAAATATTACCATCTTGGCAGGAGACAAGCACCTGTTAGAAGCCATCACACAGCATAAAAAGAAAACAGGGGAGAAGAAGGCAACTGAACAGATCGTGTTAGAATGGATTGCCCCTCCCCTACAGCCCCGAAGAATGGTACAGGAAAAAAATTCGGACATTGGCAGAGATTATTAAGAAAGGCAGACTCCGAATTTTGCAAATTACAAGAGAACAACCGAGTGAAATTCACGTTCCTATACAGGAAGAAGACCTGAAGTAGTATTTGCTCAACTCCACAGCCCTCCAGACTGCATTGCTAGAAGATGGAGCTACAATTCGCATTGGACCCTTAAAATCACCTGTATTAGCAYGGATAGCAAATCAAAGATGGATAGAAATCCCGAAGCRGGCTGAACAACCATTGCCTAATGCTGTCACAGTTTTTACAGATGCTGGAAAGCGATCTCGGACAGCTGCTGCCACTTGGAGAGATGTAGATGGATGGCATTATCAAATCCTGCAAGCAGAGCAAAATGATTCCCTGCAGACCCTTGAGCTATTGGCAGTAGTATGGGCCCTGTCACACTGGTTGCACAAACCCTTGAACATCRTCACAGATTCACTTTATGTGGCAGGGGTAGCAAATCGCATTGAAGATGCAAGTATTAGAGATGTGACCGATAAACAGTTAGGAGAGCTCCTGATACAGCTTCAGCAGGCCACACGACAAAAGACTGCCAGCTATGCTGTTTTGCACATCCGCAGTCATCAGTGGGACCAARGACTTRGAGAGGGCAATGCTAGGGCAGATCGTCTAGTGACTCTTACGAGAGAAGCCCCATTGTCTCCTCATTGCCGAGCTAGAGAGGCGCATGCGATATTTCACCAGAATGCTCGGGGTCTCCACCAAGCATATGGACTCTCCTTAGAAGAAGCCAGAGCTATTGTGAAAGCCTGTCCTACATGTAGCCATCACAATCAAGGTTTAAGCCTTGGAGCAAGAGTAAATCCAAAAAAGTTGAAAGCCAATGAAGTGTGGCAAATAGATGTCACACATGTGCCTACATTAGGACGATTAAAATATTTGCATGTTACCATCGACACTTACAGCCACATGATTTGGGCTACCCCTCAGCCTGGTGAAAAGGCAAGGGATGTAAAAAGACACCTCACGAGTTGCTTTGCAGTTATGGGAGTGCCTCAGTATATTAAGACTGACAATGAGCCAGCTTACAAAAGCCGTACAGTTGTACAATTTATGCAAACATGGAATATAAAACACMTAACGGGCATAGCTCATTCCCCTACAGGTCAAGCAATAGTAGAGCAAGCTAATGGGACTGTAAATAAGTATCTTGAGAAATTTCAGAGCATAGAAGACCCACGTGAAAAGGTTAACAAGAGTTTATTCATGTTAAAGCATTTGTGTATATTTGGGGAACACAAAGTTCCAGCAGTTATCCAGCATTATTCAAAGAATGCTGAAAAGACAAAACAAGAGATTTGGGTGAAGTATAGAGATCCTAAAACAGGGTGTTGAAAAAATCCTGCAAAAGTGCTGTATTGGGGCTGTGGTTATCTTTGTGTTTCTACTCAAGCAGGATCCCTATGGGTGCCTGCTAAGTGGACTCGGCCAGCAGTGACCTCTGACCCTCTGGGCTCTGCAGACAGACAGCAACCACAACCGGCAGAGAGAGAATCTGCGACTACTGCTGACTATCAGGCTTAGAGTCAGCTACCGAATGAATGAGCTAGAAATTCATCGTATGCGATTGTTGGTCGGGGACATTATTAAAGAAGTAGAAGACGAACTACAGTGCCCTTTAATCTGGCACACCCTGTCAGAGTTAGTAAACATAGCTGTCTCTTTTACAGAAATACACCGACCATTTTGTGATCGATCTGGGTGTACTGTATGTGGGAAACGTGAATGTAGGGCTTGGATAAAAATATTCTGTAGAGGTTGTAAGTTTAAATAGTGGATTTTCCAATCAGAAGTGGAAAGAAGCGCATGGTGTGCTACCTGTGATTGGAATTGGAGAAGGAAAGASCCCCGCAGGGCTTTACGAGAATTTGTGACAGCCCCAGGTCAGCCACAAATCCAAGATAGGGAGGCCTTAGCCCTGATTGAAAATTTAGACCAAAGGCGACATTGGGCCTTTGCCTGGGAAATTCACCACCAGGCATATAGAATTATTAGCCAGAATCGAACAGTACTGCTAGATCAAGTGTGTAAGAGAAAGAAAATTCATGTTCCCTTAATGTGGCAAGTAGAGCCTCGAAATTAGGATAGTGTGGTGAGAYGGTACACTCGAATACATAAGAAAAGGCCAGGAAAGCCAAAAGGCAAAGAATTACAACTGAGAGCTCTTCTCCTTAAATCAAATAYGAGACCTGCTGTACACCATGACTGAGTTAAGGCTTTTGATTATATTTTTGCTAGGAGGTTTATCAAATAGCACAAATTATCCCTGGGTTCCACCTCAACCTAAGACTAATATTTGGGTTACATTGGCAAATTTGACAAATCAGGAGGCTATTTGTCTGTCATTATCCTCGCCTGGCAATCCATTCACGACCTGTTTGGTTGGGTTGCCAGCGGATCCCTGGCCTTGTCCTCCAGGCCACTTACTCACCTGCAATACCACCAACAGTAAAGAAAGTGTAAATAACTGAAACTCATAGATTTCTCACTTTCCCTCAGCATTACAAGAACCCCAAGAATTAGAATTGTTAGGCTCAGTAAAAGCAGATGCATGCCTTAATTTTAATCCCACAAGCCAGCTGTCAGGCAAAAACCCTTCCACTATTGTAACCTCCAGCACGGCTGTGTATAGAAATGCAACAGCCTGGTGTAACTATACCACACCAAGAGTATCAGTCTCATCAAATGACCCTATTCAATTGCCAGCAAGTTACTTTTTAATCTGTGGAGACCGTGCCTGGCCAAGTATCCCATCCAAGCTGCAAAGGAGACCATGTACACTTGGACGGCTGTCCTTGCTTACACCCAACACTTCCATGATATTAAATGTGAGCCACCGTCGTCATAGAAGTAAAAGAATAGCCCATGCATTTACTGCTGAATGTAAAGACAATGTGAAATTTTAGTCTCCAGCAGCCATAGTTGCAGCATCCTTTCTGACTCCAGGGGTGTCAGCATCAAGTGCCCATGCCACCCTAAATAAGTGTGGGTGCTGGCTTGCGAAGCAAACTAATGCTACTTCTAAGGCGCTTTCTAGCCTTTTGCTTGACGTAGATTCTATTCGCCATGCAAAGCTTCAAAATAGAGCTGCAATTGATTTTCTCTTACTTGCTCAAAGCCATGGCTGTGAGGAATTTGAAGGCATGTGCTGTATGAACCTTTCTGACCATTCGCAGTCAATTCACTCACAGCTCTCTGAGTTGCGGAAGCTAACTAGAAATTTACAGATAGAATCGAGCCTTAGCCTTGATGGGTGGCTCCAATCTTTAAGTTTGAGATCATAGTTACATTCTATTATTAAAGTTGGCATTATAGTAAGCATTATAGTTTTGTTAGTAATACTAATTTTGCCTTGTTTTTGCATGTGCTTACAAAATATGATGCAAAAGATGATATCTGCTACATTTAATCAAACCTTGCTTGTGCAAAAAGAAAACAGGGGAGTTGTAGAGGACTGGCTATATGCCAGAGGTCATTTTGACCTCCTCCCGGTAGCTGAAGAGTTTGGCAACTAGCAAATTCAGCTAACGAGCTATGTATCCTTGAGCAGRGATGTGGGGATTAAAAACATCATTAGAAGAAAAAAATCTAACTCTCAAGGAGTTTGGCAACTAGCAAATTCAGCTAACGAGCTATGTATCCTTGAGCAGAGATGTGGGGATTAAAAACATCATTAGAAGAAAAAAATCTAACTCTCAAGRAATGTAAACACAAAAGTAGAGCTGACATGTACAAGATAACCAATAACTTGCTTAAGTTACAGAATATGTATTAGCTTATTAATTACTGTATAAAAGTCTGATGCTGTAATCAATAAATCGAAGCTTGCTGTTCTATCACATTGATGGCTCCAAGTTTTCCCTCGCCGTAGACAACACACCACAATGCTCCTGGCACACCACCTTTCAGGAATTCACCTCTCACATGGCTCCATTTTCAGAGCAGAGCTGGGCTTACTTATTTCCACGGTGGGGATCACAGAAAATGCCAGCAATGGCACCAGGTAGAGGCATATGGAGAAATGCAGAGGAATTTTACAAGAGATGCTCACAAGGCCCCAGTGGCAAACAAAAACTCTGAGTGGATGGCAGGGATTGGGCAAAAGCAATGGCAAACATTTTAATTCTCAATTTCCATGGCCACTATGACTACAGGGAAACTTAAAAAAAAAAAAAGGAAAAATAAAAAGAGTTAAAAGAGTTGAATCCTTACATGGACAGCACTCTACAGTCATGAATCCTGAAAACAGAAATAATTGTCACTTGCATTTAATAGTATGAGGGAAACAGGAAAAAAACTGAGTAAGAATATGAAGCAGGCAGTTCATCCTAAGCTCATTAGAGACTGCTTTCAAGTCTGCAAAGGGAAATTTAAGAAATTATGCCATTGCTATCCCTCCTGGCCCACCAAAGCAAGGATGGTCATGGGGCTGCGTTTTACTGTTCCTGCGTAAATCCAGTGGTGTCAGCTCTGCTGCCAGGGAGGTAGGTGAAGCTTTGCTGAAGCTGCCAGATGCAATGGTAAGATAACTTTCTGCTCCAGAAGCCTKGCAGATTTTGAAGAAAGGCAGCAAATAGCTGGGGACAGCAACTTCTTATATTTCCTCTGACATTTCTACCACATTGTGAGACTCAGATTCTGACTCTGCATGAGATAGCAGCTGCTTAGTCAAAAGCTTCCCCAGAAAACCCAGAAATATGAGAGCACAGCCTGCATCTGCTGCCATTCTCAGAGCACACACTCCTGCCTGAACCCCTTGAGAATATCAGAAGAAAAGGATATAAAAGAAGCTTGTGGCTCCTCTCCAGCAAGGCTGACATGCCTGGACATCAGAGAACAAATCCCTGTGGCAGGAGACAGAGCAGGTCCCTTAGCTCACACAGTCTGGGGTGGTGTGAGTACAGGCCTTGGACTCCTGCAGAGGGTGGCAAGTTCAGGGCTCCATTGATTCTCCAAAACTGAAAGCAGCCAGAGGCTGGATAAGCTGTGCACCAAAGCTAGGACCTGGTGTGCTGCAGGCAGTACGGAGGGAATGGCTTTGCGGAAATAAACTAACACAAAAAAAAGAGCTGAATAGAAGCAGCAGCAGTTACAGGGCTATCACAAAAGCACTGGATTCAACTCAGCTCTTTTTGTGCTCCTGTTATCACTAATTTATAGTCCCACACTGCAAATAGATGTAATGTAAAGACTGCCATCCCATCCTGACCTCTCTAAACAGCTCTGAGACACCTTGAGCCCCTGAACCGTATTCAGATTTTCTGTAATGACTCAGTTGCAGAGCTATTCTTGGGGCTTAACAACTGCCTGAATGGTCCTTCAGGCTCAGCAAGGGACACTTGCCAGTGACTCATCTCTGGAAAATCTTTATCATCATTAATAACTCCAGGAGAGGAGTATCCACAATTGTGTTGTGCTAGATTTTTTCTTTTTTTTTAGGTTGGGTACACAATGTATTCCTCTATGGATGTCAACAGTACTGGATCAGGACCCAGATTGTCATGAGAGCACCTGAAAGAGCCTGTGGTCTGGAGAGGAAAAGTAAACCCTGCATTCCTTGCCCTGGGTGAATCCCTCAGACACCTCTTGAGCGCCCAGTTGATATTTCAACAAAGGTATTTACAGCCATTCATAAGAGCACACTCTACCTTTGGAATTTTTGTTTAGTTTTGTGTCTCTTACCTTGCAGTTCATGCTTGCCTGGTTTCCACAGCACTTGATGCAAAGAGCATTTTCTTCAATTAAAAGGAGAGCATCTTCCACAGATCCCYGGGACTGTCAGAAGCTATGCAGTCCTGGTAGCAGACAGACCCTGAGCTAATGAAGCATTAAATACATCCTTAACTAATTTTAAGCACAGCAGTAGTACCACTGTAACTCCAGCTGCCCATTCCTCTTTGTTTCTAGATAACCTATCAATCTTCCAAAACTGTGCTGCAAAGACACAGGATTTGATTCAGAAAAATCATGTGTGCTTTTTCTGGATCAAATGTTTGGCTTCCAAATGGTGCTGCTCAGAAACTGAACAGAAGTGTGAATCGAGAGGGAGAGGATTCTCAAGGTTTTGAAGCAGCTGGAGGCTTCTCCTCGAGGTAGATTTTTGTGACCTGGCTATTCAGTAGCATTAATCCTCAGCTATTTTGTTCATGATACAAATCATTTGGCTGTCTGCACTGAGGGGAGAGACAGCAACCTGTCAATGGCAGAGCAGCTGCACCACTCCAAGCACACAGATGGCAAGGATGCAGCTCAGTTCTTTCCTCTCTTCATTTCCCTCCTATCACATCTTATTTTATCCAACCCCCTTCTCCTCCACCCAGCTCTTTCAGTGGGGGGAAGGAGATCCACTTGGGCCTCAGTGTGCCTAAAGAGCAAATGATGTTTTTGATCCAATGACTTCCTGAGCCTCTGCAGCAGCAATCTGTCCTCACCCCAGACAGAGAGCAGCTGCTGCTGCACAGCTGCTCTGCCAGATGAACGGCAGGGCAGGCAGGTGTGATGTGGGTTTGGCTCGTGAGCTGCAAAGAAATCCAGGAGGAAATCCCTGACTGCTGCAGAGGGCAGTGTGGTTTGGAAGCTGTTCCTGCAGAGTGGTTSCTGGTTTAATCAGGGAAAAGCCTAATGGATGAGCCCAGTAATTCTTGGATTGTGCCAGCTGGCACTGGGCCTTGACTGAAGGACTGAGGGAGGCTCTCAGAGCCTCACTGGCACCTAGCTGCCATGGCTGTGGGCGCACAAACACAAATGCTTCAAGGTCATCTTGAGGGCAAGACTGGTATCAGAATAATTAAAGATAAATAACCTTACCACGAAAAGAAGGTAATAAAAGGAACCCCAATTCATCAGTGTAAAGAACAACCCAAGACTTCTTCCCCATTCTCCTTCACTTGATAAAGCAACAAGTTATCTTGGACCACCCACCAGGCTGCCAGTTTGGCTGAAGTTCTATGCAACTTCAAGCTTTTTAAAATAAAAACCTTTTCAGTCTGGGTGGTGGTGTCTTTTGCTTCTCCATTTTCATTTGCCAGGCTAGCCACAGAGACTTTCACTGTCATGTTGTCACTCCTGCCAAAATGTTCAAGAGCACTGCAATTTGCATCCACAAATGGATGGATGAGTTTGTTTCCAGCAAAGGAGGGCTATGGCCTCCTGAGAGCACACAGCCTCCTGCTACCAACACAGCACTCTGTGAGCCTGTACAAGGGCACAGGGATGAAAAACAGACTCAGCCTCAAGGACCAGCCTCTCACCAGGCACAACAGAGGAAAAGAGCTGACAGAAAAACAATACCATTTAAAACCTGAACAAAACTGCTTCTTCAACAAAAGATGATAGAGTTGAAGAGTTTTCAAGCTTCCATGAAGACAGAGGAAACACCAGAGATCCAATATGACAAGTAACTGAAGAACAACATGATTTAGATTTTAGATACAGTGGCACAACCCAACCAGAAGATTTTGCTACACGTGAAACCAAACTCCGGAAAATCTTACAAAATTACAACAGCAAAAATTAGGTGATAACTGAAGAAGGAAGAACCTGGGTATCAAGGCATACTGGGGAACTTGTTGAATCTGTGATGGGGGACAATACCAACCAGTAAGGGCTCTAACYTTCACAAAATCACCCAACCTCTGCTGAATTAGAGAGCACTGCTTCTCCACTCCTTCCCAGCAGGTCAGTGCTGGGAACCTGCCAAGGGTCCAGGCAAAGCAAACTAGGAGGGGAAACTCCCCAAAAACTAACCCCAAACCTGAAAGATGCTCAAAAGCCTGCACAAACCTAAGCACCATTTCTTAGACTTTTATTCAGGGAAAACTTTCTCTGACCATCAAGGGCAATCCCACCTTGAAGGTGTGATTACACTCAGTAAAAATTAACTGCAAGTCAGGCAAGTTTTTCCCCCAGGCCTTATTGAGCAGGCTCCTAAGCATTTACCAAATAGCATAAAAGTAGTTGCATTGAAAGGTCTAGAATTCTTATTTCTTGGGGTTTTTTTTTCATTATTCTCAAACTGTGGAACCTCAGTCACAGACTCGGAGACCAAAATTCGACAGAGGCAGCTACTGTGGGAATGCAGCACAAAAAAAGATAATTAAGCATTAAGCAAAAATAGAAGCATGTGTTCTCCCAGGATACACTCTAGGCACAATCATTTATGGATAACTAAAGAACAGTGAAAGTGTTTCCACAAAATCTCACAGCAGGAGCCAGATGACTCAAAAACAAACCTGGAAAATCCTATATCCTTTCATTTTCAAACAATGAGGGAGAAAAAGTCAGGATGTCACAAAAGGCTGGTGGACTCCATGTATGCCATGCTGAGCCAGCATCTCACTAAATTCCAAAGATGCCACTGAGATGATGATCAGGCAGCAGTTCCCAAGGAAAGATGGGCCAGATCCTTGGTGCTATGCTCTCCACACATGGTTAATGCATGAACACTGAGATCTGTTTGCACCAGGGCTGGAGTCACCATTCCCAGACATCTCCTGTCACTTTCCAAAGAGCCACAATCCATTTCACTTCCTCACAGTAAGCCAAAACCATCATAAATCAAGAACAAAACTGAATATTGGTCTGAGCAGGATCTGCAGCACTCACATCCTAGAGATTTCTGTTCCCAAAGCAGGAAGATAAGGGCTTTCCTGTAGTCAGCAAAAGAAAGTGTTTTTAAAGCATAATCAAAGCAAGTTTCTCTTAAACAGCTTCAAATATCCCCTATGACTTTGCAAATCCTGACCAAGGGCACCATCTTGCAGCACTTTATCACAGCACAGCATTCTGTGCTGCTCAGTGGTATGAACTGTCTTTAAATTCCAGTAAATCCACTATTTTTCCTGTTCTTTATCAGCCTAATAAGTCTGCTCCACTGCTGTCTCATTCATACAGGCAGGCAGGAGAATGTGCATCATAGTGGATGCAGGAGTTAAAAAACACCACCAATAAGGATGGTTAAAAAAAAACCCAGAAGCTTTTACTTGCTTCTGTCTGGGATCTGTGAATGCATGCACAGAGCTCTAGAGCCAGCCAAAGCAGCAGCAATGATACCTAAGTTCCACCATGCCCCTCCAGGAGGTCTCCTGATCACCGTGGCCATCCCAAACCACAACCTGCCCCCAGACTGTATCCCATAAGGAGCTGGGTCACACTCAAAGATCAGAGCACTGCCCCAGGCTATGTGGGTATGGTTTGGTAGGGCTTGTGGACAGAAAGCCATCCTGAGCTCTTCAAGGCTCCACCAGGTTTTGCAAAGCTCAGATGGATCGAGCAGGAATCCCAACAGCTGTGCAGCATTCTCTGCACTCCCCATAACAGCATGGAGCAAGGCGCATCCAAGGGTACGTCCCAGAGTTTAGAGCTGCATCCAACCTTCCCAGCAGCTATGGGATAACCTCAGAGAGGCCATCCAGGCTCTGCCTGGACATGCTGCCTCCTGCCTGAAAAGAATGGCAAGCCTCATACACATTTTCCACCAGCTGTGTCAGCAGAAGAAATACATCATCTAGATCCATAATGTGTGCTTCTGGGAGTCACATGCCACCTAATTCCCCCAACAAGGTTATACCAGGCCCCAGGGACACACTGCACATCAAGCAGAGTGGGGATGCTGGTTTAAGAGCAGTGTAATTCCCCAAACAAGGTTACACCAGGCCCTAGGGACACACTGCATACCCAGCAGAGCGGGGATGCTGGTTTCAGAGCAGTGGCTCAGCTATCATGGTCAGTCTGTAAACACTGTGTCTGCATGTTTATCCATGTACATCTGTGTCCCTGCATGGAAAACCAAAGGAAAAACAAGGAATGCCTAAGAAATGCTTAGGAAAGAGCCTAGCTCAGTTAACTGCCCTACCATCCACCAGCTCTGAACCCCTGCTGCCCACAAAATCCAGGCTCAAGTCCTCCCAGAGTTCAGAGCGCTCCACACACAGGAGTCTGTGCTCAGCAATTCAGGAAATAAAAGCAATTTCAGGGTGCTTTTACCATTCTTCTTGCCATAACAGACTTTGGGACAAGAAATTACCATCTAGTTTGACCATCTGTGTGGGCAGCAGAACACCCTCCTTCACAGGATTACTCAGATATTAGAGTATTTTCATTTTCTAAGTGTTTTTCTTTTCCTGTTGTTTGACACTGTGAATGGAGAAGCTGTTGAAGGAAGGCAAGCAAACCAGGAGACTAACAGGGATACACAACTTCCAGCATTTATCGGCCCATTGGCCTGAATGAGAGCAAAGGCAAGGCAGAGAAGAGAGGAAAGAGCATCACATTTCTGCCTACGCATGCAGATGACAGCCTTCATAAACTTCAATTGCTGCATCTTCCAACAAGCACAAGAATTTTTTCAGCAACAGTGGTGCTCCATTTTAATTATTTGTTTCCCTAAGCTGGAGATTTACTTCTAACTGTGGCTAAAGTGACAACTGAGTGTCTGTAGAGGTCTGAGCACAAGGCTGTTAGGAACCTCCCTCACACAGCCATAAAATGAAAGTGCGAATGTGCAAGGCAGGGAATGCACTTTGCTTTGTGTTTATACTCTGCCTAGCACAGGGTGGTCTCAGTGCCTCAGCCCAGGGGCTTAACAGCAGAGAAAAATCACCAATAAACAACAGATACTAAGGCAGACAAATGAGGAACTGAAACTATTTGTTAAATAGGCATGACAAAGGCTAATAGAATTAGCATCTATGGGACTTTCCTTATGCTACAAAATAATTACAAAGGCCAGGATTAAAGTATGAATGATCAAGAAACCTCCATGAGAATTCAGTAAAGATCTCAATGTATTCAGAGAGAAGTAACAGCTCTGCAATTCAGTTACATCTCTCATTAAGCATTGTTCAAAACTCCATGAAAGGGAAATGAAGTTAATTGAATTTAAATCAGCTAATAAATATTCTTTTGCATAGCCTTTTCCCAGCAAAAAAATTTAAAAGAGATGATACCAGAAGTGTATTACCAATGTTAAAAACAGCAAAARAAAGCTTATTGTACTCATGTACAGTAAATTCTAAGTGTAAACCTTGTATCTATACTCGTGGCTGGGATAATTCTTAAAATCAAATATTCAGGCAAACTGAGAAATGGTGACTGAAACACAGTATACACAGTACACAGGACAAATTTACCTTTTAACCTGGATTAATATTTTCTGTCTGTGTAACTGCAGACCATTCTGGTAGTCACACAAGCACACACTTATGCCCGAGCATCTCCAGGAAATAGCTTAATAATGATAAATGAACAGAAGTCATGCAGAATAAAATAGAAAATCAACTCACACTGGAATTATACATGACAGAATTAATCTGGGAAGCATGTTGTAATGCCCAATTTGATTCATGAAAGCAAATCTCACTAATTCGGGCCAACATCTGGCTTCTTATCTGAACTTTGCAAGCTGCTTCTCGGTTACGCAAAACTGGCTTGGATATTTTAAAAGAATGAAGTCTTTCTCAGAATTTCCAATACCTTCTGTCATCAGGGATGCCAGAATGACCACAAGTATGTATTTTTCCAGGCACTGTGAAGTGGATTGATCCAGACTTCACTGCTAAGTGTTCTGGTCTGAAGGCCAGGTATCTGCCAAGGAAGGTGGGAACCTACCTTGGAATGGAAAATGTGACCCCCTTCCCCCAAATCACCAGATGAGGAACTTTTGTGACTCAAGTTACACTTAATTAAAGGAGGTTCATCCTTAAACCAGTGTTGTAAACGCYTGTCCATGTATTACCTGCCTGCCCTTCAATAACCCATTCATGCTGAAGACAAACCGTCTCCAATTTTTAAAGCAGCCACTATGAATCAGAATAAATATACTCCTCTGTATCTAGCAACAACAGGCCATCTTGGAGCCCTTGTAACTCCACCAGTTCTGCAGGGAGAGCATGTCTAATTTCTAAAAACCCTTAGCTTCTTCTGGGATAGCAGAAATCTAGTGGAGGAGAGAATGCCTGTCACAGCATCAAATCACCCAGGTTATTGTACATTGCACTTCTCAGTGGTCTGATCAGACTCTGCATGAACCCACCCAGCTCGTGTCTGAAGAGAGAAACAGAACAGTGYCATGACAGTGCAGGAACACAGCAGAACCCAGAGCTGCACAACCCTCTGAAATGGCTCTTCACATTTTACCAACAAGCTGTGCCCATTACTGGGCTCGGCAAAGGAAGAGGCAGCTGCTGTCCAAGACTATCCATTAGATTATCCGTTACTGTCCAAGACTACCCATTAGGTTTTCTTTGCCAGTTACAGCTGAAACTAAAAACAGGAAAACACCCCAGGCCTGCTTCTTTCCAGCTTTTCTTTAAGAGGAGAATTCATCATGGGTCCAAGAACTCAAATTAACAAAGTCAATGCAAACCCAGTAATATTTCTAGCCCAGCCTGCTGTGCTCACCACTGGAGCACCTTCCATCACTTGCCTCCTCCCATATTCCCTCACCACATGATCAGAACAGAATWCAAGGTGCTCCAGCATTTGTTTTACAGAGTAACAGCAGCCAGCTGATGCTCATGTATTTCCTGCATCAGAAGATAAAGATGGAACAAGACTTGTTAACTCATCCATACAAACCCAAGCTACCAGGGAATGACTGCCCTTTAGAGGGGGCTTAGCAGCCAGCTCCCAACACAGGAGCTGACCTGGCAGATTGAAGAGCTTTGTTTCCAAAACTTGCCCCCTAATCCCCAGGCACAGCTCAGCCAGGGAAGATGTGACTCCAAATGACCAGCCCTGCAGAACATTTTCCCAGCTCTTTGTGTCACACAACACCAAACGTTACCACCATCTTTCATGGAAGATTACTTAGCTTCATTGCAAGCAGCTTTTCTTGATGCTCAAGGTACCTTCTCTTTTGCAGCCCATTATGTCTAATCACACCCTCTTGCAAAGCTAAGAGATTGTTTCTTGAGTAATCACACCTGAAATCAATGGAGTCTTTGCTTTTCAGATATCTAAGTATTTTTAATCATTTATCAGAAATCAGTCACTGTGCTCTCCAATCAGCTCTTTCCATTCCCTCAGAAACTTTCCAAGGCAAGCAGCACCTTGCAGTTATGGCAGGGAGCTAAATATGCTTTATCCAGAGTGCATATGTGAAGCCTGGTATGCTCTGTTCACAACTGGGATATCTGGACCCCGTGCTGTCTGTACAGTGCTGCACTGAGCAGCCCCAGCCAAGCACAGGCCCTTGGTGTGTTCCTGTGACTGCAGGTGCCCTTTCACACCCCATGCACACATTAACCCACCAATCATCATCTTCTCTCTTTCCAGCTCTCAGTCTCCTCAGATTGTTCTGCATCGTTGGTGTGTCTGCACAGCCATAGTGTATTGCCAGTAACTGCAGGCACACAAGGTTGACATGTGAAAAGGTAAAACTCACCAATCTCTTCTGATGCCTTTCATGGTCCCTTGCACATTCCTTCCCCAGCTGCCATCATCCTGGCTTCTACATCTCACAACTCCTGAGCAGAAACAGTTTTACCCTTGCTCAGGAAATGCACCACCACATTTCCTGACAGAGCTGCTCCTTTGTCTGCTCACACGAGCAAAATGAAGGTACCTCTGTGCAGGTACCCAGCATCTTTGGGATCACAACTGCGCCCCAATCCACTCAGCAGCCTCTCAAGCAGATTGAATTTCAGCCTGAGCAACACAAAGGGGTATATTGTGGCTATCTGATGGGCACAAAGCGATTTGCACTTTACAGTTTCTGGGAGTTTTCAAGCTGTAGCGGGGTAATGTGACAGAAAGTAAATATCTTTCAAGTGAAAATATCTCAGAATAAAATTGACATCCCATTTGTTTTCAGAACCAGTCTTCATTTCAGATCCCTAATCATTAAAAGAAACAATCTTCAACTCAATTGTGCGAGCAGAGGAATGCCCAGCACTAGTGAGTGGCATTTTCAGTTAGCTGTCAGGTTTCATTTAGCATTCTGCACTGGTCCTGTGGCTTGGTTCGCCTGGAAATTTTAAATGCAAATGTATTTCTAGGATGACTTGAGAGAACATTATCAGAATTTTACGTCACACGACAGCTCCTTGCTCAGTTCCATTCAACTCCCTTTTACTTATTCCCATACACACAGATTTGCCCTTTTCCTCATTCCTGTATACACAGATTTGCTGCTGCTGAAAAAAAAGAAGAAAACAAGAAAATCTTTACCTACTATTTTTTCCTGTTGAAAGACTTTCCCTCACTCTTCTGTTTAAAGAAACCTCGACCACAGCTTAAATAATGCTTTAAAATTGCCTAGAGTTCCAACTTGAGACACAGAGTGGACAAGGAATTTCTTTAACAGTAGGGAATAAAAGCACTTAATTTAAATCATCCCCATGCATTATTTTTCATCTTCCAAGGGCTAAATATGCACTAGCTAATTAATCACTTTTAGCAACACCTCAAACTCACCAGTGTTATCCTATGAAACTGGGGGGAAAGCAAACACCTCCAAGAGGATGCACTGCTGGACAACCACTTGTGATTTTTTTCTCTCCTTTGTGCTCAGTGCCAATGAGTCCCAGGCCACAGATGTAGGCAGATAACCACCAGCTCTCATAATTCAACAGTTTCTTGAGAGGCTGTGACAGGGCTATTGGAGAGGCAAATTTTCACTGATCTTTTTATGAAGGCATTTATTGAGCAGTGACATTGAACCACTTCAAACAGTGTTAAATGCTCAGAACCATCCTAACAGCTCTCCCTGGCACAAGGATGTTGCTGAAATGATCAGAATCATCCCTAACAGCTCTCCCTGGCACAAGGATGTTGCTGAAATGATCAGAACCATCCCTAACAGCTCTCCCTGGCACAAGGATGTTGCTGAAATGCTCAGAACCATCCCTAACAGCTCTCCCTGGCACAAGGATGTTGCTGAAATGATCAGAACCAGACTAACAGTTCTCCCTGGCACAAAGATGCTGCTCCCCACGTGTGAGACCAGCCACTCATGTAAATGGAAGCACAGCCTCAGTGCAGCTCAGCAGTTTGTGCTGAGCCACATGGGAGCAGAACACATTCTAGAAATTACACTGCCTTCTTGGTGCAGCAAAACATGCTCCAGTTTGCACTTTAAAGAACAGCTTTTTCATTTGCATCTGTGATTTATTTTCAAACACACTCACAAGAGTGATACTTTAAAGGAAAATGAAGTAGGCCATGTCAGCAAGCATGAATGATCTGAGCCTCCAGCTCTGGACCAATCTATCTTGCTGCAGTTRATATCCATATTTAACTCTACAGTTGAAAGAGGAAATACTATTTTTAGCTATTACCTATTACTTTTGTTCAGAGATTAAGTGCCACATACTATTACTATATTTACAGAGCTGTTCATCAATCCCGACAGCTTCTACGCTACAAAAAAAATTAATTAAAGTAATTTTACTGGCATACCTTATTGTGGCTAGATTTTACAACTGTAATTCTGTTACACAAATTAAATGGAAGTGTCTCCAGAATGGAAGTGGTAGGAGTTATGACTGCAACCCAAGGATCAGAATTTTTTAAGTGCTCCAGGTGTGATTTTCTTATGCACTGAAAATAGAGAATTTGGCTTACCACAGACACATTTCCCTCACTGTCTCCCAAAGCACTCTGGATATAAAAGTCTGCATACTGAAAAGAAAGACCTGAAAATCTAGCAATTAACTCTGGACCCTAAATACAAGCTAAAAGTATTCAAAATCTGGCTGTCTTGGGTGATGAGAAAGTACTTCTGGAAATTCTTCTTATACTCTGTCTGCTCTGCAATGTCTTTTTTACTGAGTTCCACTGTGACTGTGTCTTAGTTCCATATTCCTTCCAGAGTTTTCCCCTAATTCGATTATTAATAAGTAACAGTGAGGTGAAGCATGAAGTCACTCAATCAGCAATGTATATCATAGACATGAAATCCCTGTCAATACGTGGTTCACAATAAGCTACTTATCACTAGTCTACCACAGAGGAACTAGATTCATACACTGTATTCACCTGACTCCTAGAATGAAGTTTTAGCTCTGCTTTAGCTAGAGAAGTTTCAGACAAACAACAGTTTTGCCAGGCAGTGCCACAGCTCTACATTCAACTACCAACGAGATGACAAGTGGGTCCATTATTCTACAGCTGGCCTATAGTGAAGTATTCCTTTAATTAAAGKTGTAAGAAAGCTGCCTAATTATCACCTAATAATCATCTTTTCCTAAGAGCTAACAGGTGCAACAGACTCAAGAAATGACAAGAATTTATTTTAAATGAAGCATCAAAATTTAGCTTTAGACYTATCTTCTATTATTCATCAACGTGCTAGTAAATACAAAACCTAATTGTTTCCTGCAATGTACCATGACTTGCTTACAAGTATGCCAGCTGGAAATGATAAGCATCAGGAAAGCTAAACAATTTTCTTTACCTTTTTTTAAAGGCTGTTCTCTCTTGTTGCTTCTGCAATATCAAAGCACAGGCACACATCCAGCCTAATGCATTCCTGAAGAACACGAAGACACCGGACCTTTACCAATGATCACTTACGAGCTGCCGAAACTAACAACGACCGCGCGCACACACACACACTGAAAGGGACAAGCCCATCTCCTGCATGAGCCATCGGAGACTGTGCATTTCAGGGTGGAAACATGCAAAATCATTCTGCAAGAACATTTTACTGATGCATGGAGGTCTTACTCGCGCAAATAAAGCTTACAGCAGTCAGAGCACAGGAATCACATCTACAGCCAAGTCCAGTTACCTGAAACGGCTATTACAGACTGGAAGAGAAGGAGAGCAGTGTCTACACAAACACGGAAGGGAGTAAAACCTGCGAGCCCGAGCTCCAGCATTCCCAGGCACCTTCCCAAAGGCGGCCAGGGCTGCGTCTCACCCACCGCAGCTCACAGCCACGAACAAAGCCGGGAGCCCCCGCGCCCAGACTCTCACCAGAGCCCCAACCCTCGACCGCCGCCCGCCCCGGGGGCGCTGGGAGCCGCAGCCCCCGGCACCGCAGCCTGCGTCCGCCCGGCGGGGGCCGAGCACAGCCCCACGGCCCCTCCGCGCAGCTCTGCGGGGCGAGCCCCGGCTGGCTGGACCCGCATCCCCCGCTTCCCCCGACCCGCACTCACCGCGCCCCTGAGGGCAGAGCAGCCGGCGAGGCCCGGCCCGGCCCGGCCCGGCGGGTCGGGGGCGCTGAGTGGCCGCGACCCCTCCGGAGCTCCGCCCGGGCAGCGGCTGGCGCACAATGCGCGGCCGCGGAGCCACGCCGGCGGGGCGGGGACGGGCGGGGCGGGGGGCGGAACCTGCCAGGGAACCAGCGCCCGGAACCCCTGGAGCCGCCCGAGCCCAGCCCAGCCCGGCAGGGCCGCCGGGGGCGCGCCCAGCCCCGGAGCGGGGTCGCGGCGGGTGCGGCGCCACGGCCGGCCCGGCACCGCCGCGCTCGCCGTGCGGAACAACCCGGCCACGGGCCCCTCCCCGGTCCCAGCCACAGAGAAACAAGGGACAGCGACCGGGCAGCGACACACAGACACGAGAAAGGTGCAGGTGTAGGCAGCAGCGCATTCACGCCGAGGAGAAATGATGCTGCTCCAGGTGCTCCAGTGCTGGAGGAGCTGGGAGGCCACCAGGAAGCATCACGCCCTTCTTCCATCGGCACACAGAGCCGGGATGCAGCGCTCCCGGCGAGGGTTGTGCTGGGGCTCGCCGGAGTGTGCTCCACGGCCCCGGTATCATCCCAAACCGCTGCTTTGGCCGCGGCTGGAAGGGGTAGTTTGGATCTGAGCTACGGGATTTTAGGTACACCTTGCAAGGGTTTAAACCAAAGTAAGTTTTATAAAATCAATCCCACCTTGACTTTCAGCCACATCAAATCATAGCTTGGTTGAGCTATCTGGCAGGCACTGGTCTCACACCTGCTTCAGTTGTCCTGCTTGAGAGAATGACAGTGCCAATAAGCGAGTTCAAATAACAGCTGTGTTTGCRTGTTACTGCCACTATATCTGTCACAGTACCATGGGTTTCAACCTACACAGTCTCAGGGACTGCTCATGCTTCAGAGTCTTCCCGTGCAAGCTGGACATCACCATTTACTGGAACTATTTGATCAGTTTGCATTCCAACTAGAAGGACTTCAAATGGTGATGGTATATCAAGGAACTAAACTTCTGTTAGGAACCTCTTATGGCATCAGAGCCTCACTTTGCTGGATTAATTTGTGATTATGCTAGGTAGGTGAAATACCACCCCAATATGGTGTCTTGGTGTGAGAAATATTTAGTTTTCAGTAAATATTTAGTTTTCACTAGATGCCATAGCATCTAGCTGAGATGCTGATAAATATTTTGCAAAATAGCTGCAATAGCTAAAACATCAAAATGAACGTAAGGTTACTTACCATTGGGTAATTTTTGAGTGAAGCATTCTTTAGGAAGATCTGAAATTTTTCATCCCAGTCTGTGAGTTTGCCTTGAGAATACACAGTGCACCTGAGGGCTGAAGATGTTTGTCTAGAATGCCAGGGACCAAAGTCCTGCTTTGATTCAGATGCTGAATTTGCAGGCAGGTCTCACACAGCGTCTGTAGGAACAAAACTACAACAGTGATTGGCTGCTTGAAGGAGGATCCATCTCTGTCTTTTCTTTGCCACTATTAATTTTGGTGTAAATTGCTCACTATGAACTGGGCAAAGGAACAAGCTCTTGCCCCATGACCTTCGTGTTGGACATGAGGAAGCTGCACAGTGGCAGCGTGAATCCCATGAGTCCCTAGCACAGGATCCACCAGCCAAAGGAATCTACCCAAGAAGCTATAGCTGCCATCTCACCCCATTGCCACCCAGACTGGCAGGGCCTCTGGAGAGAGGGTCCCTTTTCCTCACGCTGCACAAGAGCTGCACACAGCACTGCCCCCTTGTCCTTTCATTTCCCAAAGCTCCCTGGTGTTCCACACTGTCCCTGCCTCTCCCTGGGCAGCAGGAATTGGGGCTCTGCCAGCCAGGACACTGTCTCATCACCTCCTCTGATAAAAACAAACTAACAAACCAAAACCAACCAACCAACAACAAAAGGAACCAAATCAAAACCAACAAAAGATAATAATTTGAATTTTGAAGTGTTGCAGGAGGTAAAAGCTGTTTCTGCAGTTCTCTGCTGCACATACTCATGCAAGTAGTTTTTTGCTGTCATGCTCTTGCCCGTCCAAATCTGTCACTGACTCAGGTCCAGGGGATTGCTTATAGGATTTCTCTGGGCATCTTTCTAAGATTTTAGGTGATTAATAAATTTGGACTGCTGTTGGCCTTGCTGCTAAGGGGTTGCCACTTTCCATGCCAGTGTTGGCTGCATTTCCCTGATTACAAAAAGGGATTCTTATATCTCATATCATTAAAAGTTTAAGTGCTAGTGGTCTCTTCGGCTAGAGTCCACATGCATCATTTGCAGGGATTTCAACTTTCTACAAAAATACTTTAATTTTAATATTTTTCATTTTATATTGTTGATTTGTTTTTGAACAATTTGTTTATTGCTGCTGAGGCTCTTCCTTAAGGGGGTCTGTTTTCTTTTTTAAGTACTGTTTTTAAGTACTGTTTCTGTTTTAAGTACTGTTTTACCCTGAAGAACAAACTTACAGTAGCCCTATAAAATAGTTTTAAATATTAATAGCAGTGTACTAGTAATGGCATAGGGAATGTTAATATCTTCTTTAAAATCCATTCACCAAAAGTACCTCAATAAATAACATTATTACTCTGATACTAGACTAAAAGCAATGAAATCACAAATCCTTACATATCTGTTGTTTATTGAAACAATTATTTCAAAAAATTACCATAAAAGATCTGAAATTTCTGTAAGACTTCAACAGCATATCCTATTTGTCTTTGAACAGACACTACTTTTCTCAAATTAAAAAAACAGTGGTTTTTTTACTCTCAATGTATCCAGATATATTGCTCCCATAATAACTGGCTGTCCAGAACTGTTCAGATCTGTTCTATCTCATTTATCCTTTGGCTAACACTTGTTTGCAGCAGCACCTGTAGCTGACCTTTCTCCAACAGCAAATATAAATCTTATATATTTGAAGGTTACAAGTTTTTTGAGCTTAAGCTGCTGGCATCTGCTGGTTCCATGAAGCAGTGAGGCATCAACACAGACACCTTGGAACAACTCACTGTGAGGGAGAAGAGAAATAATGGAAGACTGAGAAAATTCCAGCTGTTCATGACCATTACTTCCTTCAGGAAGGAGCTGAAGACCTGGGATGATGTAAAAACCAGAATGCCAGTAGGTAGCTCAATACTCCATCAAGATCCAAAGTGTGTAGGTTTCATATTTTCAGAGGGCCAAGTCATATCCATGCAGACAAGTACATACACAGATAGGAATGTGGCATTCCTGCCTAAAGGACAACTCTGCCATCATGAAAAACTCAGCTTCCTGGTCAAAACATCAGGACATTTGCAAAGAACAGCTCTGGGTGAGAGAAACACCCTTGTTAATAAGGTGGGCTTTTTGTGCTGATATGCTGAGGAGAGAAGTTCACAGAAATTTAAAAGACAAAAGTGCTTAAAAAAATGAATAACCTATCCAAATAACTGAAGGAAAGGCCTGTGTGTCATCAGAAATGCTGCCTGTGTAATTTGATTTCTTTGGAGAAGGCCTTTGCCCCACATTATTACCATTATCCAGCAGCCAAAACATACACAATTACATGTATAACCTTCCTGCTCTTATCTAATCTGGGTTTTTCAACCTCCTTTTAGCTTTGTAATTGAAACATCTTCCAAGTGACTGACTCTACAGCCTCCTACATGCTGAATGAAAACCCACCTGCCAGGAGGATGACTTTTGTGTTTGCACCTTTGGGTGGACCCCTGAAAATCAGAGACACTTGGGAGTCCCCAAGGAAAGGAGTGAAAGATACTGATTTTAGAAGCCACCCTGGAGGAGCAGCTGGAAGTTGGCTGCATGGAGCATTGAAGATAAATGAGGTGCAAAAGCATCCCAAGAGCAGCAGCCAGAGATGAATGAGGTGGGTGGGAGCACCTATAGGGCATTTGCTGGCTCCTACCTGCTCCCATGGTGGAATCCTGCACCTAGGCCTCAGGCATGTGTTTGTAGCTGCTCTTCACACAAAAAAAACCAAGGTGTGTTCTACAGACTCCTTAGAGCTTCTTTCTTCTGCACTGGAGATGTTATCTGTGCCATATGCTGCTGTAATAAATACCTTTGT
Organism: Sporophila hypoxantha; assembly: GCA_002167245.1. NCBI lineage: Eukaryota > Metazoa > Chordata > Aves > Passeriformes > Thraupidae > Sporophila > Sporophila hypoxantha. The sequence continues at coordinate 154,358 of NDFG01000486.1, forward strand.
GTAATGAATAATGGGGAGGGGAAGATTCCATGATGTAGAAGACTGGTCAGAACAGCTACAAATCCACTGAAGAGTTTCAAAGTGATTTGTATAACATTGTTCAAGTTCAGCGGTATACTATTCATGTTTTTTTTTATTTTTTCCTGTGGGAAGTACCTGTGTACTGTGGTTCTGTCTCCCAGTTCAAGATGGTTTGTGCCTCAAGAGATGCCAGTGGTACAGAGATGGAGAGGAGAAAAACCACACAAGGAAAGGTTCACACACTTCATGTGACCACTTCTCCAGGCACCTGCCAGTGCCCTCTACCCCTTGGGACAGAGGAAAGCATACCCCACCCCAAAATATTGCAAAACGAGAAGAAACATTTTGGGGAGGCAGGTTCTCAGTGTTTGAGGTGAACAATACGTGACGGAGGAGATTATTAGGTGTTAGTGCTGTGCAAAGATCAAGGCCCTCAGAGCAGATCTGCAGAGACCAGGCACAGAGGATGGAAAAGCACTTTATGGTGAGCTCATGACTCAGTCCCATGATTTTCCAAAAATTTTGGTAACAGGAGAATAAAGTGTCATTTACTACTAAAAATTATTGTCAATCCAGTCAGATTGCTAATTCATTTTATGAAAATCACCAGATTGTGTGATGGAATTCCAGACTAGACCTAGCTTTTATAGAAATCCGTTGACCTTTTCTTTCACAGGGAACTCCTCAAAGACAATCTAGAAGGGTGTTCAAATTTAGTCTTCCCTATACCAAAAACCTGACTTGCTGACTTTTTAGATCAGATGATGACAAGTGTCTAGGAGTCACCTGGATAAAGGAATAATTGAAGAGGTTAATAAACAAGTCTCTCCCTATTCATTGTGTCCTAGAAAAGCAGACCATTGCCCTCAAGCTGTCTTTTAGGGGTTTTTGGTGGGTTGCAGCTATGCACACTCAGCTCTCTAAGATATTTTCTCTGACATAAGCAGAGCTTGGAGGATGCTTACAGCTTTGCTCAGCARCCTTTCATTTCCCCACTATGCTGCAAATTGCTGCTGCTTCCTCTGCTTTACCCCAGCACCCAAACATGTCTCTCCCTTGGCCAGATTCAACTGCTCCCTAAGGGAAGGAGCATCCTTTCTTTTTTCAGAGACCTCTTTACACACCTGCTCTCCTCTCAAAGGGAGATAACCCACAAAGCAAGGACAATCAAATACAGACTGTCTGTCACACAGAGCTGTCACTCTCAGTGTGCAGATGGCAATAATATTTGTTACTCACTGATCACCCCGTGATCCGGTGACACGGCTTGACTTTCCAGCCTGTGCTTGTGGCAGCTTCCAGGACAGCAGGAGCACCAGGAAACCCCTTTTGGAGCCTCATTAATACTCACAGGCAGGCCAGAGGGGATCACCCATCAAGGCTACAGGGCAGGAACAACTGATGTGCTGCAGATGAAGATAAAAAGAAAGGACATCATCAGATCCTCCCACAAGCTAGACTTAATGCATGAAGAGGAATTTGCAGCATCCCAAACTTGGAAAAAGGGCATTTCTAAAGAAAGCCACCTGCTTTGACAGTATTTTAGGGGTGGTGGGTGTTAGATTCAGAGTGTTGAGGCTTTGAATTTGTCAAAAGATTGGGAAGATGCTTCATCCAAGAAGCCCCAAATATCTGTTGGGAACAGACTTCTTTTTCAGATCTGACGGAAGATATCAAAGGAATCAACTTTAAAATGGAATCACCCTATCTGCTGCCAGTAAATGTTCTGAGAGTGTGCTATAAAACTAAAACTAGACTTACTCTGTTAGATCTTATTTTCTGTCACAGTGGGCATCCGATAGGGCTGCAGAATCACATACCAGCACAATCCTCATTTTTTCAGGAGGTTCCATAAACATATGGTCAGTCATTGTGTGTGTGTGTGCTATGGATGCCAAAATAATTGTCAACAAAAGCCTGATGAGTGAAGAAGTAAAGAACAAGCTCTTCCTTGTTCTGCTAGCAGTTCAGGATTTCAGTACTTCACATTTTTTTCTAGAAAGCACCTTCATTTAAGTTATGCTGTGCTTGTGCATGAGAAAATAATTGCCACACAGGAATCCACACTGTGGAGATCTCTGGAGCACCACCATGGTAACTGCAAAGGGGGTAGAAGCTGTTCCACTTGCAGGAGCTCTGTGTTGTCTGATGACCAGAGTAGTCAGGAATTGTCTTGTCTGTCGTCCCCAGTAAAACAAACCATTGTCCATAAAATGATCTTTCTGCCCAGGGGAAAAGGTTCTTGCTCAGCCCCAGCAGTGCAATTTCTGCAAGGTGCCCTTGGACCAGGGAGACACCAAAACCCAGCAGTGCTCCCCCAGCAGCCAGGAGTCTTTCCACACTGAGGAGGCTCCTCTGCAGCCCATGGAGAGAGCGTGCTACAGCCGTGTGTCAGCCAGGCAAGCTCAGCAGCATCTGAGGAGAACCCCTGCAGCAGCCAGGGAGAAGCTGCCTTGTTCCCTGGGGTGGTGTGTGATGACCAGGAGACATTGAAGGACAAAGCCTATGCAGTCCTGAAGGAAAGGCCTTCACCCTGTAGGACTACCTCCACAAGCTGTCTCTTCTCAAAATGTATTTCTCCTACACAGGGACATTGTTAATGCAGGCAGTAAGCTCCTGGGACTAGCAAAGTGCTGTCACCTCCATTTCATCCACTGTGCCTCCTGTGCGTGTGCAGCTTCCCAGCAAGAGGGCTTGGGCTGTATTTGTAAAGATGCAGTTAACTAGCTGTCTCCAGGCCCAGAGCAAGAAACCCTGTAACTAAATGAAAGCAATTAATTCCGGGAAGTKGGCACACCCAAAATTGGCTGAAACTAGGGGCTTCTGTGAATTCCACCTGTCTTGCTAGCTTCCCCCCCCCCCCAACCCACTAAATTAATTAAGAAAGCAAGGCAAAAAGCCTCAGCAGCACAAAACCTCACTGCATAAAATTATGCCTCACTCAGCAAAAAAAAGGAAGTGAGTAAAACAATGCAAGTGATTTATATCATTCCACTTGCTTTTCAAAGGGCTGTGTGAGCACCCTACAATTACTCATTTTAACTCTATCTCACTACTGTTATGGGTTCTGTGAACTGTCTGGTTGAGGCACTGCTGGCCCCTGAKATCCTCCCCAACCCTGCAGAGACCCTTCACAAAACCTCATTACAATGTATATAACTTTTGTAATAAAATAAATTGCTTATCCACAATGGCATCACAGCTGGAACAATGAGCTGGGGGAATCCTGCGTGGAAAAGTGCTGACTGAGCTCTCATAACATCCAAATTCTGCATTTTGTAGCAGGTGGCCACAAAACACGGAGCCACAAGGTGAAGTTTGCACTCTCATAACTTCCTCAACCCATGATACTGTGAGCATCAAGGTATCAGCATTAGCCCCTGCCACAGGGATGACACTGGGGAAGGACAAAACACTTGAACAAAGAAGAAAATGGCCTTGAAAAACCTCTCTCTTAATCTTGCCATATATTCATTAAGTCACAGGTACCATCAAGCACACCTCTGGACAAACGCGTGAAGCCAGAGGATTTGACTCTCAGTGAAACCAACAGTGGAGAACATACACACCCTTTTGAGCCCATTTTCACTTCTGAAACAGTGTTAAATAGCCCCACTGTAAACAAAAGTTCTCTTTTCCTGAGCTGCTTGGGCAGTAGATCACAACCTGTGTTATGTGAAGGGTAGCAGATATTTCATTTTCCTCCACAGAGCGGTCCTGCATATCACTCACCACTCATGGGTGTTTCTGCACCTCCATCTGGACTTTGGGTGAGCACCCTGTAATGAGGCCTCTGCTCATGCTGTGCAGTTGTCAGGTATACATGAAAGAACTGATCAAAATCTGGGATTTCTTCTTGAGCTTTAACTGATGTTTTCCTTAATTAGAGCATTCTTTTGGTTTTTAATTCTTTTTTCCAAACGTCAAAGCTGGTTGCTTCAAAGGATCACTTCAGTCACCCCTGCAAGAAGAGAGAAAATTGCTTAGAAGGATTAAAGGGAGCATGAAAGAGGGAGGTGCAGACTGACAGCACAGAACAAAATATTTAATGAATGCCTGATCCTACTCCCCCCACAGTGACTCTGAAGAGGAAATGGAGAGGACAAATAAGATTTTTGCATTTAAGACAGAATCATGACAGTATACCAGAATAGTAAATGCAACTTTTGTGACATTAWTGAGCGACCTTTTGTGAAGTTCCTCTACTCCAATAAGGCAGATCCTGGCAGTTCCCTATTCAGGTACCATATTGCTGATACTCATTCCAGCTCAGAAGAGCTTCAGAAAAGCCAATTTTAATTCTTCATTCTCAGTTCTTTTCTTCTTTCTCACAGCAATTTAAGTTAAGCAGGATAGGCTTTAAATCACAATACCTCATTTTCTAAATAACACCACATAATGCATTAAAGCTTTTGGATAGAAATAYATTGTTTGACAATACAGTATTTCTAATATTTCCATGCTCTGCAGTTGCTCCAGGGYGTTTCTCTTGTAGTGCATATTGACAGAGAAATGTGTACATGTAGAAGAATTCAGAAGAATGAAATCCAGCTGCATTATTGTGTATATATAAAAMCCACTAATCTTGTTTCAACCTAGGCTATAGTGAATATCCGTTGGGTGTTTCTAACAGCCAAAGCTGTGGACCTGATGTTTCAAACAGTCTGTAAGCACAAACCTACTGACTTCAGTGGGACTCTGCAAGGAAATAAGAACATCTTTACACAGCACTGCACCGTTCCATGCAGCTGATGCAGAAAGGAAAATTCACAGCAGCTTCCTTGAGCATTCAGCCTAAGCTGCTTCCCTATTTGGAGCAATGCTCATGCTGCCTATGCAGCTCAGAACTAACAGAGGCTGCATTTTCCAGTGGGGAAGGGATGACTCAAAAACTGACTTGTCGTGCCAAAAGCAGCCAGTTTGATAAAACCTTCCTAAAAATGTTCAGCTTAAGTACTGTGAAGGACCGGGAAATTTTAAGGCACTAAACAGACCCAGGCATCTCCTCAGTGGGTAGGACAAACCTACCCACTTCTAAAAATCTTAGAAAAACATACCTGCACTGTATGAAACAAGTCTAAGAACCATGGATATCTCTAGTCTAAGTCTGCTATTTTCCAAATACACAGCCTTCAGGAAAAGAAAAATTCAATAGCAAAAATGAAAAGACTCAAAGATTACGGTCTCTCAACTCCCCCCTTTCCCATTTACAAGCCAGCAGTTTATCTGCCCGTGACCACATTTCCAAGAAGCCAAAATAAGGTGTAAGGATGAAATTTGTGACTTCAGGACTGGAAAGCCTGTCCTCATTCCATCACACACAAGTTAAGCACTTGAGCAGACCTGACAGTGATCTAACAATCTCCAGCAGAGGAGACCCATGACACTAAATGGATAATTCACCTAGTAGCAAAGAGTTCTACAAAATGCATTCATTGGAAGTCGGAAAAGTTCATAGCTAAACGGAAGGCATCCTTTTTTTTGAGGTATCACACCATTAAAACAGTGACCAATGAGGGAACTACTGCACTAGCACCACTTCCCAGGTCCAGCTGTGCAGTGACCTGAACACACTCCAGCCCCAGACACACAACTGTTATGTTTGGCTTCGTTACCTTTTGGGATGCATTATAGGTGTCAACACATGTGTGCAGTCATGTAGGTACATACCCAAAAATGCCACATGAACCTTGCAACACTACTGCTTTTCCTAGCTCTAGCCAAGGAATACATGGTCTAGACAAAGTAATAAACCCCATAACCATACCTGCCTCATTTCCTTGCTCTCTCTTTTCTTTAGTTGGGACCAGGGATCTCCTAATCAAATGGTTGCTTTTGACCCTTTGTTTTTCCCTTTCACCTGAGTATTGAGGTACTACAGCAAGATCAGTGGCAAAAGCCTCAACCCAAGGAATTTTTACTTTGTTCAATTAATTGTCTATTGACACAAATTCCTGATTGTTAATTGAGACGAATAATTTGAGGGGAAAGAGTACAAATACTAGAGACCTTTTAATCTTTCTAAGGGTGGGCACAGTAGCAATCTGAACATAAATCTGTTACACACTCCACACCTTGCTCCTGTCAGCTAGTTCACCTGATGTTATAGTACCTGCTGCAGACGTTGCACCTTATCCCTGTAAAACACACAAGCAAGAACATCATACCCATATAAACTCCTCATTACACCTTAGCATCAAAAATACAAACTTTGTTCCAAGATTGGTGTAACTACAATGGATACTGATATGTCTGTAAGCCCAGCAGGGCTTTGTCCAGGGCCCAAGGGGATGGTGAACACTGTTCACTTGACAAGCAGGAGCCTTCCCCYTTTTGGGGAGCAAAATGATGCACTGAGCTCTCCCAGAGCTTCCTCCATGTACTGTGTCATTAACTGAGATCTCACCTTGTCCCATCACTTGCAATTCCTTAACCCTCACCTCAAATCCTGCAGGGCTTTTTCTCTTACTTCATCAAACCCTCTCCCTCCTCAGAAATCTACACAAGTCCCTACAAAAATACTAGAAATGCAAAATATTTGCTTGCCTAATTCTAAGCAAAGAGGTTGTTGGAGAGAGCAGCTATGGTGTTCCATTTAATTTCTTTTCAGGCAATTCTGGGCAAAAGATGAAGACAGATTCCTGACTGGGATTCCTAACATGTCTAATCTTTACATCTCTTTGGCCTCAGAAGGAGTTGTGCAGAATGTACAGGATAGTTTGCTAGTTTTTTTCCTTCTGCTAGTCTAAGGATATGATGCTCATCACAAACTGCAAAAAAAAATACATGGGAGAAGCTGCTTAGATTGTTGAAGAATTAGCTGTGGATGTGAAAAAAGAGGCCTCTTGCTGCCAAAAATTAGGCTACAAGACCTTAAGCCATCTGCAGCAGGGTGGAAATTCTAATGATATCACAATGAAATAATAATCGGCTCCATATTTACCTGCTTTTCTCTCTCTTAAAGAAGGAGACAAGTAAACAGTGAAGGTAGTGGGCTTCAGAAATAATTTTCTAACACAAATAAATAAATCCATAAATAAATCTTCATGCTTGAAAACTCAAATGCAAGGTTTTGCTTTTCGCTCTGCTCACAGACATTCTCTGAGGCAGCCCTCTCTCAGATTTGCAGATTTGCAGATGAAAGAAACAGGATATATATTTTAAGAGACCTACATCACTTAATGCAGGGGTCCTCCAAAATCTCCTAAGTCAACACATTCTTTATCTAAGCTGTTTATCATTAGATTATGCAAAAACCCCAAACTGAGAAAAGCAAAGAAGAAATACAATCATGAACGGGAATACTGATACTGACCTGCTTGCAGAGCTGAACTGTTCATGCCTTGGGATGCAGACAGGACCTGAGGACATGCCTCCTTACCTGAAGAGAGGYAAGTCTGAGATAAATGAAATCTAGATAGCAATAAAAATACTGGCTGGTACAAAACCTTCAAAAATTCCAAAAGAAAGGATTACTTTTTACAAAATGAAGACAGTCCTRTGCTCCCTGTTTGAAATTAAAATGATAAAAGATACATGTTTCATACAATGAGCTCTCCAAAAGAAATGGCATAAACTTTACACTATCTTTCCTTTTATTGTCTGCTTGTGTCTTTGACTTGAACTTGCATTCTGGACAATTTTATTACAAGTAAGTAAATAATTACATTAGTCACTTGTTATTAATTCTTTTTCCATATTCTAGTCTCCTATTCCAGGATTTAGGAGCAACTCAGCAATGTAAAACCCAGGCACAAATCTTTGTATCAACGCCCTGTTGGGGGTTTCAGACATGCAGAARCAGTGTAAAGTAAGCTGTGGGGGTGCGGTGTCCTTGAGGAGAGAAAAATAAAAGTGCTACGTGCCAAGCTTATCAGAATAACGGAATTCCAGAGCTACAAGAAACAAAACTTACAAATAATTCTCGTCATATGTAGCAACCAATCAGCATGGACTAGCAACCAATGGTCGCGGAGTTAGGACGCGTGCCTGCCTCGTGAACAAAGCAGGGCATCCAATCCTATTATGCGTGATCGCGTGCACAAGAAAGTTTTTACTGTATATTAGTAGCGCTGATAAAGGAAATAAATGGAGCTTCTTTTACCCGCATCGTATYGGTGTGCTTCTCCCCTCCACCTGGCCGCGGCATTTCTGGYGACCCCGACGTGATACCGGAAAGAAGGGCGGACGAGAGAAGGTGGAGAAGATCCCGGCTGCTCAAAAGAAGCAGGCTGCTCAAAGAAGCAGGAAAAGTATCGTGGCCACGGCTGACTGGGTGAGTCAGGCAGACTTAGGTCTGGTTCGGGATGGGATCTGCTGCATCAGCGTTAGAAAAGGCTACCATAGACGGACTGTTAAGTATAGCAAAGGAAACAGGATTTTCAATACACAGACAGGACCTTGTGGACTTCCTTCTTTGGTGCCGGAGGCGAGGGCTTTTAGAAACCACRGGACAGTTGTTTTCAAAGGAACAGTGGGAGAAAATAGGCAAAGAGCTATGGGAGAGCGTTGTGGCTGCCTTGCTGAACAGACCTCTGTCTGGCAGGGAGAAATTTTGTAGATAAGATAAAATAAACAACCTTGAGACCGAGAAATGAAGAGCCCTGACTCCTTCTTCAAGCGCCGGGCTGGGAAAAGAGACTTTCAAACTTTTCTCGGGGTCACTCTGACCAGCTAGAGATCCCGACAATTGGCGTCCCTGGGTGGGCTCCAAGAGGGCACCCAGGTGGGCTCTTGGCAAGCAGCCAYGCCACCAGCCATCAGCCACTGAAACCCAGCCCGGAGGGAACATCTCGACCTCTGCCAAGAAGATTTATTTCAAGCAYGACCCGGAGGGAGGAGGACCAGAAGCACGCCTGGAAAATCCTCACCTGCGAGCTGCTGGACAGTGATGAGGGCAAGCTCCGGACTGACCTTGCAGATKATTCAGCTTTTGGTAAGAAAGGTCAAAATGGAGAACATGGGGGTATATGCTCCCAGGAACAACCCAGCATCTTGTCAGCCCTACAGGGCATGACAGCCACACACCCTGTAAAAATCTCTGAAAAAAGATAAAAYGGCCTTGAAGCTTTTATCTCCAGCAAGGGTAATGTTGGAGGCAATTTCGTGGAATTCCACGGGGTCTGCCAGCTATCAGCAGGCAGCAAGTATTCTCTCAAGGATGGGGGAAGGGAAGTCATCCTGCCATCAGCAGGTGGTTGTTGCCCTTACCGACCAGGGAGGGGCAAAAGTWATCCCTACCAAACAGGTGTGGGAGGGAGTCCCCAGGGTCCCATGGGTCCCCAGAACGCCCAGAAATCCCATAACTTTCAGGGGAAGGAAGGCAGAGAGGGTCGGAGAACCTGGGGGAGAGCTGCTTCTCAGCGACTGGCCAACCCATGCGGCGGTGGCGCCGGCCGGCCAGCCAGCAGCCCGGGGAGCCGCAGAGGCGGCCGTAGGGGTTGCGGAGGCCGGCGGGGGGGCCACGGTGGCAGCGGGGGGAGTCGCAAACACAGAGCAGTGGAGGCGATAGCGCGCATGGCGGTGCATGCGATCGCAACAGCGGGCGGTCAGCAGCCGTCCAGGGCATGGCCGGGGCTGCGGGGGCAGCGCCGAGCGGGGCCCGGGCCGGGCGGAGCGGAGCGTGGCACCGCGGGAACGGGCGTTGGCACGGAGCCAGATCGGGATCGGGGCAGCGCGGGCGCCGGTCACAGGCAGAGGGGGCGTTCCCGAGACCGCGCCTGCGCCTAGACGAGCGCARGGGAGGCGCGGTCGGGGCAGGGGCATCCACACTCCCGTGACGGCGCAGGCAGAGAYGGGGCGTGGTCAAGGTGCAGAGGGTGCGCGAGGTACCGGCCCTTCTCCGGTCCCGTGGCAGCAGCACGCAGCCAGCCCAGCAGCCAGCATGCAGGCAACCACAGCAGCCAGCACACAGCTTCAGCCTCTATCAAAATCTCAAGTTGGAGATTTTTCGCGGGTGCAGCACATGTTGTGTGAGGCACATTGAGCTCCTCAACAGTCCAGTCCCACAGAAGTGACGGAAACAGCATTTACCAGATGATCAGACTTCAGATGCAAAAGATGGAGTAAAAAGCTGTCCAAATCAGTGTAAAGTGAGAAAGCACCAGGCTTTTGCCCAAGATACAGAAAAAAGAGGAAACCAGTGCAAATCAATGTTATCCTAAATATGATGTAGATGGAAATCTTCTATTGTGAAAAAGGCCTCTCAGGGAGGGAAACTACCATATAAAGATAAAAGTATTAGTAATGATTTAATTACCTGAAATGTCACTGAAGACAGAGCATTTGAGAAATATCAATCAGATCCTATCTACGGAATCATCAGCTGATTCTCCAATGGTTTAGAGTTTTGTTGGTATTGAGTTTGTAACCTTTGTTATTTTTGGATTTTATAGGTGATACTGATAAATAAGGATTGTTATTAATGCTACATTAATACTTTAAAAAGGTTGTCATAATCACTTCAAACACTTCCTGTTGATAAGTTGATTATATAATGAGAATTCTCAGAATTTATGATAAGAATTATTATCAAGGTGTTATTGTAATATTTACAGCCAGCTTTCATGTGTTTCACTATCTCTTTGTGTGATCATCTACAAGATCATCTACGTGTCTCTTCAGAATCTTGTCTTTTGTTTCTTAACTACTCATGTTTTTGAGTTTCTTTTAAATCCAGATTGCCAGTTTCGTGGTTTCTTCAGTTATTATTTCTTCAGTTATTATAGAGTACTTCAGGCAAGAATTCAAGAGGTTTGCTGTGTTTGAAGAATTTCTATCCTGACAGAAGTTTTAGAGGGATTCAATTACTGAATGGTTTGATTGATCTTTAATCCTAAGGTTTCCTATTCATAATTGCTGTTTTTAAGAGTCTTGTTTTAAAATGTATTAAGTGATGTCCATCAATTAGAGTTCGAACTCTGGCCAAGTTCTAGCTCTACTTGAATGGAATGATTGACAATCAGCCCAGATGTTTTCTGCATCAAAAGGTATTCAAGTCCTTTTGCTTGACAATTTGACCATATATGATAGCTGAGCCTGAGTTTCCAAAGGAGTTTGGAGAAACATGAATCCGGACATGAGTTCTCCAGTTCTCTGTTGTTTTAGGGTTCATCAGCTGTCGCAGACTCTGGGATGACAGTTCAGTGTTGTAGTGATTGATAATTGTATGATTTCAGATGTGTTATTGGTTAGTGTATTATCTGATTGATTTTTAATTGTTGTTATCTTACATTTCCCTATGCAATATTGCATAGAGTCTGAAACAGAACAGATCAATGTTTTATTTTCACATCAGGACCCATTCTTCACCTCCAAGATTTTGAGATAATCCTCCAGTCCCTGCAGGGACVTGGATTTGTTTGTGTTTTAGCAGGTGCAAAAGTCCAAGTAGATCTCAGTAAACAATGTGAAACTCAATCAAGTGCATGAGAATGCTGACAAGAAGCACGGGCAAGGAAATGCTGACCATTCCACAAGAGAAAAAAAAAAAAAAAAGACGCACAGATGTGGACTGCACAGAGATTCCAAACCTTGTGCTTCGCCCACAGAAAATTGTGGACTTTGGGTTGCTTCATGGATGAAAGCCASSCWGTGATACCTACTGGTGTCACTGGAACTTCGCCCAAGAGACAGGACTTTTTAATAATTGGTAAGGATGGAAGCAGCATCCTTGGACTTGTCATTTATCCTTTGATCATTTCGGCAAATCGGAATGAAGAGCTGACCGTTTAGCCAAAGCTCTTCGACCACCACTGACTGTTCCAGAGAACACCCCAGTAGCCAAAGCTATCGCTTTGCCACCACATGCAGCGGAACAAGTCATGCCAGTGTTTGATCAACAGGACTTTGGTATTTCAAGGACAYAAGCAAGAAATATTGTAGCATCTTGCCCGGATTGTGCTAGAATAAGCCCCATACAACATAGTGGAGTAAATCCTAGAGGCTTGGGGCCACAGAGGGTGTGGCAAACAGATGTTACAGAATATGCGCCTTTTGGACAATTAAAATATATATACATGTCTCGGTAGACACTTACAGTCATGCAGTTTGGGCAACTCTTGCGACCACGACCGCTTTTCGAGCAGTTAAACAACACTGGTTACAGGCTTTTGCAGCTTTAGGAGTTCCAGAGACTATAAAGACAAATAATAGACCTGCTTATGTTAGTAAATGGACTGAAACATTCTTGCAGCAATAGAACATTAAGCATATTACAAGAGTGCCTTATAACAGCACAAGCCAAAGAATTATTGAAAGACGACATCAAGATCTAAAGCGTTTGATCACTGCTTTGAAAAAAGAGGGGGAGATTTCCCTCTCGCCACATGACAGAGTAGCAAAAGCATGTTATGTCCTGAATTGGAAAAATCCAATAGCACTCAATGAAAAACAGGATATCAAAYCTATACAATTGCAGTTTACCACGGAGRAGCCAATATTAAGGGCTCCTGTGGTCACATGGAACCCACACACAGGTAGATGGGATAAAGAGCCAGTAATATTATTAACTTGGGGACGGGGATATGCTTGTGTTTCCACAGGAGAAGATCGACCCTGCTAGGTTCCTGCAAAATGGGTAAAACCATGGATTAGCCGTATTGCTGATTCCGACAAAGTCACTGGCTTGGACAAAACTGAAGAAAATGATTCGGGCCCTCCAGGAGTTGCAGGGCAACGACTTGAGACGAGTGGAAAACAAGATACAACWGGTGTTGCGTCCTCAACTGGAAAGGTTTAAGGGTATTTCTAGAGGACTGTACAAGGTGTTAGAAAGGGGTAATTCATTACCAGGATTTCTTGATGCGTTAGAATATATTAGAGAATTTCAGTTAACAAATCTTTCTGATCGACCTTGTCTTGCTTGCGACAAATGTGAATGCTTTGCTTGGATAGCTATTAGATGTGGATCTTGTGGGAAAAAGCTATGGGTTAGTCAACGCTTATTACCAGGGTTATGGTATGAAGGTTGTGCTTTTAGTAATAGGTTTGAGTCTTGGGAGAGAGCACTTCAGAAAGACACAAAGTTACACTGCCAGGTGGCGCTAACACTATATGAGACTCCAGAACAAAAGATTTTGGCCTACTATAGGTGGGAGATCAATAAACACTATCATAGAATTAATTCACAAAGACAGACTCAAATTTTAGAATTTCGCTGCAGGGAAGGCATGCCGATTGGCTATCACACAGTTATTGGTCCATTTGAAGGCGAGCCAGACAAGGCATTGAGACGATTTTTAAAGAAGGTGAAAAGATTGAACTTGGGCTAAGTAAATGAATCAAGAAATAATTCAAGCCCACTAGATAGTTGGCTAAAATCTTTGGCATTAGCGGCTGGCTAAGAAACCTGATTATGATGTATGTAGAACCTTTGTGTATTTTGTTGCTTATTTCGCTTTTAGGCCATGTATCGCGCAATGTATTATGCAAAGATTATCACAAACGCCTTATTTGAAAAAAGAGGGGGAGATGTTGGGGGTTTCAGACATGCAGAAGCAGTGTAAAGTAAGCTGTGGGGGTGCGGTGTCCTTGAGGAGAGAAAAATAAAAGTGCTACGTGCCAAGCTTATCAGAATAACGGAATTCCAGAGCTACAAGAAGCAAAACTTAGAAATAATTCTCGTCATATGTAGCAACCAATCAGCATGGACTAGCAACCAATGGTCGCGGAGTTAGGACGCGTGCCTGCCTCGTGAACAAAGCAGGGCATCCAATCCTATTATGCGTGATCGCGTGCACAAGAAAGTTTTTACTGTATATTAGTAGCGCTGATAGAGGCAATAAACGGAGCTTCTTTTACCCGCATCGTATCGGTGTGCTTCTCCCCTCCACCTGGCCGCGGCAACGCCCAGTAAAGACAAGGCTGCAAAGGCTGCAGAAGGGATTTGGCGAGCAGTTATGAACCACAGAGCCAGTGCTCTAAATTGAACTCAGTTTGTCAAATATTTGGAAGCCATAAGGGAAAAAAACCCAAGAAAACAAACCACAGAGCCAGGGAGGATTACTTTGGAATGCAATGTTTTTGAACCTATTTTCAATTATAAATTCCTTAAGACGTCTCATATTTCTTGTCTATTTACAACAGAGCAGTCATCATGATGTTAGGTATCAACAACGCCTAAACGATGAGCATGAAATTAAAGCAATGAGTAAAGAGTGAAAACTGGAATAACAACAGTAATCAAAAAGAAATAAAGAAATAACTGTGGCTCTTTTGTCAGGGACAACTCAAAGACAAGCATGTCTCCCATGTAAAATGCCAACATGCTTTAAAAGGGAGGAGCTTTAACACACTATGAAATTGAAACGATTAAACAGATTAAATTTTCATGGTGATATATAATGGTTGAGGAAAAACGACTCTGATAGGCCTTAGTTTGGCAGGGTGAATGGGGATGCCCTTATACTCACCAATACACATATTCTGAAGGTTTTTGAACTGCAGTCTGTGATCCAAACCTTTATTATCTGGCTGCCACTCTGAGCTCCAACACACCTAGAAAATGCACTAATAGAGACTGTGACTTATAATAAAAATATTAGATACCTTGATTTGGGTCACAGAAATAATGGTTATAACAAATCCATATTATTGATGATAAATTCCCATGTCATTCATTTATAAATAGAAATATATAATTATGGGTCCAGTGCATTCAGAAGAGTTACATTAAAAGTAAACTGCTATATCTGTTTTATGAGTGACCTGCACACAATAAATGTAGTTTTTTCTTTTATTTAAAAACCCCAACATTCTAGAAATGCCTTTTTCATTTCAGACTGATTTTTTCTGTTCATTATTGCTGACCAGGCACGTTCTGAAAACTCCTATATAAAGCACAAAGGCACCCTGACAATAGACACCCATATGTACCCGATAAATTCCACATGATTATCTAGTCTGTTACTTGCATTCATTATTGCTGATTTGCACTGGAGATCTCCCGCTGTCCAAACTTAGAGTGCTGAAGAAAGCAGAGAGATCTTAGCCACTTTTGTTTAAAAAAAAGGAAGTAACAAAAAGCAAGCAAAAAGCAAGTCTTGTAACAGGCATTCATGAATAATTCAAGTTTGCTGCCTTGGCTGAAATTCAGACGATTTCAGAATGGGCGGCCTGCCTCCATTCCACAGAATGTTGATGGCATTTTCTGCAACCCCACCCCTTGCCTAGCCCTACTGAGCCCTCCCTTCCATTGCATTGCTTTTCAGACACATCCCCTGCCTTGCTCTGCCTCCTCCTTTCTTCCTAGGCTTTGCCATGCTTTGCCTGCCTTCCTTTTGACTTGCTTTGTCTTTCCTACCCATCCCTTGCCTTACCTTGTATACCATTCCCTGCCTTGCATGGCCTGCTCCTTTGTTTGGCCTTGGTTTGCCCAGCCCTTCCTGTCCCTGCCTGGCCCAGTTCTCACTGCTCTTACCTGCCTGTGCTCAGCCTTGCCTACAATTTCTGGGCCTTCTCTCTCCTCCCACCCCACTTGCTTTCCCCCACTGGTTGTGCTTCCCACCTCTCCCTGGACTCGCCTGCACTTGGATTGCATTGCTTTGCCTGCCAAGGCAAAAGGCAAGGCAAGGGGCAGTGGGCAAAGCAAAAAGCAAAGCAAAAAGCAAAGCAGAGCAGCTGCAGACAGGACAGGGCAAGGCAGACACAGGCAAGGGAAGGCAAAGCAAGGTAGCAAGGATAAAAACAGGCAATGGGAYTGAAGGTGAGGTACTCACTCAGAGTCATTTAATGATGAGGCACCATGGGGAGGTCAACTCCAGCAAGAGATTTCTTGCAGTTCCTCTCTTTGCCAAAGAAGCCAACTTTGGTTGTGCACAGTGTGCAGTCTTAGTGGGTTTCATGGCTTTTCCTATAGACAGTTCTATGGGCTAGAGCTGTGCAGTGGGAAGGCAAAAGCCAAGCTGTTGGGCTTTTTGTCCCGGTACCCTTAGGGTGTGAGCAGCCCCAGGTGCCGTTCAGTTTAGATCCTCACCGTGAGACTAAAGGATTGTGATGAGATACACAGAGCTGAGAAGCAAAGTGCAGGTGCCACRGTGTGCTGCTGGCTCTTTGGGCGCAGCTCAAGTTGTGGGGCAGCAAGAGCTCTCAGCTGGAACTTTTGTGAGCTCTGTTTGTGTCTGATGTTTTCAAGTTTGTAGCCAGACTCTGCGAGAGTGAAAGGATTTCCTAGGGCAAAGCAGTTCATGTTGCCGTTTGAGTGTGCTGCAAGTAGGAGTTAGTCCCTGGAAGGGGAAGATCAGCGACACCGTTTAGTCCTGACACCGTGGATTGGAGAGCAGTGACATTTTCAGCTTGGCTCTTCAGCACGTGCGGTGTTTCGGAGCTGGGCTGGGCGCGGTCCCTTCTGCGAGCAGACATCGCCGTCCTGTGGCTGGTTGGGAGAGCGCTGGCAGCGCCCCGGACAACGACAGCGCCCTGCTGGCCCGGCCCCGTTCGTGCGGGGAACGGCTCCGCTGGGGATCCTGGCTCTGGGGGACTGACAGCACGGGCTCGGGCATGCAGCGGGCATGGGAGAGGAATCCTTGCCCTGCTGGCTGTGCAGTTTGCAGGCTGCAAAAGAAAATGCAACTTCCAGCACTGCCTCCTTCTTTTAGAACCTTTTCTGTGGGAGCAGCTGCTCGACAGGTAACTCGCACCCACTGAGCTGCATCCTTTCCCTCACGCTCTATGTACCACTCTACACTCAGGCTGATCTTGAACCCCTCCAAAACGTCCATGGACTTTTGCTTTGTTGCCTGCAAAGAAAAAGTCCAACACAAAGCCAGTGCTGATGTTCATTCTCCCCTTGCAGGCTGTAAACTAGACCAAACACACTTAATGATCTGCACTTTCCTTCTCAGCTATACAGACAGCCTCATCCCCTTCTCTCATGCTCACAGAGTCCACTGCTTAAGCTGAGGACTGCAGGTCCATCAGTCATTGGAGCAGCTCCCAAACCACCCAAATGCTTCAGAAAGAGTGTTGGCAGCTCTCTCACATTCTCTCATCCACAAGTCTCACACTGCATGTTAATAAAGCAGTCCACAAGCTCGAAAAATAATCCTTCAGAACAACACCAAATACATATTATTGACCCATGGAGCTGAGATCCAGCAACCTCCAGAACCTCCTTGTTCTCCTCACAAATCCAAGAGAATAGTCACAGGTTCCAAACAATTCCTAATACAAAGACGTGGGGGCCGTAAAGTCTGAGATTCCTTCAAAAGTGACTGAAAAAAAGCTTTGTCCCTGTTAGATTTATAACTTGGAAAGGCATTACAAAACTCCTTTCTCTCCAATAAATTCCACATCCTTTTAGCTTTCTGATTGATCCATAGGGAGAATCCATGTTGTCTAAATGCTACACCTGAGCTCAAACGCTGTTTTCCAAACATGATGTGAAGTGTTGAGTGGAGAGCTGTGGGAAATGCCCATTGAAAAACAACCTGTACAATCTTGCATAGATGAGATAGGTCTGAAAGAAATCCACAGACTTCAGAGAACCACAGGATGGAGTTTGGGTTAGAAAGGACCTTAAAGATCAGCTCGTTCCACTGTCCCAGGTTGCTCAGAGTCCCATCCAACCTGGCCTTGAATGCTTCCAGGGATGGGGCAGCCACAGCTGCTCTGGGCAGCCTCACAGGGAAGAATTTAATCCCAATATCCAATCTAAACCTACTCTGTGTCAGTTTGAAGCCATTCTCCCTTGTCCTGTCACTCCAGGCTCTTGTAAATAGTCCCTCTTCATTTATCCTGTAGGATATCTTCAAGTACTGGAAGGCCACAATTAGRTCACCCCAAAGCTTCTCTTCTCAAGGCTCCTCCAGCATTCCTTGCTAGCAAATGCTTGAGAAAAAGGAAGGTTTAGATCAACATTGATTGCTCTGACAACTCTCAGCCACATTTTTGTCCAAAATCTAGTTTTTTATCAATGTGTTTAATCCTTTTGGCTCATCATTTGAACTAAAGGGTTCTAGCAGAAGACATTTATTTTGTAGGGATTTCAACAAGATTCTGAGCAATGCTGCAGAAGGTAAAATAATGTTGCTCAGTATGGCCCTTAAAATAACTCAAACTCCAGAGTTTGTAGTCTAGCTCAGTCACCTCCAATAAGTATCTTGGGAGACTGCAGCATGTCCTGCTATTACAGAGCAACACCAAGAGGGATCTCTGGCCTAGTTTCAGCTGGGATGGAGAGAGCTTTCTTCCCAGGAGCTGGATTTAGAATGGGAACAACATTGATAACACACTAATGCTTTGTTTGTTGCTGGGTAGTGCTTACCCTAAATGAAGGATTTCCTGGTTTCCCATGGGCTGTCAGCGAGCAGGTGTACAAAAACTGGGACAGATGAACCAAACTGGCCAAAGGGATATTCCATAGCAGCATCTACCCCAAATCAAGGATTTCCTGGTTTCCCATGGTCTGTCAGCGAGCAGATGCACAAAAACTGGGACAGGTGAACCAAACTGCCAAAGGGATATTCCATAGCAGCAGCTGGGCAGGGAGAAGTTGGCCATGAGCTGCTCAGGAATGGGCTGGGTATCACTCAGTGGGGAGTGGTGCTTATTTCCTCTCTTAGGTTTTATTCCTTTCTCTCTCCTTTTCCTTAATATATTTTTATATTTTCTTTTGTTCCAGCTATTAAACTGTTGTTACTTTTTTTTTCCTTTTTCTTTTTTTTTATTTTTCTCACCTCACCCCACCAGATCACCATTGGGGAAGTAAGTAACTGGTACTTAGTTGCTGTTGCCACAAGAATCTGCTGAGCAGCTCTCCTAATTCTGTCTTGCTCTTGGCATTCCTGAAAGGACAAGGTGGAAGCCTGCACGCAAACACATTGACATTTCAGTTTTGTTCTCTCACTGAATAAAACAATAGCTGCACCTGGTGTATAATTGTGACATTTAGAATTCCCTTTGCACCAATCTTGTGTTTCTCTCCTGTGACATGGATGATGTGGAAAATCCTAGTGTATGGATTTTGAAGCCCCAGCCCTGATTCACACATTGCTCTAAGGTAGGAATTGATGCTCTTCTCTGCTGCAGCCTCTTGGTGGCAACAGCGTAAGGCAACATTTCTGAAAGCGTTCAAAAGGCTACCTTTTCCTGTGTTTTGTTAGGTAGAAATTCCCCGTGGCAGGTCTGGAAAAGGAGGTGGTGTCTGGAAAAGGAGGTGGTTTCTGGAAAAGTTTAACTCCAAAGATCCAAAGATACGTTTTCTGTTTAGTCATTAGGCCCCCTTTCCTTCTGTTCCCACCTTCCCAGCACTGCTACCAGTGCCTGGCTTTAACCACATATGCACTATTCCAAAGGAGTTCGGCCTGGCTGAAGGAATCCCAGGTCTCAGAGCTCCTGGGCAGCTGTGCCAGACAAGGAGCAGTGTCCAAGGAGCTGTGCCAGACAGGGAGCAGTGTCCTGCCTGGCTAAGGAATCCCAGAGCTCCTGGGCAGCTGTGCCAGACAAGGAGCAGTGTCCAAGGAGCTGTGCCAGACAAGGAGCAGTGTCCAAGGCAGAACAAAGCAATCATTTTGTACTGAAGCTCTCAGCCCGTGCAGAAGGTGAACACACCAGTGTTAAATGCTGACACACCTCTGTGCTGACAAAGGGTGCATTCAGTCACCTGGGTACACACAATAATATTTAGGGCCTTGATTACAGGTTCAAGTGACCTCTGCCTGAGGGGATGCAGAGCTGCAGCAATTACTGAACTTCCTGTACATTACAAAGGAACTCCTATTTGACAGGTGGTCTTCCCCTGACAAATCATTGTCCAGCACACAAGAGGTTAAATCTGTGGTCAGCTCACTTAGCTCCTACACTCCTTTCCTTGTGGTTGTATGGGCATTTCCATGACTTTTTGAAGGAAAGTGCATCCACAGAAGGTGACAGCTCATGGACTTAAGCTCCTGACAGGTTTCACCAGCCTTTTCCTGGTGTGGCATTTGTATTTAGTAGAAACAGTGAATTGCTATTGAATAGCACTGAGCAGGAAGCATTATCAGCTTCTCCAAAGAGAAATGAACACTCAGGCAGGCAATTTTTCCTCCTGTATTCCAGGGTATTGCATACAGACATATGAACTGACTGCAAATCCAAAAAAGGAGCTTAACAGAAAATATAAGCTGTATATTTTCTTTTTATGTTTTTTCCAGAAAGACACTAAGTTCATAATTTGGTTAGGAGTTAGCACCTGAAACATTTTTATTGGTATGTCTCTAGTGACTTAGAATTTATTTTCATATTTGATTAAACTGTATGCAAGGAAGGAATACTTAGTGCTTACTGAAGATAAAACAATATTTTAAACTTATGGACTTTTTCTTGCTTTGCTAGCACCACTTAGGTTTTAAAATCATGGTACACTTGGTTCATTGCCAAATTGGCACAATTTCTAATCACTACTAGAGGGGAGGGTTTGGCTCCTCATCTTTCAGGCAGTTTGCAGGWGGCTGAATTTGGGTTGTGTCCTATCCAGAGATGATGTACCCCAACGTACCCCAAACTTCTGGTTATTCACACTACCTCTTAATAGCAAAGGCAAGGGCATCAAACTCTCAGTGTGAAATTCTGGCATAGCAGAAACACAGTGCTACATTATGAGGACTTGTCAGGATTTTGAATTACTCTGCATTTGCCTCATCCCTTTTGGACACTGATTTTTGTTACTGCAACAGTCCCATCTATGTATCACCATCCAAGACATCCTATCTAATATTCCTATTCCAGGCTCAGGTTGAGCAAAATTTTTAAAAATTACCCAGTCTTGATCTAAGGATGGCAAATGGCGTAAAAAGCCATCCCCTTCCCTTTCACAAATTGTTCCATTTCCAACTGATCCACACAGTTTTAAGATATACAGGATTTCTGTCTCTTGGTTCTAGATACCTATTCCTGAGACAGACTCTTTTTATAGACAGAGGGAAGAAAGAAGCATTGCAAAAGCACCGTTCCTCTGGCCTATATTGTATCAGCTGAAGACTGACCTAGACAAGTCACTTCTTCTCCCATTGGCTCCCTCTTACCTCTACCTTGACCCTAATTCTAACATAATTTTACCTAAAGAAAAATATTTTTGTTTCAGACCATGATGTTTCATGCTTTCCCTCCAATAAGCAGAATCAAAGGGATTTCTAAATTTCCCAGTAGAGTGCAGATTTTCAAGCCTCAAAGTCACTTCCTAAGTGTTAGAGCTCCCTCCAGTTTTTCAGGATTTTGGGGGATGATGGATGATTCTGACAGCACTTTGCAAGCTTGATTCCAGTGTATTTGGGTCCAGAGGCACTGGCAATAGGCACCTTATTGTGGTGCTGTGTCTGAACTAATTAGACAAGTGACTCAACCACTTAGTTCTGGAAAATTGTCATAGTGGTGTGACCATAATCACTCACAAGTGACACTGTAGTCTCTGCACTGCCTTGTGTCGCACAGCTTAGACAGAAGAGGGTTTAGAAAAATGTCTTTGTGATTTGGATATCATAAAGAAACAGGACAAAAATTAATTTAACGTAGTAAATGATGAATAAAAAGAAAATGACAATAGGGAAAAAAACCCCTAGACACTTAATAAACCTTATAACGGGTTGTCTGGGAGTAAGCTATTCTGATGGTATATTCCATGTTCCTTTGCTCTGTGCCCCAGAATGGTTGCTGTATCTTTAGGGCCAGGGACTGGATCTGTGTGGGGCYGGGAGAGGCCCTGTTTTGGCACGGGCATTTTTCAAAGCCTTGCTGTCCAGGTTTTCCGTGGCTTGGGGGAATATTGCAAAAAGTGTAAGAGCTTGGCCTGAGCGCCTGTTGCCCTGTGGCACATTTTGGGCACTGTGCCCAGGGCCTGCCTGCTCGCTCACTCACCTGTTCCCCGTGGTGTGGATGCCCAGAGTGTGGGTGCCCTCAGGCCGGGTCTGCACTGGAGCCCTGCTGGCCATGGCTGCTCCTGGGTGCCGGGCTGGGACCTTCGATGCCTGCAGCTCCTGCACTGCAGGCTGGCTCTTTTCTGTTCGTTTTCTGCCCGTTTCCCGGCCCTTTGGCTGTCCCAAGCCGCAGTGCCGCCATCACTTGCCTTCCTGCCCACAGGCCGCTGCTCCCAACATGGTGCCCGAGCGGGGGCCTGCCAGTGCCGGTGCCAGCTGCTGCCTGTGGGCTTGGCTGAAGGAGAAATCTCCTGGAATGGGTAAAACAAAAAATGTTTTAATTTTGCCTGTTTTGGTAGTTTGTTTTTACTTGTTTTCRTAGTTCACCTAAACCTTGTAACTTTCGTTTTATAATTTAGCTTTCCTCTCTTGATTTTGCTTAAACTTTGTAACTTTCAGTCTGTAGTTTTGTTTTACCATGTAACTGACTTTGTGTTAGTTACTATTCAGACGATTGGATAGTAGAATGAAAGGAATGAGAAGGTGTCTTTACCAACAAATTGTGAGCCTGATGGTAGGAAAAGCTACACACAGCAAAGAAACCATGAAACATGAAAGAAACAATAGGGGAAACCATAAATTCCATAGAATTTCCCCTAATAGACACAGACTGTTACTCACTCAAGACCAAGCTAAATCTCTGGATTTAGAGAAAAAGAGCAGGGACACAAAGAAAAAGAAAAAAGGGTGGTTATACATTACAAGGGATCTTGGGTATTGGGCATTCCGAGAAGTCTGAACTCCCAAGTACCTCAGCCAGTGGGGAAAAAGAGAGGGAAATGTGGTTGGGAAACTGGGATAAAAAGGAGGCTGCGTCCCCTAAAAATTTGAGAGACCCTAGGGGAACGCCCCATGGCCTCTCCCTTTATTCAAATAAAGTTGCAGGATTCCTCTGTCTCCTTTTTGAGCATAAACCTCTGGTGTTTGTGGATTTTCCTGAGATATACAACACCCCAAAACCCCAAAACAAATGCTGCAGTTCTGAACAATGAAAGGCAGATGACAATCTTGCACCATGAAAATATAAAGGACCAAAAAAAAAAAAATAATTCAGGATTTATGTACTGATTACATACCAAGGGGAATGGACTTCGGGGAATTCTTTAAATATTATAATGTATATAAATTCTTTAAATATTATAATGTATATAAACCCAAGAGAGCAATGCCTAAACAAGCATGCCTATGGAAAGGGACACCTCCAGCACACATCCAGTACTGAATAAATTAATGCTTTCTTAGCAGGTTACACTGTTAAGTGTTTTTCTTTAAATAACTCCCATCTTTTTTATTGCCTGAGCTCCCACCACCATTTGAAGAGGTTGCTGGCTCGTATCAGCTCAAATACCTATTGCTTCAACTTTCATAATGTAACAAGGAATATTCTTTTTGAAGTTAAATGAAAATAATTAAAATTAAGATAAAGCAATAATTTCACCGTAACATTAAATATATGTTCCTGCAGTGAGAATGATTCATCTGTTCTGTAATTTTTTTTCTTTTTAAGTAGTTTGTTCTGTCACTAAATTAGACCTACAGCTAAGAGCCTGTAATGCACTGTGAGGCAAATCTGGGCTGTTGAAAGCAAGATTTATATGCTTAATAATTAGATATCTCTCTTCCCTTGCTTTAATTTGGTTTAGGAGACAACTCATATTTTGGTGTCAGAGTAATTGAATCATTCCTTCTATTTTAGCAAAAGCCAGTTCTTGCAGAGGAACACACTGATCACAAGGGTGGCACAGTATCTATCCAGGGGTTATTTTCGCTTGCTAATTCCATATCCCAGTGCAGCTCTGCCTTTACACCAAGGACACATCAGCAACACACAGATCCCACCTACTGCTATTTCATCTGTACTTCATCACGTGCCACCTCACCTGGTCTTTCTCTCTTGGGCACCAAGAAGGCCCAGCAGCACTGAAAATGCACCAGGTCTCCCTGTTACCAGCCTGTCACTTCACCTTCCTGATGGTACCCTGCTCTTCTCTCACAGGTCACTTCTCCCCAGTCATTCTCTAAATGCATTAAATATTGATTCTAATACAGAAGGGGGCTGTAAACTTTCTAAAAGGAGTTTTGTAAGTCTTAAGGCTCATATCAAAAGACATGTGATCCAGATCTTAGGTCTCCCTGCTGAGGTCCAGGAAGAGTTAAGGTATGGACTCTGACACCCTTAACAGTGAAAGATTCCCTTCCCTCTGAAGGTCTGACAGCCCTTTCTGTCAGCCACACTGCGGTATCTTTGTCTCTCTCCTGCTGYTTTTATAAACAGTAATGAGGGAATGATGCTGCTGTCTAATAATCAAATAATCATTACTCTGTACTTGGAGGGAAAACCAGCCTTTGTAACAATGAGCAATGCCATTGCAATATACAACATCTGAGCTAGAGATAAGCATGGTTGGAGAAATAAGCTACAGCATCAGATCCAAATTCAGCCTGCATGTTCTTCAGGACCTTTAGACCTGGAGATGAAAAGTCTTCCAGCTCTGGGGACAGTGGCTGTTCATCTTGCTTCCCTCCTGCTTTCTGGTTTTTGCTGCCTGCTTTCACCAAGCCCATTGAATTCAGTGAGAAAACACTCAGAAAACAGAGTAAGACTTCCTTTTGATTTGCCCACTTGGCCATCTCCTTTGCTGTCTGTGTATTTTGGGGTAAATAATGGGCAAAATGGGAGTTCAGACGTGCTGTAAGTACCCCTGTAAGCAGTCTTTTCCATTTGAGTTCCCATAGCATATGTTGTGAGTCTGTGAGAATTATATTAGCAAGATTTTTACAGTCATTTGGGGTGAGTGTCCTTCCAGGCTACTTTTCAGCAGCTGCTTAAAGTATGGGGAGCAGATACCACTGTCCCTTATGGCTTTTTGCAATTCTTTTATCTCATGAGGTGGGATAGCGACCCATGTTCTAGGACCACCAGCTTGCTGGCTGAATAGMACAGGCATAGCTAAAGGAAATAGACTTTCTTCTTTGCAAATCTGGCATCTGACTTCATGCCAGTCTGTTAGTTGAAAATTATCAAAAGATTGTTTGAGTTTTCTAATTTTTGGATTAATGCCAGCATATTTTCAGGGTTTAGTGTCTCATTTTGGATTGAGAAATCAGTCCCAAACACTGGGGGGACTCTGGAGCTATTTGGGAACAGTTCTTTTTCGGAATTCTTTTGTGTTGGGATCAAAGGGTTGGCATTTGCAGGGGCAAAATAATTCTCTGTCTGTCCTGTATTTATTAAAGCAGCTGTCATATTCCACCCCCCCCCCCCCCCCCCCCCCCCCCCCTCCTCGTTGCAGGGTTTGTGTGCATGGATGTGGCTGCAAGGGAGAATCGTGACACAAAGTATTCCCAACTCGGTGCTGAGAGAGTGGAAGGCAAAAACGCGGTTGCGTGCTCGAGGACGTGATCCGGTGCTGCCTGGGTCGGCTGCGGGCTGCGGCGGGGGAGGCAGGGGAGCAGGCGGCGGGGGTGCAGCATGTGGCAGCGGAGGCACATTAGGTATCGGTTGTGCAAGGTGCGCGCTGCGGWAGGATCTCTCAGTGACGTGGGGGTGCACAGCTTCTCAAGTTCCGGCAGAGAGAGAGAGCGGAAGGATACATGCAAGGTGCTGCATGCTCAGGCTGCTGTGGTGCCCGTGTGTAGASCCGGTGGCGGCGGAAGCGGCGTGACATGGCACAGAGATGCCGGATCTGGCTGGACAGCGGCATGCAGCGGCTCGGGACCGGGAGGCTGAACCGACGCTGCGCCGAAGGCAGTGGAGGGTGGGGGCGGGGCCGTGGAGAGATAACTGCTCCGTGCGGCTGATCCGGGAAGCAGCGCTGTGGTTGGATGGGGAGGCGCGGAGAGATATCGCTGCTGCGGGGATTGGGGGGGGGGGGGGGGGGGGGTGTAGCAATTGCGCATGCATGGCTTACGTCACTAGGTCAGCGTGGAGAGACTGGATGGCGGCCGGCCGCGTAGCGGCCGCATGGCAGGCGCGTGCCGGTCGCGTGACAGCCACGTGGCGGTCGCGAGCCGGGTGCGTGCCGGCCACGTGGCGGGCGCGGTACGGTCGCGTGCCGGCCACGTGACGGTCGCGTGGCAGTCGCGTGCCTGCGGCGGGCGGGCGGGCGAGCGAGCGGCGGCCGCGTGGCGAGGCAGCGACGGACGCGGACGGAACTTCGGCCACCACCGGCCACCACCGGCGCCATGTCGGCGGGGGCGAGGGGAACTTGAGGGGCGGGAGGAGCGGCCGCACTCGCGCGTTGCGGGGGGGCGGGGGGAAAGCGGCGGGGCTGCGGTGATGCTGGTGGGCGGGCTCGTAGAGGCGGAATTGAGGGGCGGGGCCGCGAGGATGGCGAAACCAGGGGCGGGAACCGCGGTAGCCGGGACAGCAGGGACCAACGGGATGGCAAAGGCGGGGATGGCGGAAGCGGTGGGACGGGCCACGAGGTCCGCGGAGGTGGCTGGGGCCGCGGCGACGGGGAGAGGGCGGGGAGTGGGGCGGCAGGGCTGAGCAAGACTGCGGGTACGGTTGTCAGCACTCCCTCCCCCTGGGAAATCTGCAGCAAAGGGTCTCTGGATTATAAAATGCCATTCTGAGGAAAAATGAATTTGGCACACCAGTCCTAACACGGCTTAGTTTCAGCTGTGGCAAATGAACAATGAGGTTGCTAAAAGAAAGCAGTGTGGGGATATGGGAGCAATGTGGAGCTATTCCACCAGAAAAGCTTGCTGGGACTCTAAATGAGGTCCATATAGACGGGAACAGGAAATGAGGGGGGAAAACCCCATTAGTCATTTTTATAACAGTGAATTCCCAGTTCCTAAAGAAAGAGGAAATTACCTCAGCTCTTGTGTCATGGTTTAGGTTTCATCCCAGGTGGCAACTGCACACCACAGAGCTGCATGCTCATTCCCCCATCAGGGGGGTCCGGGAGAGAGTTGGAAGAGTAAAAGTGAGCAAACTTATGGGTTGAGGTAAAGGCACTTGAATGGGTTAAGCCAAAGCTGTGCACAGAAGCAAAACAAAACAAGGAATTCATTCACTGCTTCCCATGGGCAGGCCGGGGTTCTGCCATCCCCAGGAGAGCAGGGCTCCATACAAGCCGAATCATATTAATAGGAAGAAGCACTGCTGGGCTGAAATTGTCTTTTAGGAGCACAAAAACTCGAGAGAAGTGATACCAAAGAGCACCAAACGTGTCTTTGAAGGGGAGGGTGTGTGAGGGAACTCCTTCACAAGGTTTTTGGAGGGAAGTACTTAAGAGGTGGTGCAAGATCTCACCATGCAGAGAAAAGAGAAAAAGCAATGGGGAAGTGGTCATACATAGGGTTTTTTCCCTAAGTTTTTTACACTGAAAACAATGTGAGCAGATTCTATTTCTATGCCCTGGCTCAGGTCCCCTGTTATTTGCCACTGAAGAATCCTGGATTCCTCATGATCCATGCCAGCCCACTCTGCATACCTGTGTCTTACAGCACTGCAGCCCGTGTGCATCTCACCTGCCCAAAATATTCAGATACCAGAGATGTGAAGACTTCTGGCAGCCAACTGTAATTTCCCCCCGATCACCAGACCTTCAGTTTTGTTTGTAACAGCAAAGTCATGAGTGGTTTATTCTTGATGAATTTATATTTGTCCATGAAAACAGAGCCAGATTGGCTGGAGATTGTCTCCTGGATCAGCTGAGCTGAAATCCTCTGACCCTACAGGTCTATTTTCCTTCAGTCCTGTATGTTTCCCCCTGACATGTGAATTCATCAAATGCTGAGGCTACTCTCTCCCTAAAGGAGAGCTTTCACAAGCATTTTTCTGATTTGCAAAATGTGATTCAGAAAAACAACATTTTATTAGAATTAGTATATATGCAGTGGGAATAACACCAGCATGGGGAATTTCAAGTTTGTTGAGTGGTATTAGTTAAATGTTTGATATGTTTCCCAAGAATGTTTTCCACTTGAAAAGACAATTAATTTGTGCCTGTTCACATCTTTTTTGTGTTTGCTTTGCACAACAGCAAAACATCTGCATTGCTCCAGGCCAAACTAATATGAATTACCACAAGAATTGTAATTTACCCATTTATACAATTGCTGTCAATGGTTTGACAGCTGAAAAAGTTCCCTGCTTTTTAATTTTCCCTCTAGTCAGTCTTGCCCAGCTGACTAATTGCTCCATAAATTATGGGTTTTCCATGAAGGTTCCCACTGCATGGAAAAGAGGGAGCACTGAATAGAGCTTGATTAGCCAAAAGGTAAGAGCCAAGTGTTCCCCATGGGGACAGTCCAATGAACTAAGTCAAAATGTGCCTTTTTGTTTCATCGCTGATTATACAAATATACCTTGACCCTGTGTGTGTGAGCACAGAAAATCTGGGGCAGAATGTCCAATAGATACAAAAAACATACAGAACTGCTTGTGCTGCTTTGGAATGTGCAACCACTGTGGCTTCACAAATCAAACCTAAATTTAAATTGAAAAATAAACCTGCCCAGAGCAATGATCTATATTTTTGCTTAGTATCTTGATGAACTTTTAAGTCTAGGCTTAATCTGTGGAAAAATGCTGCACTCCAAACATAACCATTACAGCTGATTTGACATGTGAAATCTATAAGAATATTAGGTTATCACCATATAAAAAAATAATTATAAACCATATGAAGAAGGAAAAAAAAACCCCTTCTTCCTGAATTGATGTAATTAAATTCTAGCCTTCTGTCAGGATAAAATGCAAACAGTGATTTTTCCTACTCCTGCATGATCCTACTTCTGCATGAATACTGGTACAAATGCTTTGGGAATATTACAAGCTGCTTTGCTGCCCACATTTCAAGAAAGTGAAAAAGTAGAAGACTGAGAAGAACAGTCTGTTAAAGTATTACAGACACTCTGCAGATAGTCTTGAGGAGCTTACCTTTAAATATAGTGAGGCAGCAAGGGCACGATGATTGTAGGTCTACTTACAGATACTTGTGGAGAGGAAAAGAAGTGCAAGGACAGCTTTCTTCAACCTGGCAGGGAGGCACAGGGAGATCCAGGGACCTTTCTGTGAGCTCAGATGGCTTCAGAACAGAAAGGAGTGCACACAGTAGCCCTCTTTGGAATCCTGTAGCTGCTAATATTAAAAATACAACAATTTTACTCCATCTCTTCTTTTCATCAATGGCTTTAGCCTATGGAGCCTTAGCCTACTCTTTATCACTGCTCAAAGCCAGTTTTCTCAGGAAGTGTGAGCATGGCACACCCTGGCACAGGCTGCCCAGAGCAGCTCCGSCTGCCCCTGGATCCCTGGAGGAGTTCAGGGCCAGGCTGGATGGGGCTCTGAGCAGCCTGGGACAGTGGAAGGTGTCCCTGCCCATGTCAGGGGCTTGGAACAAGATGATCTTCTATGTCACCTCCAACCCACCCCTTTCTATGATCCTATGATATACCACAGACCATAGTGCCAATGGTTTTTTTGATTTGAGGTAGAAGATATAAAGAGATATTCTTCATCTTCTATAAGGAGAAAGTCCACAAGCCATGAGAAGCTCATGCTTGGGAGTCTGGGTTTCCACCTATGCAAATCCTGAGTCAGCCCTCCTGGCTGATAATTGTGATGTTCCACATCTTATCATGGGGATGTTGGAAACTAAAAATAAGAAAACTCCAACCAAAAATAAGAAAACTCCAACCAATGTATTGCTTATTCCTCCCACAGAGACCCAAAACTACTTCACCTGATTTTATAAAAGGCCCTGTTCCCAAGTCCAGATCCAGAAGACTATGAGAGCTTTGCAGATGCTTTTGGTTCACTTTTGTCTACCACAGCTAGTGACAACACRTTTCTTGAGATTTGCAAAGCTACAGGTATTACCCATTTCCAAAACCTCCTTTCAACAGATGGACCCAGAGCTGTGAGTGATGGTTCCCTCAAACACTTCCATGGGATTTGCCCTCCTAGGCCCCACGTTTGCTGCTTTACCCATCTCCTGCAGAATGACAGGAGAGCTCTGCAAGGGATATTTACTTCTTTCAGGAAATCAAAACAAGAAGTTATAGGAATTATATCCCAATATTACCAGGTGGAACGTGCCCAGGCTTGTCCAGCCCTTGCTGCCTGACCAAAGGCGGCAGCTGTGGTGTTTAACCACAGAGATACCTTTGGCTAGCTGTGTGTTGCAGCTAGGCACTTGGAACAAGTCCAGGCTTGACCTCTGATGGAGAAGCTTTAGGCGAGGCAAAGAGGAAAAGGAGACGGATTCAGCTAGAGAGTCTTGATCCAGAGTTTACTCCTGGGCACGCAGGCCTCTGAACGTTGCGACAGCTCCAACCGAATGCCAACCGCATGGTCCCGGGTCTTTTCAAGCTCAGGGAAAGGGGGAGGGAAGGGGTAGGTGTGCCACCAACCAGGTAGGAGGGGGAAGGCTCAGGGGACAAATGACACTTGGCTAGGCCAATGACCCCAGGGCTGAGGGGCATCTTCTGAACTTCACCTATCAGACGACGCCCTTGCTGGAATGTTAAGATTGATGGACAGCACTTAGCAAGGGGGCAAGGGGAGGGGAAGGGAGAGGTTGGCACACCTGAGGGACTGGGATAGCTAAGACAGGAAGTTGCTTCACACTGCAACAAGAAGTCATCTCCAGAGCCAGCTGTCATTTTTAGTAAGTTTGCAAGGATCAATTTTTGCAAGTCTAAGAGCCTGTCCAAGAGCAGCTTTGTTCTTAAAAAGTGTAAAGCAGACAGCTGCTGAAAACCAGGACCCAGAAATGCCACAGGCTGAATTTGGGGACTTCCCAGGATTTAGCTGAACTACCCCTGGCTGTGTTTGAAATTCCAGACTGTAATCTTTGGTTGTCATAACAAAAAGTCGAGATTAGCTATTTAGCATTCAGATCTCACATCTGAAAAGGGAGATGTCTAGAGAGTATCAGTAACGTCCCGCTCTAAACTCTCCCAAGGATTTCCATTTCAGATGTGCTKCTCTGCTCTGGTAGAACTTGGCTACAATTTAATCTTCCTCTGGAAATCTGTCTTTGCATGGGTGAATATATATTAACCCTTTATGAACAATGATCTGAGTCTGACAGGAATTTTAAAGACTTGTAGGGATGTTGATAATTCCCAACARCTTTAACAGAAATGTATCCCACTAGCAAGATTGTTTAATATTTATTTCAGGGCAGTTTTACTTCTACTCTTCTCAAGTCAAACTGAAATAGAGTTTCTAATTCCTGTTTCAAACTGAAAGAGTTTCTAATTCCTTCTCCTTGAGATTTTTAGTGAACTGAGCTTGAATTCATCTTACATTTTTATTAATCCTGTGTAATTGTTCTGGAAATCCTGCTACTCTTCCCTTTAAATTCACATCATCTGCCCACAAATTTTTTTAACACAGAATTGAACTTTTCCCCTTACACATCCATCTGAAATCAGAAAAGTCTGGTTCATATTCTGTTTCATTAATTGCATGGCAAAAGACTTATGAACTATTGAAAATGGATTAAAACATGAACACATTCCTTGTAATAATATTATATCTTGGGACAGACTTCAACAATTATTTCTTAATGAGAAGCAGAAGGGAAGAGAAAATATTTTCTGGCAAGTTAAGAAATAGTAAAGGCCCTGCTCTGTAATCAAACTGGAAAAAGTGGAACCTATTCCTTCATGTGAGGAACATTTCCACCAACATAGGCAGTCCTATATTAGTCCATTATTAAGGAAAAATATATGTGCACATCCACATACAGCAGGCAGGTTTGATAAGATATTTTTTAAAAAAGGATAAAAAGAAAACAAAAAGAAGGAAAGAAACATGGATGTAAAGATCTTGCCTGAATTGTTTCCCTCCTGGCAGAGCAGTGCTGATGCAATGCCCACACAAGGCTCTTGCTCTGTGGAATGGACCAGCGACAGGAACCTGTCCAAGCAAGCCCATCACTGGTTACTCAGTTATTCAACACCCGAAAAACAAACTATTACCTAGTTTGAGCTTTAACCAAACACAGAGTATTCTATACTCCACAAAACCAGCCAGCTGAGACCAAAGAAAACCAAAAAACAGAAACAACAACAAAAAACCCCAAACAAAACAAMAACAAAAAACCCCATCCCAAAAAAAACCCCAAACCAAAACAAAAAAAACCAAAACACCCAAAAAGTCATCCAGCTTTAGTTCCTGGACTTGCAGAACTCTTTTCTATTTACACCCCCTCTGACTCAATTCCCTGCAGTGCAGATCCCTTCCCAAACTTTACCCACTCAGTAAATATATCCCACTATCAGTTTTACACGGAACCCTGGTGGACAACAAGCAGAAAAAGCCAGCAGGACGCCGAGTTGCACCAACAAGGCCATGACCAGCAGAGATACAGAAGTCATTGTCCCACTCAGCGTTTGTCAGGCCACGTCTAGAACACCATTCCCAGTTTTGGCTCCCACTGCACGGAAATGGTGTGGACACTCTGGAGAGGGCCCAGAGCAGGGCACAGAGATCATCAAAGGCCTGGGAAGCTGCTGTATGAGGAAAGGCTGAGAGAAATGGATTTGAGAGGAGAATGCTTGGGGGACACCTTAGGAGCACATTCCAGTGTTTAAGGGATGGCTACAAAGAAGGTGGAGGCTCCCTTTTTACAGGAGTCACATAGAAAAGATGAGGGGCAATGAGGACAAGCTGCACGTATGGAGATTCCTGCTAGTCACAAGGGAAACTTTTCCACAGTTAGGTCAATCAGCCACTGGAGTTCTGTCCCCGGGGACGTGATGGATTCACCAACACTGAACATGTGTAAGAGTCACCAGGACAAGGGGCTGGGCCATTTGTCTAGGCCGTGCTTTTACAGAAAAGACTGGACTAGGTGATCTTTGACAGGTCACAGACTCACCTGTGATACCAAACAACAGTAATTTTAATTTCCAAGGCTTCTTTTTCTGCCCAGAGATTTTAGATCAGCAATCCCACCCTGCTCCACAAGTTTGTGTTGCTATCAGTATCCCCTCAACATGGCCAGCCTGTGCCAGGTATTTGTGGAAGAGCTTGCATAATATTTGTTTCCATTTTCTGAGTACATCTGTTCTGAGCCCTGCCTGGTGCCAGCAGGGTTGGCAGAATTAAGCCATGGGGATCTATGAACTCAGAATTGCAGGAAGTAGGTAATACCCATCTGAGTTATGGATGGATACCAATATTTGTCAGAAGGATGATGCTGGCATCAAAAGCACTTTTTCAGTAGTATTGGTTTTCTGTACTCCTTTTCCTCTTTTGATTTTTTTCTTGCCAGACAGGAATATATTCTTTTTACACTGAATAAATAGTTATTTATACCTATTTTATATTCAGTGCGGCTGTCACGAGCTTTCTAGAGTTCAGACCATCAAAATATGCACAGATGAAAAAGTATTTGCTTCCTCCAGGCTACTTTTGTGGAATCTTTCCCTACAGCATCTGCCTCAGTCTGTCCAAGGTCTTTAATGTGGAGCAGCAGCTTTAGCAATGCCTCTGGGGATCTGAGTGGGAACAATTTGGGGCTTAGAGGATCCCTCAGAGTGGGGGAGTGGGCAGGGAACACCACAAACAGCAGGGCCCTACAGGGAAGCAGAAATCCAGGGACTAGGAAAGGAGCAAAAGGGAGGAGATGAAGTGGAAGGAAGGAAGAAGAAATGCAAAGTACCCCAAAAATTGGGAAAGGTGATAGTTCTGAGAGGGCTTGGCCAGAGTGGGTGGGAGCAGGAAGGGATCTGGAAGGCAAAGGGAAACCAGGCCTCAYCCACCGTGCCCCAGTCCCAGAGAAAAACCAAGGGAGATGCTCCAGCTTCCCATTGTCAGCCAACCTCCCACTGTCCCAGCAGCTGAGGACACACTCACCCTCACCTGCCTGCTTGTCCTCCTCCATGTCAGTCAGCACACTGGTACCTGGAAAAGCCAACAGGGAGGTCCTTGGGCTGCTGAACAGCCCCAGGGAACAAACAGCAGCAGTCTCACCACGTAAGTTGTTGCCAAGCTGGCAGGGCAGTGGGATCACAGGAAGTATTCACAGTTTGGAGAATCATAGTTTGAAGAGACATCATTTCAGTTGGAAGGACCTTTAAAGGCCATTTGGCCCAACTCCAGCATCAGATGTGATGGCAGAAGGTACAACTGACACCGAAGAAGGCTTCAAGCACCAGCTCTGTGTTGTCCCTCAGCCCAGCCTTTTACACCCTGCTGCTGCAGTGTCCCTGTGTGCCCTCTGTGCCCTCTGGGGTTGGGTAGTGCCCCTGGGCACTCCATGGCTCGTTCCCTTCAATGCTGCTCACCTGTGCTGCACAGCTGGGGCCAGTTAGGGATAATTGGGCACAGCTGGAGCCAGTGAGGGATGACTGGGCACAGCTGGAGCCAGTGAGGGATGACTGGGCACAGCTGGGGCCAGTGAGGGATGATTGGGCACAGCTGGGGCCAGTGAGGGATGATTGGGCACAGCCCACCCCAATCACCACACTCTGTGCCTACAAGATGCAGCATTCAGACACTGATTCAATCACTCCATTGCATGGGAGAATTCCCTGTCTCAGCCTCCTGGCCACACCACGGGGTCACTGGCCATGGCAAGTCTGCATTATTGACTGGATACCTGGTTTGCTGCCCTCTCAAGCCCTCCTGCCACAGGCACTGTCCCTCTGTTGCCCTTGCCATTTCCCTATTAGACTCAAGCTCTGAGGACACCTGATAACTCTTATCCATCACTTGATAGCAATCATCCATCCCAGCAGCTGATAACTCCAGGAGCCAAAGCACAGCTGACAGCCCACGTGCAATCTGAGCCCCAGGTGTGGTGCCACTTAATGGGCCCAAGGCCACGGTGCTGTCACTTGCAATTTCCTTTTGTTACCAYGTTTCTGTCACACTTTGCCCATCCCCAGCCAGGGCTGGTGTGCCACCACAGCTGGTTTGTGTCACCTGGCATTTGTTAGCAGCCAGTGGTGTCCCAGTGGCAGTGAGGGGTTTGGAGATGGGCAGGGTGAGGAAGGCAAAGTACCTGATCCACATGGATGGTTAGAAAGTTTGTTACATTGCTTTTCTAGACTGTTGAAGCCTTCAAAACAAATCTTCATTTTGAATAACTTGAGTGAAACAACTTCCGGGAGACTTTTCTAAAAGGGACTCTGAAAAACACATTAAGATTAAAACACTCCATTATGGCACAGGGTTGTTACGAGAGAATGCAACTGAACTATTTTGAACTTTGTCTTCTCTCTCACATGCATATTTTCAGTTTCATCTCCTTACTGGAAAATCTCACACTAGCTTGATTTTCAAGTACTTTGTTTTGTTTTAGAATACTTTTTAAATTTAAACACCACACAGAGCCTGCTGGTAATTCAGCATACACAGTTGTATTTTATTTTTAGTATCATGGCAGATAATTTTTATAACAGGGATTCTGAATAGCTTTTCCTCATCATCTGCAATATTTTTTGGTAGTAAGCCTGCATAACACAGTAAAAAAAATTCCCTTTTTGGGAAAGTACTCCGTGTCCTATGAAATCTTTTTGCATAATAACATGGATATAGATTAATTTCAACTGGTAGATCTGCAAGTATCACCACTTGTAATCCTAAAGAGTGAATACAAAGCTCTAAGAAATTGATGCATAAAATCCTGCCTGAAAATTATCTAGAATCCCCTTTTTTACATGGTATTGGCTTTTTCTTTGCCAGTATATACAGGTACTTGATTTTTTTAACCACTTTGTAGGATCTGTGCATTGCTGGTACTGGTTAAAAAAACCCTGTTTTTTTCTCAGTTATGGGTATGTAATATAGGAAAAATACAAAGGATGAACCAAAATCAAAATACTGGAAATACTACAGTGACCTTTTTGAGAATTGGATCAAAATTTTTGAGACAAGGACAGGGTCTAAATCACATTACAATCTTACCCCTGTTAAATGCCTACAAAATAAAAGGAGTCTGTAGCAGAGTGGACCAGAGCAAATGATTCCACCTCCCATTATCTTTTGTGATAATTAAATTAGTTTTTTTTGTTCTTTACAAAAGGGGCCCACGCAGACCTTTTAATGGAAAGTAGCTGAGCCCTAACAATCTTTCTTAAAAATATCCAGATATCCAAAGGGGTTGCATTTAAATCCCTCTTTAGTAAGAAGTCTACTTCAGATATCTGAAGCCTTCTCACCAAACCCCAGGATATATATGTGTACATATATATATATACACACACATATATATATGTACACAGAAATTAAATAGAACAATTAAAGAAAGTTCAAAAATGTTCTAAATTTTAATTTTGGCCTCTTAGCCCAGCAGATTTGCAGATCTTGAGGTTCTCAGGGAAGAGGCTAAAAGCTGGAGATGAGTAAGGCCTGATTTGACAGCCACTGAAAACAGTGAAAAGGAACCTTGTAATTGGGATTCCATGAAATTCTAAGCCTTTTATCTCAAAAAGAAAGAGGAAGGACCAGAAAAGASTGCAGGGAAGAGCAACAGGGACAATAACCCCAGTTGCTGGATGGCTTTGATCAAAGCAGTGAGTAAATGGGGAGTCCTGTCTGCGGGAGATGCAGGGCCTTGGCATTGGCAGATGGAGAAAAGCCACACTCCATGATGGGAAGGTTAATTACCCAGCTGACAGGACAGTACAGGAGGATATTTTATGGAGTAGCAGTTTAATTGAGATGGACTATGCAGTACCTCATGGTTGTGGCACACTGGAAATATTCTCTGAGCAGATATGGCAACACAAAATGTCACAGTGGCCTGGGAGCAGTGCTCAGCTGGAGGGACTTCGGGCAGGGGAGCTTGTTTCTTTCCAGTCTACAATTCTCTCTGCCACAATTTCTGAAGTTCCTTAAGAACATTTTACCTTAATATTTGAGAGACTGCAAAGAATTGGTCCTTGATGACAAACACAGCAACTTGACATAAAATGGTTGATCAACTTGAGGGGTTGAGGAGGAAATCTGCAGCAGAAAATCACAAATTAAGGTATTTACCCCAAGTCCCACACATCTTTTCTGGAAAATCTTCTTGAAGTTGTTACTCATGTTACACAGATTTCTGTGCTCATTAGGAGGACAGCACGTGCTGCCTGATGGAGGCTGAAGTCTCATTGTGACTGAACAGGCCCAGGCAAAATGCCACAGCAGATCATAGATCCTGGTGTGCCTGAGGCATTGACTCCACAAAACCTCTCAGCAGAGCTAGGCAAAACTGCACCAGATAAGAGCTAAACACGAGTACCTGGGATCAGTGATGTAACTAAGGAAGGATTCCCTTCCAGAAGGAATAAAAACTGCAGACATCAC
Source organism: Sporophila hypoxantha (assembly GCA_002167245.1). Taxonomy (NCBI): domain Eukaryota; kingdom Metazoa; phylum Chordata; class Aves; order Passeriformes; family Thraupidae; genus Sporophila; species Sporophila hypoxantha. The sequence continues at coordinate 191,540 of NDFG01000486.1, forward strand.
TTCCAAGTGGCACTTCACCAGCTCCAAGTGCAACGTACCTTCAAGGACTTGGATATTTGACTGGGTTTCCTGCATTCCAAGGCAATTCTGCCTCCACAAGGAAGCACCCACAGAGAGATCCTGCACAGAAGTTTCCACCCGTGGAGAGCTCCCCTGGCAGGAGGTGGCAGAGGCAGGGAGTTCTCATTTTCTGAGCCCTCACTGACATTTGACTCTSCTTGCACAGGACCTAATCTAGAGTCACCTTGATAGAGATGGTATATTAAAAAAAAAGAGAACCACTAACAGAGAACAACTCTCATTTAATCACTGTGTAGGAACATGCATGTAGAGAAAGAAATGAATGTGTGACAGAGCCAAGGAAAGCTATGGCATAACCTGAGGATTTCTAGCATAAACATAATCACTGGGATATTGTCCTTGACTGGCTTCAGCAATTTATATCTGCCCACACCTGAATAAACTGGAAGCTAAATGGACTCTAACTCATCTTGAAACATGGGTTTTTGAAAAAGAACCATCACAGCTAAAGGAAAGCTGTCTGTCTTCCCCTCTTACCTCAGAAGAGACCACCTTTGCTATGGATAATCCTTCCAATGAAAGGAAAGCAGAGATGTTTGCTCTTTGGTACCTGCCAGGCTGGGGAACCCTGCTCCAGCTGTCCTTGCAGTGGCCAGCACCATCTGCCCCTTCATCCTCATTGTTTCTAAAGGGGGCTGAGGTGGGGAGGTTTGAAATGTAAGGAGCAACAGGAAATTGCCTGGATTGTTTGGACATTCGGGGTTAGAGAGCGAGGAACAGAAAAGAAAAAGAAGCCCTGCAAATATTCTTTTCATTTCTTAAAATGGCGATATTTATTTGTTAAGATAATGAAGTTCAAATAATGAATAACATAATAGTTGACTCTGAAAAACTTCATCAAAATTAAATGAAACAATGARCCTGTCCCTTCTGATCATGATCATTAAGACTCTGCAGCCAGGAAAAAAGGCATGGGCTACTATAAAATCATTATTTGTTTCCATCCACTTGCACAAACATTATAAATAAGACTTTCCTTATAAAAAAATCACAGAAGATGCTTGTGGCACATCTTGTAAAATGCAACTAGAAAAAGACAAGATATTGTTAATAAATAATACATTCAATAACAAAGCAATTTTTGCTATTAAGAGACATCTAAACATTTTGGGTACAGTTACCATGAAACCACCTGAAAAAGGGACATTCTTCAAAGAAGCACTGCACAGTACTTGGAAAATGAACAAATTCTACTGACATAATCATAGAAAATACATTATTGCAGGGCAAAGAAAGAGATTCCCTTAGTCCTTGAATGGTGTTGGCTGACAGCAAATATTTGCTACATTGGAGAGTGAATTAGATCGAAGCCCTAATCACGAGACTCAAAACAACACCACACTTTGGGATGTTTAACACACTCCACACAAGCACCTCTGCCCCTGAGCATGCCAAAAAACCAGTGATTTGAGATGTTCACCCAAGTGCTCCTCTCATTTGGACATGATATCCAGCCTGTAAAGCTTACACACATCAGAAATGAGAGATAAATATTACATGCTGGGCACTGGAGGTAAAACAAATCCATGTAATTACGCAATCTCAGGGGCATCATGGTTTATCTACTTTAAAATCACCTCAAGACATTGAACTACCACTTACCATCACACTTCTTCAATAAACTGGGCAAGAGAAGAAGGAATGCAAATAAAAGTACTGGAATTGAACAGCTAACACTGACATTCCACATCACATGGCTCCTTTGGGAATATTGTGTGAGAGAGCAAAAATGCCACTGTGCCCCGTCCCTAAGGAGCCAGGAGAAGCCTGGAGTCTGTCCTGCCAGGGCTTTGCATGCCAGCAGTGCTGTGGAGCACAGACTGACCCCAAACCAGCTTGTTTTACCCAAACACTGGGCTCCTTGCCAGCCTGCTGACATTTTGGTGGCACCACGGATCCAAGCAGCCCTTCCCTGAGCACTGCCCCTGCCCCTCCTCACAGGCAGAGCAGCCACAAAGATGTCAGGGAAGGTGACAGCACCTTGCAGCCTCAGGGAGAAGGCAGCAGAGGCTTTCAGCAGTGCTCCCTGGGCTGCTTGCCCTCAGGTAACACAGCCTGYTCCCAAGGTCAAACATCAGGCACTTGGGATAACCCAGAGACGTTCCCTGCTCCCCTGGCAGGGCACACGTTCAGGATGGCTGCAACTCCAACACACATTGGTGCCCTGTGGAATCACTCACTTCTCCTAAATACCTCTGTGAGGTAAATGCAAAATTAACAATTTTGAAAACCCTTTGGCCTGCCCATTTCTGTTCTGGTCGAGCACAAAACTGCCCCAAGTTGCTTCAAGTCCTTTCAGGTGGCTGTGCCTACAAGAAATGGAAGGGAGTTCTCAGAGTTTTAGTTTGCACCGCAGCTTCTAGCCATAAGTGCAGAATGTACCAAACCCCAGAGAGTTATCTTCTGGCACAGGCCCAGACTGGGGATGCAGATGTGGGCTGGGGGCAGCAAACACGCGCTGTGGCATCACCAGTGAGCCTGACTGATCCCACCAGTGCAGCTGTGGCATCACCAGTGAGCCTGACTGATCCCACCAGTGCAAGCGTGCATCACAACAGTGAGCCTGACTGATCCACCAGTTGCAGCTGTGGCATCACAGTGAGCCTGACTGATCCACCAGTGAGCCCCTGCGCCTGGGAACTAAATAGACAGGCTGGAAATACAAACAGATTGTCCCTCCCAGTGCTGGACAGAAGCAGAGTTAACTTTGGGAAGAGAGCAGTGTGTTTATTACTATCCTAATGCTAAGGGCAACGTTACCAAATCTGAGAAGGAAAAGCAGTCAAAAGAGGATGTGGTTCACTGCAAAACCCACTAGAACTATCTTCTTTCCACTTCCCTTCTCTTTTCAGTATTTTTACACTACAGAGCTCATACTAACAGTCCATCTCAGGGAGACAACATTCACATAAAAAGACATGCAAGTGTTTACATTCATCTTCATCCACGTGCTACATTTCACAGTTCATTTTTAGAGCAATGTACCACTCTAGGAAAACACCACAGCAAGGCACCTTTCATTTCCTCGATGTCTTTGCTTGCTTTTCGCTGGAGCTTTCAGAAATAGCCAGATGGAAACAGCATTAACACAGGTTAGAGCCAAGTGTCTGCTATGTGTAAAAACAAAAAAGGTTACAAGTCCTTGTAACTTCCATGAGACATAAAATAAAAACAAAAAATCCTGGACACATGTGCCCTGCTCCAGTCTGGAGGCTGGTCTGTGAAATGGTGGGACAGGTACCCTCCAAACCAGGTGAAGAGGAACATTCAAAGCCCTGACTGCTCCCACTCAAGCCAGGGCTGCTGGCAGGGAACCCTCAGTTCACTGCTCCAAAGTTGAGAGCCCTCTCTCCTGAAACAACTGGAAAACAGAGACTGATACAAATCAGGACTGTGTTATTTGAATGGTTCTTCTGTGCATGTTCAGTGCACAGTTAGTAAGTAACTACAGTGCGGATTTGGTCCCAAAACTTGCATGCAGCTTTAGTCCAAAATGTATCCAAAAGCTCTTCGTAAGAACAACCTGCCAGGGTGGTACTGAATATGTGAAAATTCAGTCTGGTAAGTTTTGCCCCCAGATAAAGATCGTGCCTGTGCCCATGGGGCTGTAATTCCAAACATAATATTTGATCACAGTAAGGGTTATTGAACATATTGAAAAGCAAATTTCAGATGCAATTTTGGCCCCACAAGAAGTCCATGATTTGTCTGGTATAGTTTTACAAAACAGAATGACTCTGAATTTCCTACTGGCTGCAAAATCATTAACACTAGTTGTTGTTCTTATGTAGATCAGGGGGAAAGAATTATTAAGGATTTGGTTGAAATTTGTAAGCAAACTCAAATTCTACATCAGGTGGTTTTCAAAAGGCCCACTGAACTTTGAATATATCTTTGACATTCTGACCTCATGGTTATGGAACTGAGCCTGGATAAAAGAAACTGCTCCTACTACTTATACCTGTAGTTATTCTTTAAATAATAGCTGGCTGTATGATACAGGGGTCTGGTTAAATATGGAGTAGAGACTAGACGAGGCAGAGTCTTGCTAGTCTCTAAAAACAGGGGGGAGTGATGCCAAATCGATTTTTACCTTTTTCCTGTTATATAAATTCTCTATATTCTTTACACATCTATTTGTACTTCTGCAGCCTATTATTGTATTCTAGTTTCCCCAGGACATTTCCCTGCCCTGACAAAGACAAAACCCATTCCAAGGCCCCCATCCTGTCTTGGCTCTCCCCAAGAACCAAGGCTGAGACATCTCAGCTCTCTGAGATGTATTGTTATAATCAAAGTTTAGTTCCCATCTAAGGGGAGGGGGGGCAGGATTCAGAGAGGGTTGAACTGGGGGAAATTGCCTCACAACTTATGTCTCACTCAAAAATTGGTGATTTTTGTCAATTATGCTAATTTGCTACACATACAAAGCTGTATTCAGCTCGTGGGGGGGTGTGTGGGCATTTTGAGGACATTTTCCATGTCTGCCCCTGGAGGCCTCCAATGAAGACCAGCCTTTATAATACCTGTTCTAACATTATTATCTCCAAAGGGTGTTGTTTTATTCCTAGGTTCTTCAAGGCATCAGTACCACCATGGCAGTCACAGGCCCTTGTTAAGGGGAAAACTCCTTGCTTTTAACTGAAGTTCAAAGCTATTTTGGAATTCAATTTCTATTCTATTGACACCTGATTGAGTATGAGTGTACTAAGATGTACCAAAGATTCAAAATGTAACTATGCTCAATTTAGGATAAAACCCAAAGACACTTGACAGTTTCATGAACTGGGGTTTATGAAAGCCAGAAAACCTTTCAGTTTTTAAAGAGGAAGATCATTTGTTGAGATTTCATCACTGAAAACATTAAGTACTGTTATGAAAATATTGTGTCTAATACAGCAAAAAAGCATGAGACCAACCTTTTTAAGAAAACCAGCATTTGAGATTAGAACAATGCCTTAAATATAAATTGTCATTTTTAAAAACAAGAGAGGAGAAAGAAGTATTTCTTCCTTGCAAACACTATCAGAAAAGAAGAATTAAGAGTCGAAAAGCAGGAGGAAAAGATCATCCCATTCCATCAATAAAATCTAACAAAATTATTTGATGAGAGGAAACCCTCACAGACATCGGATCCATCAAGAATAATAAATTGAGGATATTCAATTCCCAGTTACAGCCAGTGAATGGTGAAGCTTTGCCAGTGTTGAAAAATCCATTTTTCATTTTACCCTGGCTCACCCAATGCCCCTGACAAATGGAGCAGCTCATGGATCACTTCCATGAGCCAAGGACCTGACACGGAGCATGACTGGATTTCAACCTCTGATGCCTTTGTGCGGCAGGAGTTTGAAATGCAGTGAGATATTTGCCTGACAAAAACAACCAACAAACAGCAAAAACTGCTCAAGGTCTAAACTCGTGGGGGAAAAGAATTGGCAGATTACACAATTATGATACTTTGACTAAGTATCATAATGTGACAGTGCTTTAAAATAATTTCAGATTTTCATAGGATGAATTCCCTCAGGTTTGAGAACAGTCAACTAGTTAAAATCCAGGCAATTCTGTTGATTTGATTGAGTCAGAACAGTGAAAGAGAGCAGAGAATCGGGTTTATAGATTGAAGGGTGTGGCTGAGAGGAGAAAACTTTTTCTCTTTATAAATGCACAGCTTTTCCTTCCCTGCAATCCAGGTGTGCCCTGAACAAAATGTTCCTATTGTGCTTCCTAACAACGGCAGGGGATTTGAACACAAAGGCATAAATTCACTCAGATAAAGAGGGTAGTTAATTTGCTTGTTTTCATTGTTCAAAACAGATAAGCTTAATAAAATTTCTGGGGTTTTTTCCCTTTAATTCCCAAGCATGAGTTAATTCTCACAACACCTGAGCTAAAAGTAATCTCCATTCACCTAACAGAGAAATCACCACAGGAAGAAAGATTTCAAAACTCTGGGATAAGCAGGAGTTTCCACTACGTCATTTAATTATGAGTTAATAGAGTAATTAGTACTAGGAAGATGTAAAATGCTGCATCCAAATATTGATAGACCTGAAGTGGTACTGCAGGTACCACTGCCTGTCAGGTAATTTTTAGGTTTAGGGCCAGAGAAAAGTTCAGTGTAGTGCAGAGAAAATTTTAAGCAACTTGTGAACAGGGCAAGTTTCATCCCAGTACAACAAGAACTGAGGGAAAGAGAAGCAAAAGAATAAAGACTTAACATTAACAACTTTGGTTTCCAAGCATGTAAACCTGTGCTTCCATCCCTTTACCTTTACCAGCAATACTGTGTCCATCGTCTCCAAGGAGATGATGTGCATTCATCTCCTTTCTGACCTTTGCCTACTTCTTTGGCCACCACTCCTAAATGGCAGCACATAAACAGGCAGAGATTTGCTGAACCTGTCCTGGGCTTTTTTTTTTTCTTTTTTTTTTGACTACATTTGGAGTGTAACTTTTTTTTTTTTTTTTTTTTTGGTTGGTTTTTGGTTTTTTTTTTTTTTTTAGTCTATGGACACCACATGGGACAATCTAGATTTGGAACCTTTACAGAAGTATGGACTTGAATACAAAGCTTGAAGTGCAAAATAAGTTGGAAACCAGGGAAAATTCCCATCTCTTTTAACATAGTTTCTTCAGTTATTAGTACATTTTAGGAGAAAAAAAAAAGGGAGGGATATTTTTCACATGTAAAATTTTTGCAATGTTTTTCCCTCTAAATGATTTGGAAGTAATTATTCAAGACACTCACCAGCATCTGAGCTATAAACTTCAGGCTATTTTGTTTATATTTATGTAACTGTGTGCCTATCTATTATTTAGGGAGTCTTCAGAGCCCTGCAGAAGGGGTAAGAGCTCTGACTTTCTGTTCCATTTTCAATGCAAGGTGGCATGTGTGAACAAGAAAAAATCTCCTGTTTCTGCCTTTGCATGGAACAATTATTGGAAATGCTTATGGAGTGGGAGTCTCAAGAGCACTGAGAGCTGACCTGATCCAATATTACCTCAGTGGGGATTTCATTATTGACAGAAATAAACCCACAGCGGTTTCTGCACTCTGCAGCATCAGGCAGTCACGTTCCAGTGACTCCTCCTACCTGTGAGTTAATCGKTATAACTCAGGTAAGATGGCTTTTGGATACCCAGATAAATGATTTTTATGTACATGTTCTATAACAGGCCAGACCCTGCAGTGACCAAACGATAACACACTAAAGGACACAATTCCCAGGCATTTCCATGCTCCTTGCAGCTTTCAGTACAAAGCCCAGGCCTTTAAACCAGCCAACACAGGACTGATCTGTAGGATCCGAGTCCTTGAAGGGCCCCACAGAATGAACAAACATCACTCCACAGTGGGACACATCCAGCAGGCACAGCTGTGGCTAAAATATCTTTGTTTTTCCCTGTCAGTGCAGCACACTCTGTATCATCTGCCCAAACTCTACAGCTCAGGAGGCAGCAGCCAACTCATGTGCTCCAGGGAGTCCTGCCAGACCACTCCAAAGCAGCATTTTCCTGAAAACKGCACATCTTCTGGCAGTTTCACTCTGCATACCATGGGTACCTGAACAGAAACTCATGTTCCTGATGAAGGAATGTTTGTTTTCAGCACATGGAGGGCATATAAAAAAATTCAAGCATTTCCGATAAGAACGCATGTACAAAATAAAAAATAAGTTGTGATTATGGCACTTTTGCAGAACACCAAAATCTTTGTTGGAGATATTGGAGTAGAGACTCAAATTGGTGTCTCAGTACTCCAGGTGATGCATTTATTTTCAGTGAAGAATTTTCATTTACTATCAAGATAATCACCCAATAACAAAGCTTCCTGCAGAAGGAAGATTCCTTGAGTTGTTGGTAAGAATTCAGCTTGAAATGTAATACAGTTCTGTAATTGCTTCCTTCCAATTAACAGAAAATAATGCAACTCATCTCTGCTATGGGTCCCATCTGACTGAAACAATTCACTGAATATACAATTAGAAATCAGAAAGAACTGTCCAAGAGGTACTCCAGTGTTTTACTGAACACCATCTTTTTCATAACCCCAGAGAACAAGTACTAGTGGCGCTGCTTTCTTAAACTCATTCTGGAGTCACTCAGGAGTTAAATCCAGGATAAAAGGGGAAAAAAAGAGATTAACTTGGAAGATGAAGGCCTCAAATAACACAGTAATTTCCACATGGTCAGAGTGTAAAGGCTCCCTTGCTTTAGAGGGTCCCAGACAGGGTAAATATTGAGCTGAGCAGAAAGCTGGCCCCCACAGCAGAGGGGGTACACAGTCAGTAATTAAAGATGCAATAATTAATGGGCCTTCCTGAGACTTGCCAGGGATCTCAGGTGCTGCTGGGAGCAGGCTGGGCTCCAGAGGGATGAGCTCCCACCATTCCCAGCACTCCTGACTGTGAATCAGGACAGGGCTTACCTTGCCTGGGGGCAGGAGCTGCATCCCCTGGCCCTGAGCCCAGGCAGGGGCATGGCTGGGCAAAGCCACAGAGGAACAATCAGCCTGTTCCAGAGAGGGAGAGCCCCAGCCCCTGCTCTGTCCTGCCCAGCCACAGCTGCAGTGTTTGCACAGTCCTGCAGAGAACTAAGAATGCCCAGAAGGAGCCTGGATCYGGCAGTGCCTCTCTCCTGGCTGCACCAAACCAAGCATTTTCAATTAGCAACACATTTCTTCCCCCCACCATAACAGCTGTAAAGCAGAGTGAAATTCATTGTAAAGCACATGCATGAAGCTGAAGCGGCTGAATACACCAGGGCTCAGCCTGCTGCAATAAAAACTGACGAAAATGAATAATCAGAGAGGAATGAGTAGCTGTTTAAGTTCTCACTGCTGCCAAAAAATATTAGCCAGGGAGGATAGGCTAAGCCTCCTGTTGGCTCTTGGCATTCCACTTATGGAAACAAGCTTGTTAATATTTAACAAAAAGAAATCTAAGTCTTTTACTAATTGTTCTGTTCAGAAGCTACAAAAAAGTCAAACATATGATAGATTCCAAGAGATAAAATATGGGAATTCAAGGTAACAGGTATTATTTTACAACAGTTGAAAAACACATCCTTCTATCATCTATCCTCTTTCTCTTCTCCAGTGAGGGAATTACCAACACCTGGCTGAAGCTGTATTTTCTATTTGGAGCTATTTTGAGCTCTTGGTGGATTTGTCAACAGTTTAAACTAAAAGCTTGTTCAAACTACAAAACACATTAGCTGCCTTATGGCAGGATTTTTAAAATCACACTTCAGTCCCCAAAGGGAATGGTGATCTGGAAGGACAGGGAAGAGAGATCCTTCGGGATGATGGTTTGGGGCAGAAATACAAGTCCACATTCAGAGGAGGTCACTGCACACTAGGACAGCTGCAGTACCCAGAATATCCCTCAAACAACCACGGAGATGGGGAACAGGCATTTCTGGACAAAGCCTGATGAGTTTTGCTTGCCTGGAAGAATCAGCTAATGGAAACTCCACCATGTGAGCTTTTGAAGGAGGCCATGATTCAGGACAGCAGCTGGTTACTCCATTTCATATCTGTGATTTGATGGGAGTGGCAGGAAAACACAGCCTGTCCTTCCTGTAACCTGGACTTCTTCCAATGCTTACTAATCTGTTAAGCTGAAGAAGAGTCAGAGAGGCAGCAAATGGTGAGATTGCTGTCACCTCCTTCATTTTCCTCACTCCTCCATAAAAMGTTCCCTTGCATCTTCATTACAGGCCAGGGTGAGCTGGATACCGGGTTAGCGTTCATGAAGCTGTTTCCAGGAGAGGTTTTCTATAACTAACACATTTCAGGACACTAAGTTTCAAAAACCAGATACTTTGCATAGTTTCAGCTCTCACAGAGGTGCTAACTCAGCTGCCTAGAAAACAACATTAATTTTGAGGGAAACAACAAAAAGATCAAAGTAGTGAAGTCAAAAAAACAGCCAATATTTCCATATTCTGTAAAACTGCAGCTGTAACAGAGGCTTAGACCTTTGACTTCAGTAGCTGCCTCACACCAAACTTGTTATCTTCATTCCAGCAAAAATATAAAAATACAACATTCACGAGCAAGAGTTCTTAGCACTGTAACACAGTCTGTGCCAAAATTAGAGATGCTTTTGTTCTCATGGGCACACCTCCCACTCCCTTCTCTAGGATTCTGCTTTGCTGGTTTCTGTTTTGCTTGTCTGATGTGGAAAGAGTTCCAAGAGGCTTCCTAACCAACAAGGAGGGAAAGTTTCACATTGTTTTGTCACAAGTTCAAAAATTGGTCTTGACTTCCTCAGGAACATATACAGCCCCAAAAAGATTGTATCAAGAGGGATTTCAGTGCATGCCTTTCTTGTAAAGGTATTTAATTTATTCTCCTCACAAACATGGGACAATGATTGCTCTGCAGGCAGAGCAATATTCCAGCACTTCTGTCCCTTGCCAGCTCTATGATAAAATTAATAACTATGAATATTAACAAATCATTTGGCCAGCCTGAACCAGATTTTATTGAAGATGAACTGCAGTGGCTTTCAACCTGGCAGATTTGTGCAGCTTCAGCTACACCATCAGGGAAACTCAGGGACTGGCAGTGGAAATAGAGGTGCTGCAGGAGGGAACTTCACTAACAAATGTTAAGATTTCAAAAGACTTCACTAAAAATACAGCAACACAAGCAACGACCTCCCTCCTGAGGATGGATAAATTCTCAGGCCCTGCCATGCAATGCCACATTTGATATAAGTGCTCCTACACGTGGACTGCCCTCCTCTGGGACATCCCCAAGGCCAGCTCCACACTCGCCATGGATGAGCCTTCACTCCAGCATTTTCTCAGGTAACAGCCACTCTTACCTTCCCAGCTATTTGGTTTTGCCTTTTCCACTGCTCATGCCACAGAAGAGTTGCAGTGCTCCCCTGCATCCCTTTTTACTGCTGGGCAAAAGGCTGATTGCTGGCCAGCATTTCCAGGGACTGACAAGCTAAACCAGATTTTGCCTCTCAACCGTGGCATTTATTGTTGTTTCTCTCCTCTTCTCAACTGCCAGTTTTGTGGAAGTTACAGAAAATGGTTTACCCTTGAAGCCATGACTTCCTCACCACATGTGGCTGCCTGGTACTGTGTGTGCCAGTTACACTCACTGTAGGGAGATGTGAACAGAGCCAGACCTACAGATGTCTCCATTATCAGCTGCACACCACACACGGCCTGGGTGCCTCCTGCCCCCACAATTCCTTGGAAGCTGTCTCCTAGCAAGCATCAGGACTGCAGACACCAGAAAAGGCCTCAGGCTCAGTCCTACAGAGGTGGGGAACACAACACCTCCAGGTATCCAGGGCACCGGCTGAGCATGAACAGCCAGACATTACCAAACACTCAACAGAGTTTTCCTGCACAAACACTTGTTCTTCTAATCCAATTACTTTCCCAACACACAAAACAAATAATTACCAAGGGGCTGGAGAGCTGTAGGAGAGGTTCAGAAGTGAATTCCTAAGTACTGCAAAAACACCAGAAGATGACTAGCAAAGAGGCAGTTCCCCCTCACTCTCCTGGTTCCCTGCTGCTCTGAAGGAAATGCTGGCACCCTGCTGATGTGCCATTTGTAGCACATCGTATTCCAAATGTTGTTTTCACAACAAGAAATAGATAATGAAATCCATAAAGCACTCATAAGTGCAAACCTGATGCACCCAATAAAAACCACACAGGCACCTCTTCGTCTCCAAGAAAGGCAGCTCAGTCAGTCAAATTCTGCCATAACAAGCAGAAAGGAAAATATTTTACTTTCAAATCCTTCCTCACCGAGTCCCCACATGATAGATAATGCACTAATGAAACAGAATGAATTATCAGATGAGGTTCCATCAGTGTGCTGACTGTACTTTTAATGAAAACATGGACAAAGATATCATGGGCTATGAGGTACATTCAGATTCTATCAGAACAATAGCTAGAACACCCCAAAATCTCCACGTTACCCTTTAGCATTGCCCTGTAATCCTACAAAACAGTGTCCACTTTATGCTTGGAATATCCATATTCCAAAATAAAATTTTTATTATGAAACATAGGTTTAAAAAGAAAAACATGACTATTTTCCCCCCATTTTCTTACACAGAGTGTCGAATTATTCATATTTAAAGAGGAGCCATGGATTTCACTTTTTAAAAAAAATTATTTGTACCTATAGAACTTGCAGCTGGTAGTCTAGGAGGAGAGACCTTATCAACACTTGAGAAGAGACATCCCCCAAAATACTGGAACTTTGGGGCTAGAACAGCACAGGAAGTTGTGGAAAGTTGATGACAGGTCTGACAGTTGATGACACCTTGACTAGATTTTCAGTAAGAAGATAATAAGAAAGAGAACACTGATCTGGATTTTTCAAGTTAATGGTGGCAACATCTTGCAGCTTAAATTGTGCTGCAGACCGAGCTGGGATTCTCCTCTTGTCCTCCAGTGCTAAACCAAAGCAAACAAACAAAAGGATTTCTCATTTCCACAGTGAGAGGACCATCTGCTGCCCAAGTAACAACCCAAAATAAAACAGCTCTTCAGGCACTGTGCACACTGACAGGATTCACCACTGCGAGCAGGGCTGCCTTGCATCAGGCATGCCCTTCTCTTTTTTTCCTTTTCTTGCTGGCTGTGCAGCTTTTCGGTGCTCCCAAAGGCTGTTTTATTTCCCAGACTCTCTTTAAGCAGAGACAATCTCGTGTGAGAAGTACAAGTCTTTAAGGCTAATGTTACAATCCAAGCAGAAGAGCAAGTCACACCCAGAGAAACGATTTTCAAAGCTTAAACTAATTTTAAATGACACTTACATTCATTTCTGCAATTTTCATGAAGAACCTCATTCTACATTCCACTGAACCCCTCAAATACCCTCAACAGTCCATGAAYATCTGGAGTCCAAATGAATACAGAATTAATCCCTAAGGCTGGACAGAAAAACAGGTCAGGAACCATCCCTGCTATGAAAGTTGCTGCAGAAATCTTGCAGCAAGTCACTGAAACCAGGCTGCACTTCCCTGCTGGTTTTGTAACATGCTTCCTTTTCAGAGCAGTTTGCCTTAACCAGCTCTTGCCCACAGCACAGCACTGGCATGGCTGTAATGCAGTGACCTGAACCATCCTGATAATACCTACAACACACAGCTCTATCTGTACCCAGTAGCAAGGCATTCCTAGGACATTCTAACCAGATTCTTAGCACCTTCACTCTCCCAAGAGTCTTCAGAGGAGCTGAAGGTGCTCAGCTCCTTGGGCTTTTAAGCCCTTCCTTTTCCTTCCTCAGGGCAGGGGGTGACACATCAAAAATAAAAAGAATAAAAGGAAAAGAAATGAAGAGTCAATGACACAGACATGCTGTCCTATACACACACACACACACACACACACACACACACACACACACACACACCCCCCCAAACAGAGGGATAAAGCAAGGAAAAAGGAAAGTTCTGCAGGGTGCTGATCTGGAATGAAATGGAATTTGGAAAAGATATTTGGCACTGTCAGCAAAAGCTTATGAGTGGCCCGGTGACTCTCTGAGCCTTAATGCCCTTTGTACACTTGTCACTTAAAAACGTCCCTGGAAAGTTCAGCTGTGCTGCTTCTGACATGTTTTTCCCAGCGCTGCTGAGTGGACTTGATGGAGAGATACATTCATCCTCTCCCAGTTCCATAAAGCACTGAACAAGAAGGACATATTCCATCTGGCCTTCAAGTAGCGTTTTTATGGTCCATGCAGATCCCTTTAAAAACAACCAACATCAACCAGAGCTCTCTGTTGGAGAGCATGGAAATTAAAAACTCTTGATGTCCCAGAGTGACTGTGCCCCTCAGGCTGCAGGCTGAGGCCCCTCACAAGGTTCCAGCTGCATCCTCAGCACGCCGCTCTTGTGCAGGAACCAGAGCTGCAGGAACTCCTCGGGCATGGCGTGGAAGCCCGAGTCGGGCAGCACGTTGTCGTAGTAGTGGTGGCTGATGAAGCTGCCGCGCAGGTCCACCGAGAAGGGCCAGAAGCCGTAGATGGTCACCTCCTCACACAGCCCCAGGGCTGCGCTGACCAGGAAGAGCCCCGTGGAGAGGCGCTTGGCGTGGATGCCCTTGCCCTTCCAGAAGCGGCCGATGTCCCGCAGGAAGGCGGGGTTGGCAAACAGCACAGCCTGCTGGGCACCGAAATCCTGCAGGGTATAATAGACGCGCAGGGAGGGCCCCGTGCCCGTCCTCATGGAGAAGGCTGGCATGTAGATGTAGCTGTGGTTGTACACCTTCACGCTGTCCACAAAGGCTTTCCGGGACCACAGCAGATTCTGGAACCTGGAACAGCACAAGGGAAAACGAGCAGGTCACACATGGCTTTTCCCAGATGTTTGATAATCCACCTAAGGGCTGCTCCTCATACCCATATTTACAATTCACTGAACACCTTTTCCAAGCCCAGAGAAAGTCCAAACTTCTGGCTGTCTGACACGGCCTCTCTTTTGAAAACAGACACCTGAATAGACAGTTGAAAACTATCTGATATCCTGCTAACTCCAAAACATTTCTGATTTCCTATTCTTTAAAAAAAACCAAATGAACACTGACAACATTCTGTAAGACTCAATCCTTTTTAGCAGTATCTTTCATCTGTCCAAAAATTCAGATTTTTCAGGTACGGGAATCTATAAAAGAAATTTTCAAATGTGTGTTGTTCTTGTTCTTAAAGGCAGACTAAAATAAGAAGCCAAGTTAGATTAGGAGAGCAAGGTACATGTACAGATTATTTCTGTGATAGCAAAACAGCACATTCCAATTTGTTTAATTGTCAATAGCTATTTGCTGATGGCTGTTTTATTCCTGATGTTTGACTGACAAACTGCTCCACAACCAGTATCATGGGCTATAAACTTTCCTTGCCATACCCCAAAGGTGCGGTTTCCTCCCCACCTTGATCACTTGACAATGTCCAAAGCCTTCAGAGTGCAAAGCTTACTACAAACCAAAATTTACACTAAAAACCAAGCCTCACATGCTCCTTTCACTGCAGCTAGGCTGCTCCCCTGCATGTGATCCCCATTTTTCCCTCAGCTCCCAAATGCCTGTGTGCTGCCTCCTCTCCCTGTTTCCTGCAGCCAAGGCAGATGTGTCATGCCTAATTCCCTAGTCACACACCACAAGAGTCAGAACAACAAAGTTAAGCCAGCAGCACTGGATTTTTTTTTCCTTTCTCTTGTGCAGGCAGAAATATGTATATTAATATGTTTTTAAATGGTTATAAAGAGATCAATTTTATGTATAAACCTCTTTGAAACTTTAACAAGAATGACACAGGTTTAAGTAGAATGCCAGATGACCTCAAGAAGAATTAAACAAAACTTCAGCTGAAATGACTGGAAACAAAAAAACCCAAACAGCTTCAACAGCATTGGAATGTCTCATAATATATGCCAGGTCTTTTTGTAGTCTTTGTTTTGGCAAAAAAACCAAACCCTTGAAATATTCTTGATAAATTGAAAAGCTTTTTGACATTTTTAATATTAAATATTTGGTCTCTTGATTTGCTACAAGGCTCTTGCAGAACTTCCTGCACATGGTCCTAGAATGAAGCTGTTTTGAAATCTGAAATCTGTCTGGCTCTCACTGCCTCTCTGCAGATCTGCTCCTACTGCATGGTGCTATTTGCTAATGGAGACAGAGCCACTGGCTTCCAAGCAAGACATCAATTCAACCCCAACCTACAAAAAACCCCCAGTAATTTCATAACTTATTGCATTTGGCATTCTTTTCTGTGGAACCAGCCAAGACACAGCTAAGTGTAGAAGGCTGGCCAAGACCAAGGTGCCTTGGCAGAAATTCACTGTCTGCTCTCCACGTGGGCCTCTCCCTCCATCACTGTCAGACCTGTGACTGTTCCCCAAAATCAGCTTTACCAGTCTCTCTTCCCAAGGAGTAGCAGGACAACCTGCAGATTACCAGGTGCATGAGTTGGCTCCATCCTACCCAGCTTATTTTGTTTCCAGCAGGACACTCTCACTGAAGGGTTAAAAACAAAAAAGAAACTTCAAGCTTAATTCTTTCAATATTCACCTAAGTGCTCAGACCCCCAGTACCCAAACATTGTCCTAATATCCCCAATCACTTTGGAAAGGTCCCTGTTCAGTCACAGGGCATTGCAGGCTCAGATTTCCTTCCACAGTGAGGGGTGTTGAGCCAACAACTTGGCTGAGGAGGGGCCAGAGGCTGTCCCCTGAAGAGAATATTCACTGTCTCTCCTGAAGCACCATGTCCTTTCCCACTTGGAACTAGTCCACAATTTTACTGCAGAGGGTAAATAGTTGTGGTTCTTCTAAACCTGCGTTTTCTAGCAAATGTACCGTTCTTAGAAAAGCCCCATGCAGCTCAGGATGAACACATTAAAACTCCTCAGTCGGCCAGAGACTGTCTCTGAATATTCATTTGCTATCACTGCCACAACATTTGCAATTCTTCTGGATAAATCCCCCAAAAGCTTTAAAGTAACAGGGAATAAAGAGCAATGCCATGAGACTGGTGCATGGGAGGGTCCATGCAGGAGGGACAGCAGCATTTGTCTCCCTGCTGCAAACTGTCCTTCAGGAACATCATCACCTCCTGCAAACCCAGCCTCATTCCAGCAGTCTGGATGGCAGTGCCGTGGGCACCCTGCCCAGTTCAGCACGTGGGCATTACACAGGTGGCCAGGAGCCCATGGAGAAACATAAAACATGCTGATTGTGGCTGGGCTGATGGTCTGGCAGCCAAAAAGCTGCTGCCCATCCTGAACACCTCATGAGGGGACATACTAGAAACAAATGAAAATTTCTGCTACCTATTTGTAAAAATGGGAGTGTTCTCCAGCATCCTGACACTTCACAGGCTGGATAGAAGCTGAGAAATCTGGGGACAAATGCTGTGCATAAGCAAGTTCCTAGAGCTGGTGCTGGAAGCTCAGGTGTGCTTTCCTTTAGCTCCCAATCCAGACAGGGAGTCCTGAAGGCTTTGAAGGTAGCACAGCACACCCATGCCAGCCAGAGGGCTGCTCCACGCTTGACAGAGAGACCAGGAAGGCTTTTCCCTGGAGGCTCTGTGGTGCCCACAGGAGCACGAAGGTGTTTGTCTCCTGCATGTCCTGGCACAGCCCTTGATCCACACGGGCACAAATGCCTTCCCTTGTGCCAATCCTCACCCAGAACGAGGAGCTGCTCGTTCCTGCTGGCCTCTTCTGAGCACCCAGTCCTCTCCATGGCACAGCCCAGGAGCTGTGCAGCTCCACCACACACGCAGCTTCCAAGGAAATGCATCAAGTGATCCAGAGCTTTGCACAAGAGCACATCTCAGGTGACGTTATCTCCCCAGCGCAGTTTGGAGCAAGAAACAGCTGAACTGCTCTTGGGCTCCTGCCCTGACCTTCTGCAGGCAAGCTCACACAAACAAGTGGTGAGTTGCTGGCATCTGGGTAAAACTGGAGCTGGAATCTTCCAAGCTCTGAGCAGCACCTGGAGACTCCACAAGCAGCTTGGGAATGTGCCATGATGTGTTCCAGCAGCTCCCAGAGAGGCACCAGTGACTGAACCCTGGCAAAAACAGATCACAGCAGCTCCAGCCCAGGCACTTCTATTTCCACTGCACTCATCAGGGGACAGTGAACAACTCAGACCATCAGCACTACATGTTTCTGTCAGGTTCCTAGGAAAGATCAACTCAAACCCAGCAACTTTCAGCAGCATGTGGAGGCAGAGCCACACAGATATCAGAGAAATAGATTCCTTGCTAGCAGCTGGAGAATTCCCTCAAATGCTCTGCTCTACTTTTCCAGAGAGAAATATTCATCCCAGAGAAAACTGCCATGGCACACTGTCACAACAGAACCACTGAAGACTTAAGAGCAGTTACCTCTTTGGGTTTTGTTTTTAACCCGTTTTTAATGTTCCTTAGCAGATGCACAGGGACTGTGCTGCTCTCTGGTACTGAGAGACAGTTCTCAGTAACCACAGGGAATTTGCTGCAGTGACATTGAGCTAACCTTCTTGCAGATAATTATGGCAGCATTCCCTTGCATCTTGGTTTCCTTTTGATCTCCCCAGAGAGTCGCTATCTCATGCCTGTGACGATATCCCAGGCACTGACTCTGCTGGCATCTGCAAAGTCACATCTTCAGCACTCTGGAGTAACTGGGAGTTGACTTATCAGAGGGGAAAAATAAAATTATGTAATGAGGGGAACAGCTCAGATGCCAAAGAAATAGCATATTATTTTAAAATTATGACAGAGCTCAAGGGAATAGAGCAGAAGGCGTAAAGACTTACATTTGTTATGTCCCTATGACAAACAATAACCTCTCAAAAACTATTTAGGTAATTTGCTGTCAGCATTAGCCAAGAATGATTTAGCAATTTGCTGCAGCTGTTGGACTCTGCTCACAGCTGGGGTCACAAGAAGTCAGCCTGCAAACACACATGTGAGCCTGCTCTGCTGTGACAGAGGGGCTGTACTGCACTCATTGCTCAGAGTGCCATTCCAACAGCAGTGCCCCTCTTTGTGCCCTGTGCTCTCACTCACATCCAGCTCCTCCTGAGGATGTGCCCCTCTGGGGCTGGAGCAGACAATCTCACTGACACACAGGCTGCGTCCCAATTAACACATTGTTTCTGTGTGCTCATTCTGCATCTAGCATGCTTTAGGAGCAAGGCAAACTTTCTGCTTGTCTGTTCCACATAGGGAGCCAGAATGGAGCACTGAAAGCACTATAAATGAACCCCATTTTAGTTTACCCAGCTTTCCCAACAACACGAGCCACTGTTTACTCACTTTAAGGATGGCTACCTGACTTAAGGATCAATTATAATCCCACCAAGGTCAATGGCAAAACCAACTCTGATCCCAGTGTTCTGTCTGACCTCATTTCAAGCACCTTCAGCAGGAGGGATTCTCTCCTGTTCTCACTCTGGGTCCCTCCACAGGCACCCAGCTGAGAGCTCATGGCACGAGTGGGGTGATGCTGTTCCCAAATTTTCCTTCCCCTCTGCCCTTCTTTCCTGCTGGCTGTTTATGGACCGGATGCTCGCTGCCCTCAGGGGTGACTGAATCCCAGATTCACTCCAGCTCATCCCTTCCTGCTGAGACCCCACACTTCTGTTCTTATGGACAGGGGCTCCCAGCCTCCAAGAGCCTGTTCTTCTCTGTCCTCTCTGATACCAAGAATTAAAGACCCATTTGCCTCATTCTCCTTTTCATAAACCTTTGGAATGGTGTTTTCCAGYGCAGGGATTCTGGGTACTTCCCCCATCATCTTTAAATGGCCAGAAGCAGGGGAAAACACTCTTTCCAGTGACTTTCTGGGCTAATCTGTTTCTTTATGATGCACTGTCCTTAGCATGTGACCTTCAGAATAATGTGATGCATTCAGAGGGTCCAGTGAGACATGGCAGAGGTATGTTTTAATCCTCATGAAGAAGTAGGCTCCTTTTCAGACTGAATTAAGCATTAATTAGAGCTTTTTAAAAACCTCCACCCATTCCTCAGTGGCCCTAGAAATACTGGATATAGTGCCAAGGGAAAGCTGACTTTTCCAATGGAACACAGAGCCACAGCAGCTATCCTGTACAGCAAAACAATGAAACATTAAAATCAGTGCTCACTGGTATTTTGGGACTGTGTGTGATCCTTATTCTGCCAGCTCAAATTAAAATGTGCTTTAAATAGCTACTCTTTCCAAAACCAGCAGAGGTAAACATCAATCCTTTCTGTTATCTGACAGCTTGGATCTTAGCTTCCAGAAGATGAGCTGCTCATCTTAGTCTGACTCTTGGAAAATTGTGGCTGCTGTAGTCACACACAAGTGGAAATAATAAAAAAGGACAGGCAGAACAGCATGGATGTAAATTACTTGTATTGTTAAAATCGCTGCTGCCTYGTGTTTCTAAGTCTTCTGAATACTTCCAAACGCTTGCAGCTGGACGTCAGGAGGGTGGGGAAGTAGGAGAAGCAATGAAATCAGCTAGGAAAAACCCCAAACAGCACAAAACTAAGTMTGATATCTTTGGCATTGAATTTCACTGGACTGCATGCCAGAAAGAGCTGAGCAGAAACATAACCAGATCACACATTTCCTCAGGTTTTAATGGAAAAAGAACCACAACAAAGCCCAGACAGAGATTTTGGGAGATTTGCTTTGGATTAAGACAGTGTCCCTAAGACTGCCGTGTCTTTGGGACAGCAACAAAACAGAGAATCATTGCCTGGATCTTTCACTCAAATACATTCCAGACCCAGGTCCCTGTGGATCACTGCAGAAACACGAGGCTAATAACATCACACCTTCCTGACCGTGCTGGCCTCCCGTGCTTTGTCACCCAAACATAAAACCTACCAAATGATTGCAGTTGTGAAAGACCTATTCATAGCTGAGAACACTTTTGCTGAGTCTTTGAGTTCTCTCTTGAACGTCATGACATCCTTCACACATTAATAATTTGCAATTATCAGTGAAGGTGACATTCAGCTACATCCTTTCTTCAGACTCCTGGAGCTCTCTCCAAAAAAAGCTGGAAAGGGAGAGGAAAACAGTGATGTTTGAATGAGTATTCTTTTTTAAGGTGCTCTCTGCTACAAAAATTATAGAYGGAAGGAAGTTATTTAAAACAGTAAATGCTTCAACAGGGATTATGGCAAGACCTGTAACTAGGATGTGCTCTCTTTTGAGTATGTAAGCGCCCTATATAAACTTTAGTGCTCTCTCAGACCATGCCACAGCTGCAGCACAAATCCCTCTTAAAAACTGTCAACTAGAAGCTTGGTGAGAAAATCAGAAGCTCACAGCCCATAGGAATATGTGGTGAATCTAAAATACTTGAAATGGGGTAAAATAAATTCACACAACTGTAAAATACATAAAAGAAGATCTCTGATTTTTTTTCTGTTAGCTGCTCCTACTGGGCAACCTCCTCTGGACTCCTAAGGGGACAAGCATTGCAACTGAGCAATCAACTGGTGGCCACCTGAGTATGAACAGAGGAGGTGACAAACTGCTCTGGATCCAAACACGAGGCTGAAATAATAGAAAAAAGAGAGAAACAAACAGACAAGGAAGTCCTTTCTAGTCCTTGGCACACAAAAGCTCAGGCCACTTGTAAAATTCCTGGCAATAAGGCAGGGGAATTCAAACCAGCCCAAGGACTGCAGCTGCAGACCTGCAGAACAAAAAGGCTTTCCTGCCATCTAATGCCCATTTACAGCCATCCTGGTGCTGTTCAGTCATGCTGGAAGCATCAGATGCTCCTCCAGGCTGCCAGCAGGGTCCAAAGTATGTTGATTGCCGCACACTGGATCTTTGAAAGAGCTTTCTTTCCCTTCTGCAGCTCACACACAGAGCCTTAAGGAAGACTAGAAACAACACCAGTATATTTTCAACTGTACATCCAAGTATTTTCAGCTCAGATTTCCTGATATTGCTGTAGTTTGTCAATGAAGTAACCCCAGTAAATCTTCCAAATATTTGCCTCATCTGTTATCCTCTGCATCCTCCTAACCAATTAGTTTACCAATACTTTTTTTACTTCATGATTGCCTCAATGCCTTTGTGGAAAGCCTTTTAAAAATTCAAATATACTCTATCTACTGGATGCCCACATGCACCTATTCAAAGAGCCCCCAGAGTTTTGCAAGAGCACATACATTTATCCAGGTGTTCACTAATACTACCTTTTACTGTAGTCTCCACCAAATGAGCTGGAAGAGATGTCAGGCTTGCAGATACACTTGAGCTGTTTTTCATTTGGACTGTTTTTAAGCACTGATCCCATTTCTAACATCCTCCAGTCTTCAAGTACCAAGGCAGCTTTCAGTGAGGAAGTACACACAGGGCTCTTCTTTCATGGCTGAGCCCAGCTCTGCCTACAAACTCATATCCACCCTGATCTATACCTTAAATTCACCTACAATTATCTCAGTCTCAGCCTGATGAGCGTCCCCATGGGCACAGGGAATGATCTCAGTATCTTCCACAGTGAGGAAAGATGCAAAGAATTCATACAGCCTCCCTTTTATACCTGTTTTTTATAGCTGGCCAACAACTAACCACACACACAGCAGAGGGGGGTGGGTGTTTTCTGCTTCCTTTTGGCTTGTGTGGCTGCTGCAAAGAGGCTGCAGCACCAGGCTTTCATCCCTCTGATTGCTCTTGGAAACTTTTTCTACCTGCCACATAGGTAAAATATTTTATCAGCCAGAGTTTATTATAGATGCAATTTCCTTTGGAAACAACTCCAGCTTTTGGTAGGATGTTTCTCTGTTTCCATTAATCTCCTTTTTCTCTGTCCTTTAGTGATGTCTTTAGTAACTTCCTGTTACCTTTTCTAAAGGCTTTACAGATGCTTCTGGAACTTTGTCCAGTATGATACCCCTAGGAGAGTCCATTATTTTGGGTAGGTCATCCAGATGAATTTTCTAAGATGCTCCTTGGTGCTTAAGGCTGAGAATGCCTCTTAAACTTCTTTTCAACACAATCAAATAGCCAAGGTTTCCCCCCAACTCTTAGTGCAGCCTGTACTCAATTTAAATTGCTGTAGCTACAACAATTTTGACCAAAATAATAGAACAGAATCAAAGTACAGACAGCTGAAATATGCTGGAGCTTTTTCTAATATCTTCAACTGTTTTGATATCTGTACAAGTTCTAGTTCCTATGCCTTTTTACCCTTCACTAACTTCATTTAAAGGAGACACAGTGTAAAAGAAGTAAGAAGCAAACTTTTTTAAGGTAGCAGGAAAGAACTACTATTTGCTAGGACAAAATGATGCTTTTGAAAGCCATTGAATACTATAGAGCCCTCTATGCATTGCCTGAGGAAAGTTAATTCCCCATTTCTCTTAGTTTCCAAATGCCAGTGAAGACTCAATGGCAGAAATATTTATATTATTTAGGAGTAACTTGATAATTGTGGTTGGTGGTTTCCCCTGTCACATCTAAAGATGCTATAGCTCTTCTTTTTTATATAATGTGTCATAGCTCAGATGTGGCCCCACCTCCTCACAATCTGAAATACCATGCAAAAATACCTTTCTCCCTTTTGCTCTCTGCCTCAGGGAATGGTCAATCCCAATGAATTGTCAGAACTGGAAAGGCACTTCTTTCAGATTCAGGCAGCACAAAAATAAGCTGCTTTTCTTTAATGCTCAGGGCATTTAATCCTGAATTACAGTAGAAATTCTATCCAAGGATCTGAACAATCACATTAATACTAAATAAGTCCCACATGCTTTATGTGATTACAATAAACACCAAAGATACAAACACAGATTAAGCCCTGTCATGGTTTGACACTGGCACAATGCCAGTGCCCCATGAAAATATACTTCCCTGGTGTGTGCTGTGAGATGTGACCAGGAAATAAGCAAAGCAGGCTTCCAGCTTAGGAATAGAGGGAACAAAAAGTTTATTAACTAAACTACAAAAGACAAGGACACACACACACACACACGCACAGGAACAATGAAAACTTCACCAAAGCATTTCCTCCTCCCCCCACCACATTTCCAATACATCTCCCAAATTTCAACTCTCCATCCATCACCCTATAAATACTCAATTTCAGTCCGTCAAGAGGAGAGGAGTCCTTCTTGGGCCATGGTGACCACTTCCTTTTCATGTCCAGTGCTCTCACCACAGGAACATGGACCAGAGCTGCTTCGAGGGTTGTCCTTTTTAAGGGTGCTTTGTCTAGTTCCAAAGAGGGCACAGTCTCTCACTTTCGGGACCTCTTGTCCCCCCCATATTTCTCTACCCCCTGGGGCTGGGGGGGTCTCCAACACTGAACTCTCTCAGTTCTGAGCCATCGCCTCCCCCCTGGATGCAGCCTCTGTGTCCCAAGGAGCATGGTTCTGTCCATGGCTGTACCAAAAAGAGTCCAGCAACCAGCTACTCCATCATCTCTTTCCAGCCTCTTCTTTACTCTCCCAGCCTCACTCACTGCTCCGACTGTCATTCACTGCCCATTTCCTCTTT
Source organism: Sporophila hypoxantha (assembly GCA_002167245.1). NCBI lineage: Eukaryota > Metazoa > Chordata > Aves > Passeriformes > Thraupidae > Sporophila > Sporophila hypoxantha. The sequence continues at coordinate 215,622 of NDFG01000486.1, forward strand.
ATCATCCACTCCATCTCCCCTCCAGGAAAAGGTCAAATGTTCTGTGAGGTCTTCATCATACAGAAAAGGGGTTAACAAACCTCCTGCAGCCGCGCTCAGGGGAGCGCCAGGCTCCTTCCCCGTCTGCACTGCGCCCCTTCCCCCTCCTTCTCTCTCACAAGGCTGATATAATCAACTTCAAGGCCACTCTCTCTCATCTCTGGGGGGGGGGGGGGGGGGGTTGCCAAAATCCTCTTCGGGACCTCCCTCTCTCTGTCTCTCCTGGGAGGGCTGTCCATGCCCCCGTGGTGCCCCCACCACCTCTTCCATCGTTGAGGGTCAGGCGTACCTCTGGCCGGGCCGCAGGTCCCTCCCCCGCCCAGCATGCAAGCAACTGGACGGGGGGAGAGCTCTGAACTCTTTTCCCAACGGAAGTCAAAGAGAAGTCCCAAGGAAAGCTCTGCTTTTAACCCCCTGTGTTCTCAGAGGCGTAACCAAATACCTCAATTGGTCAAGTAACAGGTTAGCCGAATTTCAGAACCTGAACACCTATTGGCCTCTGGGCCACGTCCATTCCCGGAAAACCCTATTTCCGTCGTAAACCCACGACATAGCCCCTATTTTCAAAGTATTACTGGTAATCAAAACAGCAACCAAAAGCTACCAATAGTGCCTTGGGCTGCTGAAGCAGCAGTAACATGATTCCGTTAAAAAAATGGGCTGTGGACCTAAAAGGCCAGGCTTTTTGAGGGAAGCAGGGAGCATGTGTTTGTTCTATGCAAGCACAACCAGACACAGGAAAAGAGAAAATACCTTAACGGGCACCTGTTAGGAGAAAGGCGCAAGATAATTTTTTCAGATGATGAACAAACTGGTAGGTTTGAAAGTAGCTATAAATGTCGCAGCTCCAAAGAACCTGAGCTGCCATTGAATCACTGAACAAGTGTTATAAGATAAGAAGCTTGACTAGGCCAATATTCAAGCAGCAATCAATTTTTATTTAATATGGTTAAAGTATGAGCCAATACAGCGCTGGTACAGTGGGGGAGAGTTTTCCCCTCCAACTGCACAGCCGATAATTGGAGGATTACAGGTATTTATAGGGGTACTCATGCAGTTTTGTTCAGCAGTTTCTATGTTCCAATTTTTAACACAGCAAATTTATTCCAAATTAATTACAATACAATTCTATAGCACTATTTGTGATTAGTTTTCTCAGATGTGTTTTTTAAAGGGAGTATCTCCCCAGAATGGTCGTGACTAGTTTCCGACAGAAAGGAGAAGACGAATCCCATTTGGTAGAAGTCCAACTCCATAATGTGGGCACTTTTTATTGCAGAGACTATAAAATCTAATAAGCTCCAGCATGCCTTGGACCCTCGAAACGCATAACCCTGAGTGGGTGGTAATCTTCCTCTCTCAGGCTTCTTTTCTTTGCTTCAATAGGGGTATTGAGATAAGCATATTCTTTATATATAGTTCACAAGCTATACGTTTCAAGTATACAATAATATTCCTAAAGTTAATTATTGCTGTCAAAAGGTATTGCTTGCAGAGCTCTTTATGGATTAACTATAAGCAAAAGCAACATCTTTAACGCTTTAATTCTAAATGCTCCTAAATCAACTAGGGTTAATTTCAAAGGCCTTTTTCCATGCTTCATTTTCCTCAGTTATTATTAAAATTCATAGCTCTCCCACTGTCAGTGCACTCACAAATACACACATCACCTGTTTGTACCTGACACGAAACACAGCTTTGTATTTCACAACAGTCACAGCCATAAACTCCTCCTTGAGGAATCAGCCCCAGAAGACTTCCAGACACTGGAATGATCATTCAGGGATGATGCCTGACAGACCTTTATATCCCAGCAGCTCAGCACACATATTCCTAAAGCAGCAACTCAAGCAGCACAAGTGGTGAAATCCAGCCCCATGTTTGCACAGACCAGGGCCAGAATAATTTGTCTGGTGATGTGCATCCCTGGGAAGCTCTTCCTGAGGTTTATATCCACAGGCTTTACCCAGATAATGATTTGGAAAACAAATATAGCTTTTAACAAGTGACATATCTTTATCTGAATTTGTCTCAGGGCCAGAATTTCCCTTCCTTAAGCTGCCACTGCAGCAGATCAAGCCCCAGTGCACAGCACTGCTCTGCTTCACCAGGCTCGGCAGTAACCTTACACACTCCAGTAAATCCAGCACTTTGCTTGCAATAACAACTACTCTTCAGTAGTAGTAACTAGTTTTAACTATTTACTCATAGCAACTAGTCTTACTTGTTCTAAAGATCAGACAACTTTTTCTACTTTCCCCCATATCTGCATTTTTATGTTAAAAATGACCACCCTAAGGAGCGCTGTCAAATATGACAAATCCTTKACTTTGAATATACTTTGACATGGAGTAAAAATGCGATCATGAAGATTCTGCCTGGAGTCTTTAAATTGACACAATTCCCCCAGTATCAGTGGATTTACACCAACTTCCATCAAATTAGGATATAGCTCAGTCTTGATGCTCTCATCTGCCAGATACTGAAAGTTTCAGGGAGCACCAGCACACTGCATTATTCAAGAGGCACACTGTGAACACACAAGGAAAGACCATGACATCATCTGGATGCACAAGGCCATGGGGATGATTCACCCAGCACAACCATTTGCATTCCTGAACCGGGTTTAATGTACCGGGGAAAATGAGGGATGGCAGCGACTGTGCTGGAGCATGAAGGGAGGAAAATAAACAGAGCGCGGATCTCTGGCAAAATCCGTCCTGTGTGCTGCTTCCAGAAGCCATTCCAAGTCCCATTTCCAGCCTAATGGGCCTAGGATCACACAGTGAAAAGCACAACAATTTGCAGGAGAGCATGCTGGTGTGCCTAAGGGATTTCCTTTCCCCAAGCCAGGCTGCAGAAGCAATGCACACCATCAGCCAACACACACCACCCCGTTCCCGGCTGGATCTGCCCAGTGCCACCTCTGCACTCCCAGGCAGGCAGGGACAGGGGGTGACCTGGCTCAGCTGCACAAACCCGAGGTAAAGCCCTGGGTAAGCCCAACAGCTGGGTCTGTTTCAGCACAATCTAACTCCAATTGTTTGGGAACAGCACAGCTTGTTTGCAGGTAGCACCACCTACATATCACCCCACCAGTCAGGGAACAAAGGATCATCTGGGTTTAGGGGTTCTGCTAGGGCTGGGTCAGGGACAGATGATCTGGCAGAGCTGAGATGCTGCAAGGGAACCCAAGGAGGAACAGAGAAGATGCAAAAAGCTCCTTGGAAATCCTGCAGTGCCGGCACTAAGAGATGCTGACTTCAGAAGGCTCTTAATGAGCTTCCAGCAGTCCTGAAATGCTTTGTAATGTCCTGTAACTACCACAAAATCTGGGATAAAAAAAATCAAATGCTAGACTGTCAGATGCTAAAAAAAAAAAAAAAAAAAAAAAAAAATATGAGCGGAAGACATCAGGGATCTCACCAGTGTCCTCTTGCCTCTGAACTATGATGATATTTGCTATATAAAAAGCTCACAGATGATAAGCAGCGGCAGAGAGCATTTTTCTTTCAAAGTCAAGTGTACAGATAACTGAGTGCAGCCACACCATCTTCACTCTAAACCTTGTTCTAAAAATTGTTCCTGAGASAACAGCAAGAACTTGTGCAAGTTCCCCTTTGCAGGACAAGGTTTTTTTCAGCCTTCCTGTATAACAGCTGGGGACACAGTGCTGTGGTACTGTGAGACACAGAGTCCCCTTTCCATTCAGAATGACCTCAAAGCCAGCAGAAGAGCTGGATTCCCAGCTGGATTCCAGATCCTGCCTGCAGGAAAAGAGCAGGACAGGGCTGGGGACAGGGCAGAGCAGGGCTGAGCTGTCAGCCCAGGGAGGGCAGGAACTCAGTGCCTCCCTTGAAGGGTCCCAGCAATGCACTCCTCACACTCCCAGGAGGCAATGGAGTCTCCTATAATACTTTTACAGCACAATCTGTGCACTGTCCACAGTTTTCTAATTTATTTTTACATTTGTGCTGACTGTAGTGCTATGTGCTTTCACATGCTTTCAACTTCCACATGCGTACAAGTTCCCACTCACAATATCCTGCTTGTCATCCTCCCAGGTTTTATTTCCTTTGGGAAAGCTCCAAGATTCAAATAGCCACCTACTGATTTACTGTCCTGAATTGGAAAAAAAGCCCTCCACTTTCTTCTGCAACATTCTGACACTTGAGAGCATGTTCTATTTTCAGATATAATTAGCAGCCCATTCCCTCCACAGAAATACCCCATTAAAAAACACCATTGCCATATCTGAAAACCAATGATGATAAAGAATAAAATTCTAGGATCACAATATTCAAACCCACATTCAAAAAAGTTATGTTCAACATTTCTAAATATACAGCAATATTTTTAAAAAAGCTCCCAAATAACTTAAAAACCAATTTGCAATAAAAAGCTCCCTATTTACATTTCTTTAACATTATCCCTGAGCACTCACGGCTAAGCTGTAGCTTAACAAGAAATCCAGTATGCAAGAATAGCTTATTACACCCATAATGGAAGAAGTTACTTCCTCATTTGCCTTCCACAAATCCTCCTATTTCAGTGCCATGAAACTCGTAAGCATCTTTACTGCTGTTTGCACGTTTGATGAAAAATTGGTGACTGTCCTTACTGAAGTCCACGTCAGCTAAAAAATAACGAAAGCTGAAGAGAGAATTTTGCTAAGGGTTTTTCTCCTAGGAAAATTTCTGTGTGACCCACATGCCAGGAACTGGCTACAGAAGTAAATAAAATCTCTCCAATCTATTTTTCCAACTTCATCTTTAAGTTCCTTGAAACAGTTATAATTTTTAAATTGCTACTAAAAGAAGATGCAGAGATTCAGGTCCTAATTTTTACTCATTTTGGGCAATTCTTCTGCCATGAGAGCCACGTTACTCTCTGCCCTGCTGAATTGCACTCCTGACAGCTTGGTTTGCCCCATCCTGCTTTATCTTTCAGCAGCACCATTTGGTTCTTGTTCAGCACAATGACAGCTTTTGGCAGGTTTGTGTTTCCTCTCCCAACAAACAAGCTATTGTGGGCTAAGGAGTAAACCAAGATGAAGCATTCCAGTGGATCAGCTTTAACCTACCAAATTGCTCCTCATATCTTGAAAACCACCGTCCTTTCACCACTTACTCTTTCATATCAGAAACTGAAAAAGCATCATTGCCAGAGGCAACCCCAAAAAATAGGAGACAGGGAGTAGAAATTAAGTATTAAAGTGGTATATTTATAATTTAATTAACTAATTCTTGCCTGTAGTATATTCCAGACCTGATGGCAGAAAACTGCCATGAAAAACTGATTAAAACAAACTTCCTCAAAAAGAGAGTGGCTGAAACTAACAGGAAAGAGGTCTGTGCCATTTACTATGATACCCAAATAAACCAGCCAGAACTAATTTCAGTCACTGAACTTTTCACCAAAAACTACATCCCAGAGAGGGCTCTTATCATGTTCTGCAATTAAACATAAAATCACTTGCTGACCTGGGATCTGGCATACTTATTTTTGTGTTTGTACTTGGACCTATTTTATATTTGCTTCTAGACTTTCAATTATCACCACTGCAGACCATTTAGAAAAATTAAAAATAAACTAGTTTTTTCAATTGAGAAAAATACTATCCTGAGAAGAACTTGCTTTCGAAAACACAAAAATTGTAAATTTTATTTTTCAATGAATAAATTATTCTTCTGGAAAATGTACCCCAAAACTCAAACCACCTTTAAAAGTGGATTTTGCTGTACTAATACTGGGGCAAACTGCACGCACATCTGCGATGCTCAGTGTACAAACAGGGAATGTTAACGAGCACACAGTCCTGGTAACCCTTGCACTGCTGAGCCCAGATGGAAGCCACCTGTGCTGACTCTGGCAGGGCACGCACAGCCAGATACATCCTCCAGGTATGCTGTATTTTCAATGAGACAGAGTGAAAAAACACTGCATAAACTCCATGTCTCATCAGCTCAACTGGAGATCCAAAAAAGCTCTAATGAGAGCAAGGGAAAACAGCCAGAAGCAGTCATTAAGATGCAAGAAGAAATAAACAGCTCAGAGATGGTGAAAYGTGGAAAATGCCAAAGCAGTCTAGAAACAGATGCCATCAAAGAGAAGAGACTTGTTTCAAACAAAACAGTCTGATCCCACACAGAGCAACAAAAGAAACTCCTGTTGGCTTCAGCATACAGCAACACACAGCACAAATCAAATAGGACACAAATTTTCTGCAAGGGAAGCTGTTATTTGATGAAAGAGCACTTGCAATCCAGCTGCATCATTATCATAGCAAGAAACTCACTGGGATGAAGCTATCTAAATCTAACAAAGATGAATTCAGTATCACCCTGGTATAGATCCCAGATGCACTTTTGAGATGATGTATRTCAGCTTAGCCTGAGGCATTGCATTCATCCTTGTAAATTCAGGGATGACAGATGGGTCTGTTAGGCACCAGCAGCGCACCCTTAACATGTTATGACAAGTAATCTGCTTACAAGCAAGGAATAATCCCTTCTCTAATGCCAGGATCTTACACTGAACATGCTGCTTGGACAACAAAATCATTGCTAGCAAAGAAGCCTGCTTTGTTTCTGCAAGTGCAAACACTGACCACATCCCAATCCCTGTGCTGTGCGCCAAATGCTGAGGCTGCACCTCCTGCTGCAGGAAGGTGCTCACTGGATGTGGTCACACAGCCCATCTGGGACTGGGGATGTGTGTGGCACAGGGACAAAGGATGGAGCTGCTGCCTGGGCAACGCTGCTGATGTCATGTCTGACTCCAGCGGAGTCACTCCAGGACTCCCCTCAATTAGGGCACAATTACCCCAGCAGCAGAAATTTCGGAAACGTGCGGGGAAGGGGAAGAAAAAGGGATAGGGAAGGGGAAGGGAGGGGAAGGGAAGGGGAAGGGGAATAGGGAAGGGAGGGAAAGGGGCGGGGAAGGAAAAGGGACGAAAAGGGGAAGGGAGAGGGGGAAGGGGAGACGGGAAGGGGAGGGGAGGGGAGGGGAGGGAAGGGCGAAGGGAAGGGAAAGGCGAAGGGGAAGGAAGGGAAGGGAAGGAGGGAAGGGAAGGGAGGGAAGGGAAGGAAGGGAAGGGAAGGGAAGGAAGGCGAAGGGAAGGGAAGGGAAGGGAAGGGTAAGGGGACTTTTTTCAAGCCTTTTGGAGTCAACAACAGTGCAGCAGCCTCAGCTAAACCCTGTGCAAGAAACAAGCCACAGTCCCTGAAGGATGACCACTCAAAACGCTTCCTTGGCCTTTAAATGCTCTGGCCCATGAATAAATAATGAAAGGACATGTGTGGATTTGTCTGTCATGCATGAAGAAAATGGAATGATGAAAACAATTTCCCCACAGTTCAGGGAAAACACTGCAGCTGCAATTGTGGATAAAAACAAAGCCCCATCAGCACAGCCTCAAAGTCTGCTTGTGCAGCACAAGTGCAGGTGGCCAAAGACCAGGTGTAAGAGTGTCTGGCCATTTTAACTCCCCAAGGCAATGTCTTGCCTAGCAGATGGCCCCAGCCTTTTGCCTTTTCATAGTTAACACATTTCTTGAGCTGTTAAACTTCCCTCGCTCTGCAAGAAAATTGCACTGTGCAAAACCATCTTTACCTTGGAGTACTCTGAGAAAGTTCTGAAATAAGGTGGCTGCATGGCCTTACATCAGCCAGCAGATGGTAACTACTTACACTGTTCATCATGCCCTCCTTGCAAAGCTGGCATTGCAAGATAAGACAAACAAAAGACATGGACAAAAATGATGCAAAGGCTGTGTAGATGACCCAGGAACAGGCTGATGTCACAGTCATAGAAGGATGCTTTGAGAGATGCAGCCTGAAAACAGAGGAAGAAAACTCCCAATAAAACATTTAAAAACAATTCTGTGGAAAGAAATGTTTAAAGCTAGCACTGTGCAAACCACAAGGGAGTCACAGACTGARTTTAGTTTACGAGAGGGTGAGAAAGACAAAGGTGACCTTAAGTGACACAGGTTTATATAGAAATATAAACACCTTTCAAAAATCTCTCCATTCCCTTCTCCAGGCCATGATTCCTTCCCAAAGGAACAGGATTTTCATGCTTTTCTAACATTTGTTAGCAAAATCCTTTCTCTCTTTTCTTAATGAACATTATTAATCAAGACCCCAGAGGTCACCACTGTCCCTGCCAGCCACCTGCTGACCCAACATGGCACAGTCAGCTCCATCCATCCACCTGCCTCCTATTTCCAGGATCTCAGGGCCACTCAGCTGAGAGCTTCACTAAGGGACAGATCTGCTGGTGCCTGTATTTCTATGAAATTGTTCATGACAAATGATGGCATTCCTTGTTTTACAGTTTTATCACTATTACCATGCTCAGTAAAGGTGTTTGAAATGGTTGGCATGGTATGGCCCCAGTAAGGGCTCTGCAAGGAAAAGGGTACAGTTCGGAAGGAAAAAAAAGCAAACTGATAAACACTGTTGAGACACCAAATAATATCAAAGAAACATGCCCCACACTGTAACTACAGCCTCAGAGAACATGAGGCAGCTCAGGTGTTTCTATGTTCTTTTATCACCCAGCAAAAACAAAAACCAAGGGAGTGGCTAGACTCTAAACCCTCTAAAATTCTGCAACTGCAGAGACATGTAAAAACCACATTTTTAGGAGACTTTGCAAAGAACTTTTTATACCAGAGCTTCTCCAACAGGTCAGGTGTGTAGCAGGACAGTTTTAGCTCAGGTGTGGATCTGCTGTGTTTGTGTACCTGCTGTGATAATGTGGTTTGATGATTACAGATGGGCTGCTCCCATTTCCCCTTTCAAATCTTTTAGACTAATCTGCAGAGTGCTGAAAGTCACACCTGCATCCATGTTCAAACAGATGATGGGGCTTGTGGAGGTTTAAAATTCTGGCACATCCATTGCAGAGGAAAGCTCTAGGGAAGAAAAGGCAAGCCTAGCCATTACCTCAGATGCCTAATTCTGCAAGACTCAGATTTATAAATACATAAATGCATACTCTGATTTAATTTCTCACATTTCATTCAGTGGTAAATGGAAGTCGCAACCGCGACAGCAAGAGCATTTATTTTGCTTACGGGAACACTAGCAAAGCAGTAATTAAATGGAGGCAGCTCAGTAACATGCTTCCTTCCCCACAAACCTCTCCAAAGTACCCTTGCCAATTGACTTACAGCACAAAGTAAAATCTCATCATGTTTCCTGATAAATTATTTTGTAGCAAGTTGTGTTGGTTTTGCAGAGCCTGGTTTTTGGTAGCAGGGGGGCCACGGAGGCAGCTGCTGTGAGAAGCTACTGGAAGCTTCCACCACATCCAGCAGAGCCAGTTCCTGATGGCTCTGAGCACAGACCTGCTGCTGGCGAAGGCTGGGCCAGTCAGCGATGATGGTAACACCTCTGTGGTAACAGATTGAAGAAGAAAATCAAAAAGTGAGGCACAGGTTTTTTTCCTCACCAAAGAAGAGGAGGAGGTGAGAACATGTGAAGGAAACAACCTGGAGACACAAAGGTCAGTGCAGAAGGAGGGGCAGGAGGTGCTCCCAGTCCTTATCTCAGCTCATGAACCCTTCATTAAATCTTTCTCTGCTCTGCCCAGCTGTGGCAGGGAAGGCTGAGCAAGAGACTTCCGTGGGTGCCTGGCCTTGGGCCAGAGCCAAACCACAACACAAGAACCTGCACTGCACAGCATTTCTCCCTCCCTCATCTCCTACTGCCTTTTCTCCTCCCTTCCCAACAGTCACATGAACTCTCAGATGTCACCACAAGACTGTTTTCCAAGACTTCCTTTTTTTATTTTTTGACATCCTCCACAGTAGAGTAATGCACAGGTGGCTTTCACCACAAAAATGATGCACAGCAACAATCACAGTGTTTGCATCAAGTGATTTTGCTGCCTGGCTAGAAACAAGACCTCAATGAACAACAAGGAGCTGCCTCATTCCCTGTGGAGCCAAGGTATTCCTACCTTGCTTCCCAGGAAGCCATGCCCAGCAGGAACTGAAACCTGCTGTTGGAACTGAGTCCAAACTCCATGAGGAAATAAGGCTTGAGCATCTTTGGGATTTCAAACCACAGCTTTCACTCTCAGATCTCTTGAGCACTCATTTATTGACCTTCTTTCATTTAATCCTCACAGAGACCAAGGAGCAGTCAGTGCAGAACAGCACATAAAGGCCAAGCAGTTCTATCATCATTGAAATGTCACATAAAGTATTTCTTTCCTGGATGTAGATCTACACCAGAAGCAAGGCAGACACACCATCCCTTTCTGTGTGACTCTGCTAAATGTACCAGACTTCTTACTCTGGCCTAGGGCTGGGGGAAGAAAGGGCTGCTGGTAACAGAGAAGGAGATAAATAAGGATCTTGAGCCCTGGTTCAGTCCTGGAGCACACTGAACCAGGTGTTTGTCCCAGCTTATCAGGGCAATAAAAAAAAAATACATTTTCTTTTTTTGTGAATGAGAGAACATTTTTGGAGAGAAAGCTCTTGATATTGAAACCAGCTTTTTCCGATCCATTTTTAGCTGGCATGGCTGTTGTGTAATTCAGGGTTCTACTCCCCGCTTTTGCTGATTTAAAAAAAGCTTTACTGTAAGCTCTCCCTCTCATTCCATGCCAGGGAACTCTCACAAAGATCATCTGAGCATTTGCAGTGCTGGGGCAAACAGGCTGATGCCATGTGAGTGAAAGCCTTATCCTCTCTGTGCAGCATTCAGAACTGTGGGCTGTGATGTTCCCTCCAGATGTCACAGCAGGGCCCAGTCCATCTGTCCTTCTATCCCTCCCTGGACAACTCCAAATTCCCTGCACCTTGTGGGGCTTTTTCCCACAAATCACTGCTGACTCCTCACCTTTAAATGCACTTCAGGKGTGATTCCCTTTAAAACCCAGGGGTGATGATGCTGCAGACAGCAGAGCTCCAGGAGAACAACCCTGCCAGGGCTGATGTGACTGCAAGGAGAAGACCAAAGATGTCCCTTTAAAAGAGGCTGCAGTTCACAGTGCAAAGCTGAAGAGGAACAGCTGCAGGGATTTTCAGAATTGCTAGAGGCTCTGACTCACAGTCATTGTGAGATGATTCAAAATGTAATGACCTGCTCTCCCAAGTGTTTGTTCTCACCTCATGCTAGGGCTTACAAACTCCAAGGAAAACCAGGAAAATGAAACTTGGGAAGGCTGGTTCAACCCAAAGCTCTGCAACTTTGCTAAAGCCACACTTGGTGATGAACTGAGCTATGGAACATGCACCAAGCTCCACAAATTCTACCTCAAATCAGTAGCAAGCAGCTAGCAATGAGGCACTTCAATCCCTGTACAGCACTGGGTAAATAAACACACACAATGCATAAGGCCCTAATGTGTCTGTGGAAAGGGGCCAGAAATCCAAAGGTTGCCTGAAGAATAATCATTCTGAGATATTTCATCAACTAGTATAAAAGTACTTTTTCTCGAAAGAAAATGATCATTCACCCCTAAATTAGCTAACTATCTTTTAATCAGAATTTCTTTAAACATCAAAAGTTAAAGATGTAAAACTTTACTCATTAGCTCAATTTTAAATCACTAGAATAGTAAATAAAGAAGAAGTATTTCCTTGTTTTGGAGCAGAACTGAGTAACCAGCTGGTGGAGATCAGGATCTCCTAATGTCCTACAGGGAGGATATAAATTCTTGTTTCACTTCTGCTACAACAGGGCGAAAGAGGAGGTGGGCACTGTTGCCACACATGAGCTGTCTGTCTGTCCAGCTCAGCCACCAGCTCTTGGGCTTCACACGTTTGCTCTGTCTGAGCAACAATTGCCAGATGCTACTTTCAGTTCTCAGTGCTCAGCTAAGATTTGTATTTTCCCCTCACATTTTGACCAGGTTAAACTGTTCTCACTCACAGTGAAGCTGTGAAACTGCACCCATGCTGGACATTTATATCCAAGGAAAGGTCAAGGAGCTTTTCCCCATACTCAGACTGCTCCAAGTGTCCCCTGGCAAGGGCAATGAAGCAGCAGGAAATCAAAAATGGGATAACAGAGTCCTTTTTTTGTAATACACTGTGCTGCCACACACGTTACTGACCGGCTGATTCCTCAAGAAAGGAATGTTGGTGCTCTGGTGGCCAAAAGCACATTGCTGGTTTATGGGGAGTCTCATCATGTCAGGTTACAAAGTATGAGGCAGCCTTCCCTGCTATCCACCGTACAAATATCCCATCACACGCTCTAAAGAAATCACATGAATTTAAAGGCATAGGCATTGGAAAATATACAGCAAGTGAGAGGCTTTTGGAAACACCAAGGTTTCTATCAATGTTAATCATTGCCAGAAGGGCTGTTTTAGTCATTCTGTAGTTCATCATTGAATAAAAACAAGAAATTACAATTTCAGGTAATAACCAGTAGCATCTGGTTCCTAATAAGTTCAGTTTTCGCACAAAACAAACCCAAATTCTGCTTTAATTACGTAATTGCAAATCCAGAGTAACTGATTTGGGAGATAGAACACTGCAATGAGAATAAAAGGCTACTAAGAGTTTGATTCAGAGTTTTTCTGCTTGCTGACCTTAACTGATGGGAATTAGGCAACATTTTTCATGGGCCCTTCCATTCCAAATCTTGAGCTGCATGTACAGTTAGCACAGATGCTCTCTGAAGTGCAATACAGCAGCTGCAAACATTGTTCGCCAGGTAAAGCAGCTTCTCTTTGAGAGCAGCTTCCAGTCTTTGAGAGACTGGAGAGGATTTGTTTTGGAGGAGGGCCAAGACAGTTCAAACTACTCCTTTTAATACATTTGGCCAAAACCACAAGTAATGCTGGAGTGCAGGATTTTTGTAATAAAAATCTTCCCCATGACACCTATTTTTCTGGAAAGTAGTCAGAAATTATTGACCTGCATTTTTAAGAAGTACAGGCTTGTTTATGTAAGAGATTTCTGCAATAATTTGTATTTGGCTACATTTGACTGTGGACAGCTGAAAAGCAGAGAAGTGCGGATAATTTAAATGGTAAAGGAAATCRGGAATCTGTCTCTAATTAAGGGCTCTGGTACGAAGTGGGCTTATGAACTGCTAATTCAAATAACCAGCCTTAGTTCAGTGCTACCTCCATCACGAAAGAAGGGTGCAGTAAAAGGTACAAGCAGCTCCCAAGTGAGGTAAATCTGGTCCTGCAGAAGTGCTGCACATGCCTCAGCTCTGAGGAGGAGCAAAGGCAGCTCCCAACACCACACTTATCCTTCCAAACAGAACCTGTTGTTTGTGGGGCACTCTGCCCCACTCAGGCACAAGGGATTTCATTGAGTTCTGCTGGGGAAGCACAAAGGCACGAACTGAGCTGTGGCAGCTGAGAGAGACAGAGAGCAACTGCAGGAGCTGTCCTGTTCAGATGGTGAGAATTAGTGTAGCTCCCTTGGCTTCCCTAGAATGATATGGCCATAATGCAGCAGCCGAGGATGTTATCCATTATCTGCAACCCCAGCTGTGCCTGCATGGCTAATCCAGACAGATCTCTGAGGCAAGGCTTACATGGCATGAACCATGCTGCTTAATATAATATCATTTATCAAGAAGAGACTCCTGGATAATTTCTGCATCAGCTCACAGCTCAGAGCAAAGTGAATATGGCAGAGAAAATAAACAAGATCAGAGTTATTAGGAGGGCTACTAAGTGATCCAAAGCCCACTGAGTGATCCATGTGCACATCAAAAAGTAATTGGAATTATTTAATTGTTGAAATGACCCATGTTGTGCAATTTGAAAGCAGTTTGTTCTGAGCACTGAGCACTCCATATTCAAGCTGTTCTCATTCAAACTCCACAGCTGCTGCAAGATGGGAGATAGTTTGTGAATTCCTACCTTTATAAACAGTTTACTCTTAAAATCCTTTATTCAGCCACCCTTCCCCCCCTCCTTAATTTACCCTAAAATTCATGGCAAATTTACAGCAAATATTTTAAAAAGAAATCTTCTAATTTCTTGTGAGCAAGCGCACAAAGGGAGGGAAAATCTAGGTTGGAACCAGCTTTTCTCACCAAGTGGAAGGATATGCACAGAAAACCAGTGACAACATACACCTGGCTCTGTTAGTGAGCCACCCTTCTGAAAGCTGTCCCTCCATGCTGTCCTGTTTCCTGAAGCTGCTGCTGCCAGAGCAGCTTGCATTTACTGATCACAGCCTATGCACGCAGCCCCTGTGTCACTGCATGGCTCACAACTCCTGGCACACTGCACTGCAGGAAAAGGCACAGCACCTTTGAGCCATTGCCAGCCATCCTTGCCAAGGGCTGCAGGAGGGTGTCCATGGTCTGTCTGAGCACAGAGAGAGCAGGTGCCTTCCTAAGGGCACACATCACCCCAGGTCCACACATTATCCTGGCCAGCTGTACTGCAGCACTGACAGAGTTTGGCTGCCCTCCACACAGATCTGGTGCCACATCTTCCATGGGGAAAGGGGAAAACACAATGCAAGAAAGAGGAGAAGCAGATCTGGGGTTTAAATCTTTCTCATCTGCCAACAGCCCCATGCCCTGCCCCCAAGCTCTTCCTGCACCTTGTCTGTGCCTGCCAGTGCACTCCTGGTTCCAGCAGCAGCAATTTCCACTCTCTTGGGCTGGGAAGGAGTCACTTGGCTACTCAGACTTTGCTGAGGGACCAGCTATCCCCCATCTCCTCCACTGAAAGCGAGACTGGACAGAAAGTTGCCAAAGGCTGGATTCAGCCTCCACACACACTCTCAGTCAGACAATGTTACTTTACACTGAAAGCCAGAATAAATGGCTGAATAAAGCATAACCCAGAAAATGGGAGAAGGATTACCTAATGTTCCAGCTCAACTTAGGAACTTAACCCTGTTTACAAAGGCAAAAACAGTCTCACTTCAGTTCTAAGCAGAGGATGTAAATTTGAGCTCTAACCAAGATCATCAGGAACTGCATATTTACTSTAAGAACCAACCCCTTCTTTGCCAGTAGCATTACAGCTAATTTCTCAAACAAATTATCTAAAGCAAAAGATCTTCACTGACATCTGAACGTTAGCACACAACATAAACCTTGCTTCTCAGTTTCTGCTCTTGACCACTGGAATGCTGCTGCCACTACAAACACTGACTGTCCTTCAGGGAATGAGAAGCCTTTATGAATACTGCAAGATAAATAAAATTTATATGGCAAATTCTGGTTCAGGGTTTCAGCTCTTATACCTATGTTTTCTAAAGATTGCCAGAAGAGCCTCAGTAGAGCCACCTGAAGACAGCAAAACACAATTTGGAACCTCTCAAACATGAATTCCCTTTGTGTGAAGAAGCAATCAGTCCCTTAAAAGGCAGTTCACTCTACAAAACTACACAGACAAAATCTTCCTTTGCAACTGCTAAGCACACAGAGAAAAAAAACCCATTGATATCTCACACCCACTTTATTGCAAGTTGTCTTGGTTTGGAAAAGACAGGAGTTTCCTGAGGAAGGCAKGAGCCTCCCCTGAAATGGAGAATGTAAACCCTCCCCACCCTCCAAACTGCTGTAATTTTAAATTAAGGGGGTCTCAGGCAAAGATATGGGAGCAGGAAATAACAGTTCTTTAATAGGGAAGGAAAAATAAGAATAAAATAAACAATGCAGTCCACTAGAACAACACTGACAGAGTCAACACCCAACCTGACACCCTGTCGGCCAGGGTGTTGGTGGTAGTCCGATTGAAAATGTGGCTGCAGTCCTCTGAAGTATCAGGTGTGATTCTGTTGGAGCAAGGAGGATCTGTAGAGAAGGATGTATTCTTCCTCTGAAGATCCAGTGGAGAAAAAGGCAGCTGCTGTTCCTCTGGGGAATCCCGTGGAGAAAAGCCATCCATGTGTTCCAGGATCTCAGGGTATATCTGGGTAGCAATGCTTGGCTCCTCCCTCTGGGTGGAGCATCTCACAATGGGATGTTATAGTTCTTATCAGTCATGCAGTGACATTCAATAGTCTGTTATCAGCAGAGGTCCCCTCCCGAGGAAGGTGGTCACTCAAAGAGAGAGATAAGGCACTCAAAGAGAGAGATAAGGCAAACTGCCTTATGTGAATGTGGTCACTCAAAGAGAGAGATAAGGCAAACTGCCCACTTGACAAAGGTAATCTGCCATACAGATGGTAATGGAAAACATCTTGCATGCAATCTTCAACACAAGTAAATAATTTTAAATAATTAATCACCATCACTATTAATTTACTTTCTTCTTTCCTTGGTATCCCAGGACTGTTGCTAATGGTGGTTATTTAAGGCTTCACATCRCAGAGACCTATTTTCATGCAAGGTTGCAAAGGGCAGAATGAGAGGAAGGGCAAACAGTACTGTGGAACTTAGCTGACCCAGCAACATCCAGGAACACTGACAAACATAAAAGGAGGATGGTGGAGGTTCTTCTCTGCAGTGGCTCCTCAGTGATTGCAGAAAACTACAGAAAGAGACACAACCCTGATGGCATCTCTGGCTCCTAGGAAGGCAGCGTGCTCAGGGTCCTGCCACCCCATGCCAGAAGAAAATGTCTTGGACAGTAAGTTTGTCACTTGATGTGCATTTCTGCACCTGAGGAAGAAGCATCAGAGATGAGAGCCAAACACTGCAATATCCTGACAGCGTGTGAACAGCAATTAGCAACTCTGTGGACAGAAACAGATTTTCTGRCAGGTCTCATTAATCTCTTTATGCAGATTTAATACTCATGAAAGAAACTGTGTGAGTGGCCAAGAACATGAAGTCTCCTTGACATGAGGTAACTCAGCAAACACCTCTGATCAAAGACTGGGCAAAAAGCCAGGGATACACTGCTCTGGGCTTCACTGGCTCACAGCTGGACTGTGACAGCTCCCTCTGTTTCTGTTATCCTGTCTGAAAATGAGGGACAGGAGTATTTCATCCACCTTCCTAAACGCATCTCTGCACCAGCCTGCAAACAGCAGCTTGACTTACAACTTACAAAAAATGCACCTTCTAAAGCGGGAGAGCAGATCTTTTAAATCATGCCCCACAAACAAACCTTTTGCTGCCTGCTGTCCACTACAGAACCAGCAGCCAAAAGCCCTTCCCAAAGGCCAACTCAAACCTTGCCCCTTGCAGTCACACATGCCTTCATCCCCAAAGCTCCACAGCTTTGCTGAAGACTGCTTCCTGCCTGACACAGAAGGGTGAGATTCAGTCCCTGGGGGGCTGGCTGGGACAGGGCAGGAGTGGGCTGCAGCCAGGAGACAGCTGGGAAGGAGCTGCATTTCTGACGCGCCTCTGGTTTGCTCAGCAGTACCCAGGCCCCTTTGTGCCAATAGGAACACCTGGATTCAGAGCTGTTCCACCTCCAAGCACCTGCTGGCCCACGCCTGCATCCCACAGGGATGACCTGAGAGCAGAACACAGCTGGGACTCCTGGGACAGCCATCTGCTAAAGCTCCAGCTGGGCACCCCAGAGTAAACTGAGATCACCTGACCCTTGCAGGGCTGCTGGGAAGAGCCTGAGCAGAGGATAAGCTGCCCCTCTCCTTGACTGAGCCCTTCAGAGCCCAATGAGCTCTGCTGGCTAGCACAGCTGTGCTTCACATCCATGAGAGCACTCAGATCTGTACATGCAGCACATTCACATTCTGATCAGCACAGAAACTCCACCTTGGACTCAGATTTACAAAGCTTTCCCCTGGCTATTCATCCTTCCTACCTGCCACAAATAACGGGAGCACTGATGCCAGCTCTTCACTGTATTTAACTGGCAACCTCTGAGGTAAGTTTGTGTCTTGTGTTACAAAGCCCAGGTCTCACAAAATTGATCACTGCAACTGCTATAAAAGAATGGTGTGTTTGGTTGCAGGCCTTTTTAAAAATTTCTTTTCTTAGTCAGTTGCTTTCTTAAAAAAGGAAGCTTAACTCTTATTGTTTGCTTCCCATTGCTACTGCTCAACAAGCCACTGTTAGGATACATATCTGGCTACTTCTTGGATTCCCTTCTTGCCCAAACACCAGTCTGGCATAACCATAATGCAAGGCAGGACAGATTGGTCAGAAATATCTGAAAAGCAACTCTCTACTATATCAGGAACAAGTTTAATTAGCCAAATGAATCTAAGAATCACACCCTTTTACCTCAYAGAGTGTAAGTACATCTTTCAGTTACTGAGCTCACCTTTATAAAAAGAAAAGATAACTGAGTCACGTTTCATCATTTTATCTGATTACTCCATTTTGTCTTTTATTCCTTTTGAAAGCCTTTACTGTTGTCATTGGGAGTGAATAGAAAAGTGCTATGAGTATGTCTACAGACCAGATTGCAAGCTTTTTCTAAAAACTGCTGAAGCAATCCAGGGGCTGCCAGGACTGGGTGGCCTTGCTTTGAGCAGAGCCTCAAGCTCTGCTTTACACAAAGATTTCAACCCAAACCTGCCAAGGTGGCAGCTGCTTTCATTGTGTATCTGCAGCACTGCCAAGACTCGGGTAAGTCATCTCAGCAATCAAATCTCCAGAGAGTAAGATGAATTTTACAAATTATGTGCTTAGATGTGGGGATTTAAAAGTCTACCTACAGTGTTCAGCCAGTCTCTGCCTGGAATGGGGTTGGAAAAGGTGCCATTAGATGAGTCCCTCTTGGTTGGATAGTAAATACAACCATCTGGTGTAAGCCCACATTACTGATTTACAGTACTTCATWACTGGATAGTACAGGAGAGCAGAGACAGGCTGATAAGAGATCACAATGAGGAASGAAATCTTGACTGAAGTTTTAATGAGCCACAACTTTTAAACCACAGGATGAACTTTTGCCATGGAAACAGTGACAGGCTCAGCTCTCTGTTCTACACTGTGCCTCATATCAGTATTGCTCAATGCCAACCTGCTGTATGAAACAGGCAGGGCACTAAAAAATTCAGCTCAGAGTTTTCTGGGTACAAATTCAGCACTGCTACTAATTAGAAATGCTGCTCTGGGCATAAACCCAGGCAGAAACACTCTCTTGTTTGTAAGGAAGGCCTGCCAATAGTAGCAGAAGTAATAATTACCACACAAGAATCAACACCCTCCCACAACATAACAGAATAAATTAATTAGAAATGTAATAATACATGTATTTTTAGAGAAACATAGAATGGTTTGGGTTGAAAGGGACCTTGAAGGTCATCTGTTTCCAGCCCCACTACGATGGGCAGGGATACCTTCCACTAGACCAGCATGACATTTTGCACATTGCTTGCTATCCTTGTAGAAAAAGCAAAAAAGGTAGGACAGTGTCATGGTTTGACACTGGCACAATGCCAGTGCTTCTATGAAAAATACACTTTCTCTGGTGTCTGCTGTGAGATGTGACTAGGAAATAAGCAAAGCAGGCTTTTAGCTTAGGAATAGAGGGAAAAAATTTTTATTAACTAAACTACAAAAGAAAAAAAAAACTACACACACACACAGGAACAATGAAAACTTTACAAAAGCATTTCTTCCTCCCCTCACCAAATTCTCCCAATACATCTCTCCCCCAAATTCCCAACTCTCAATCCATCACCACCCTTCAGACAATCAATCTTCAGTTCATCAAGAGGAGAGGAGTCTTCCTTGTGCCATAGGCTTTCCCTGGAAACATCATTGAAACGTCATGTGTTTCTGTGTCACTCGTGGCACCGCCCGGAGTACAATCTGCCATCTGACCTCTTCYTTCCATGCCCAGTGCTCTCACCACTGCGCATGGACCAGAGCTGCTTCTAGGGTTCCCCTTTTAAGGATGCTTTGCCCAGTTCCAAAAAAGCACAGTCTCTCACTTTCGGGACCACTGTCCCCCCCAAATTTGGTCACCCCCTGGGGCTCAGGGGTCTCAAGAAAACAACACTGAACTCTCTTGGCTCCAAGCTATTGCCTTCCCCCTAGATGCAGTTTCTGTGTCACAGGAAAAAAAAGGTTCTGTCCATGGCAATACAAGAAGAGTCCAGCAAAAAGCCACTCTATCTCTTCCTACCCTTAGRTTCTTCTCCACTTCTCTTGTGGCCTATTTCTTCTTATCTCATCTCTTATCTCTCTTCTCATTCAACTCTAGGAGGGTCAGCATTTGCAAGGTTTCTATTGTCCAAACAGGGGTTAAAAAGCRGCCAGACTTCTCCTCCGTGCACTCACTCTCTACAAGCTGAACATGCTGCCAWCTCCAAAGCCTCAAAGCTACAGCACCCAGCGCCAGCTTCTCTCTCTCTGTCATCTCCCGAAAAAAAAAGAGTGTCTCTCTCTCTCCTCTCTCTCCTGAGAGAGCTTCCCAATGCCTCCTGGTGCCCCCACAACCCTTCCATCTTGAGGGGCCTTCAACCCCCTCTCTGTCCGAGCCCCGGCTCACCTGAAAGCCGCAAGTCCCCTCCCCCGCCCAGCAGCAGCAGCAGCTGGACGAGAGAGAGCTCTAAACTCTTTTCCCGACAAAAGTCAAAGAAGAAGTCCAAAAAGAAAGCTCTGCTTTTAACCCCTGYGTTCTCAGAAGCATAACCAATACTTCTAGTAGCCAAAATCAAGTGCCAATTAAAATCTGAACACCTAACTAGTAGCCACAGCAACGCAAAAAACCTATTTCCTGTAAACCCACGACGGACAGTCACAGTGGAACATTCTAGTCTGAAAAATGAATTTCTTTTTCCTTTTAAATACAAAGTATCCATATGCCCTTAGGCAAGCCAGTTATAGGGACTGGCACAAATGGAGTTAAAAACACAGATTTCCTGTACAAAAATCTCAAAGTAGCTAAAATTTCTTATTTTAAGACASTTGAGAAATCTCTTATGTATTGCGTCAAAACTCATGTGAAGTCGACCCTCAATTTTAGTGTGCAATTTGACTTAGAGAGTCAGAACCTTAAGGGTCTGATTTTAGCACCCACCCTGCCTCAGTGAGAAGTGCACAAGTGATCCAAATGCACAGACAGCTGCCAAAATCAGCAATGCCAAATCTTACAACTCTATCTCCACAYACCCAGGGGAGAGTGTTAAAATTACTGGAGATATTTTCTAGTCCCACTTTACAGCTCCATCTTTTATTAGCTGTTAATAACACACTTCCACATTACAAGCTGTMTACACACTCTCATCTAGCTTTGTATTCTAATTTTTTAAATTTAAACTCATGGAAACCTGAACTTATTTTATGATTATTCCTCGGATATTCAGGCTTTAATTAACACAAGTAAATGCACTGAAAACTTTCAGTCTCACAGGGATGACAAAACTGACAGGAGGTAAAGCTCAAATCAACACACCATCCCCTGAAATGTCCTGTGTGCTGATGTAATTTGTGAGGAATCTGTGGTTATTCGTAGTCAGAAAACAGAACCAGAAATTGAAATAAGAGTCTTCCTTGTTTACAAATAATCCCAACAGCCTCCAAAATCCCCCCTGAGCCCCAGGGAAACCATGACAGCAACACCCTGCAACCACAACTCACTGTCTTGGCTGCTTGGAGGCCACCTTCAGAAATTCAACTAACTTGGAAGAGAAAAGCAAAGATTTTGGGTAAAAAAACCTCCAAAACTTGTCTTTTTCTCCCTGTTGTGCCATTTTGAAATGTTGGCTCCCGTAAATATTCCACCCATTCTGCATTTACACAGCTACCTAATTGTTCATTCTGTCAGCCTGCATGCAAGTGAAACAGACATCCAGACAATAAAATGAGAACATTTCCTCCAGAGACCTCTTAATGAGCAGTAATGAGCCTGTGGGTAGAGCTGCTYAGCACTTTCTTCTCCCACTTGCCTGCCTCTAAGTTTAAAAGCACATTCTAGAATGGTCAGGACTAAGCTGTTTACAAAAATTCTTMTGGAACATAAATCAATCAGGATCAGCAACTCACAACTTTGAGACAGACTTGGAAATTTGGCTTTCATATCTTGCACACCATGGCTTTGAAAATAGGTTTTAATCCCTGACAATACCTCTTCCTCAATGATGGTGCCATTTAACTTCTTTGTTACCTCCTAGGAAGGGCCTTCTGAGCATGGAGATGTTTCTTCCATGTTTAACCATATCTACTCTCTTTCTGGAGACTAAACTAAATCAGAATAACTGATTTCTTCTGCCTTTGATTTCCCCCACCCCATACCCTGACAGAATCATAGAATCCTTAAGGTTTGAAAAGACCTCTCAGATAATCAAATCCAGCCATCAACCACCACCATTTTCACCATTAAACCATGTCCTCAGGTGCCATATCCACACATTTTTTGACACTTTCAGGGATGGTGACTCACCATGGCTATCTGTTCCAATGTTTTAAAACCCTTTCAGTGAAAAAAAAACTTTCCTAGTATCTAATTTAAGCCTTTCCTAAGGCACTACATTGCTTTTTTTGCCAGCTCCTAAGAACATGTGGAAAAAAGTTCCAAAAATTCTTCCTTAGTAGTTCTGATATTGCTCTGGCTGTTTATAAATAAACTCCTGAAAAAACAWTTCTCAAGATCCATCTGCCTTCTGGTTTACCCAAAAATCCCTGCAGTTTGTGAAGCACTGCAGTGATTTACGCTGCAGAGTCTATTCTCCTAAAGGACTCCACATGAGGGTTTCTTTCTCCATTCATCCTTTCCTTCAGCATCTATTCCAAGTGCTACTTCAAGTTAATTCAGCCTTCTCAGGTGCTGATCTCATTCTCAGCCATCCCCAGCTGTTTAATGAGAAAACAGACCCTATATAATCCCTCTGACATCTATGCCTTAACCTAAAGCTTTTGGCCTGCTATCCATAAGGATAACTTCTACACTCCTGTGCCCATTTCCTGAATTTGCAGGTTTTCTTGGAAGTTTATGGGATCACATGGCTGCAGATGCTGCAARCTGTGGAAGTTATTTAGAGACAGGAACAAAAGAAAAAGTGGGAATGTCACAACATGGCAGATTACAGAGAAGTAGCCATCTGTGTTGTCATTTTCTGCAGTCATTTAGATTGCAAAATGCCTTGTATCTCCATTTAAAAGAAAAAAAAATATATATACATTTGTTTTCCAAACAGTATCTGAAAATATCCAAGAGCTGCAATAATGCTAAAAAAAATCTAGGTTAACATTAAAGACTATAAATAAAGACTGGTTACCTAAATGTGGATTAGGCACTTCAGAATCTTTGGGGAAGTTACTCTGAACAAACCTGGGTTGTCCATACAAGACACTAAAGTATTCCAATGCTTTGAAGATACTAGTCACATACTTAAATATAAGGCACTTGATTAACTATTCCCCATATTGCTAGTAGGATTTAGAAGCTCTCATATCAAGTCCTACTGCAGGAATATAAGGATGAGAAAATCCTCATGTTAATTAAAATCATGATTTGCTCAGGGACATATATAGCTTTCCCATTTCACAGACCTAATAATGGAAAATCAGACAGCTGGCTGTCTCTGTTTGGTAGTGCTGGCAGACTCTTGGATACAGTGGTCTGAAGAAGACTCCAGGAGGTAGGAGGGGGGGGAATGAAAAGGAACAGTCTTCCTGCCACAGCTTGCCAAGAAAATAAAAATGTGTGAGACAATGTGTTAATGACTATCCCCACAGATGAGCAAGCACTGGTGATTTTGGTAAGGCAAAGATTTTGCAATTAAAATGTCATTCACAATGGAGATAACAATGATTATCATCAAAATCCCAGACAAGAAACTTCCAAATGTGTGTGTAAAGTAATGCCTCCCATTCCTCTCCAATCCTACAAWAAAATACTCAGTAGAATTGAAATTTGAGGCTATTTCAATGACAAATCCAAATGGATTCTTTTAATCCTGGTACCATCTATCTCTACTTTTATTTTCAAGAAAAAGCATCAAACCATGATTTCATGAGATCTCATTTATAATTTCCCATTTCATCTCCACATCAATTCACCCTTTAAATTACTGTAAGATGGAGAGTTCTGTAGGTTCTCTGTGAGGTTCTTCCTAACACCTGGCATTTGCTTTCGCTATGAGATACCATCCCTAAGTGTATCCCGGAAAACTCTCCCTATTCTCCTCAGTCTTTCCCACTCCCAGATTTAATAACTTTCCCTCCAAGTTCCCATTTCCCAAAATTTCACCCCATTGCAACAGCACCTGACCTTCCTCTTTGGAGCCAAAGGTGCATTTTGAGACACCTCTAGACCCACCAGTCCTTTCCTTAGGCTGAGGGCTCCTGGATCTCCTTCCTGCTCATTGCTCTATCTCATGGTTAAGGGAGTAAAAGCCCCTGATTTAAATGGGGTCAAAGCATGGCTGTAATAGCAACAAACTGTTCCAATCACAGCAGGACTTTTTTCCAAGGCCAGGGATTTCTGCTCATCAGCTAAGCAAACGCAAAAGCAAACCAGAAATTCTGGAATTTTTCTTTCCTGGCTCTGCCTTTGGCCTGGTGATAGCACTGGGCCAGTCCCCTCCATCCCCAGAGCTTTGCTTCCTTTTCTGTTCAAACAAGGAAAAAAATAGATGTTCCACACAAAGAGAAAATAAGGCAAAATTTATAAATTTAAAGGTTTTCAAAGACACTTTGTATTAGAGGAGGGAAAAAACTGATTACCACCMAATGGGGCTTCAAGCAACCTCCAGGTACAGAAGAGTTATCACAGTCTTGCCTCCTAAGAAGTACTTCCCAGAAATATTATCCCCTTGATGTTGGCACAGATGTTCAGAGACTTTTGTAGATAACTTTGGAYTTCTCATCAATGAAACCATCTGAGATATATTTAAATACCAGGAATGAAAAAAGCATCTCTATATGAAGTGTTTAAAATCTGGTGACTAATTGACTTTACAGGGAAAGATCTTCCCATCACTTTACTTGTACAGAAAGGACAAGGTAAGCACAAAGGGTTTTCCTTCAGGAACATATTTTATGGGTGGTTTCTACCTTTCTTCTTCTGATCTTTTGCAATTACCAAAAAATAATGTAACTACCCAGGAATAGAATATGTCATTTTTACATGGAGACACACTAAAGAGGAATTCTCATGAAACATTTTCATGAGTGTAAGCAACAGGGATAATACTGTACATTTCTGTGATCAAAGATGAAGGAAGCTTTTATCAAAGTAAATTGTTGCTTCAATTCCAGCTTTTTATTCTTAATAGTCTAAGTCAGTTGGATTCAGACATGTCTTCAGGACTGAATCCAGGAAAGATTATTAGCTGCCTCTAAAATGTAGGGGACACTGGAAAGCAAATTTAAGCCCACTCAAAATCCATGGGAACCTAATAAACAGCAGTGATATTTAGCTGGCATTTCCAAGCTGAGAGGCAGAATCATTTCATTTGTTAGTCTTTAGTCTCATTCCTTCATCAGGGTTTAGTGCAAGACACTGGATGCAGCAAAAACTTGTCAATTACCACAGAGATGAAAAAGGTGAATTAATTTACTGAAAGGAAAATGTTCCCATTCAGTGGTGGAAGTTCAAACTTCCACACAGGCCATGGACACACAGCTCATGGATAGAACACTCCCCAAAAATCATCAGCTGGTCTAAAACTCTCTGAATGCTGGGAAACATCAGTTTGGAGTATTATATCCATGCTATTGATGATATAAGTGTGCACAGGTTAGACAGATAAGCAGATATGCCACTAGAAAGGAACGCTGCTGCAAACAGCATCTGGCGGCAGATTTAATTAGGAGCTCAGACAAATTATTACTGTATGACATTTGCAAGAGTTGTTGAAGATAAGAAATTCATAAAATTGGCTTCTCCTAAACAGCCCAGATGCAGTGACTTTAGAAGCAGATAATAATCCACATCCAAAAACTCTTTGTATTTCCTAGTTAAAAATTCTTCTGCCATTGTCAAAAATCAGCACTGCCTCTTAAGCATTTTATGTTCACTGACTYGTCTCCACAGCTGTAGACAAGGGTTCAGAATATGGAAACAATCTCTCTAAGTGACATWACCTTGCTGATTTTCCCCAGAGTCTTAAGAATGGCTGTAGGCACATCACAGGTACTGCTACTGCACTGCCTCTTTCCTAGGAGGGACTTCAGAGCAGCTAGACTTGGAAAGAAAATAAAACCCAGGACAAATACAAAATCATCCTCTGCCTACAAAGATGAAGCCAAGCTGGGTAGGATGGTAGAGGAATGAACTGGAAACAGCAAAGATGTGGGATTGCAGTCCCACAACACTCAGGGCTAGAGGGTGGGAGAGGTCACCTTGGCCCCAAGAGCACTTTTATGCAACATTTCAACCCTAACACAGGCTTTGACAGAAAAGTCATGCTTTGAATGCAAAGTGGGAAAAGGAGTTTCACACAGGAGCGAAGGACTGTGAGTTCCAGTATTAACTGAAGAGAGACATCTGTGAAAAGTTTTAGACAAAAAAAGAAACTGGGACAGTGAACACACATCCTCTTACACTGGAACATTTCTACCACAGTACATCTGTTGTCKTTTGTCCTGTATTACAGTAATTGAAGTTAGGGTAGGACATTCCCAAAGCCCAAATRAGTAGGACATTCAAAGGGTAGGACATTCAAACCCAAATGAGAATAGAGCAAAATAATTCACAACTGAGAACTGTACTACTTTTCAGAAGGATGGTGGAGCCACAACCAACACCCAGGAAGGCTTCAGGCACCAGCTCTGTACTGTCCTCCAGCCCAGGCTTTTGTGCCCTGCTGCTGATGCCCTGCACCTGCGTGCCCTCTGTGCCCCGGGGCACTCCATGGCTCGTTACTGTTAATGCTGCTCACCTGTGCTGCACAGCTGGGGCCAGTTAGGGAAGATTGGGCATAGCCCCACCCCAATCACCACTGACTCTGTGCCTACACCACCTGCAGAGTCTCATTTCCTGCTGAAAACAGAGAAGGAACTTAATCTCCAAGTTTTGCAAAAAAGCCATGTTTAGACGTTATTTTTAAAGTCAAGGTACTCCTAAATTAAAATTGTGACTCTTCCATCCTAAGGTGCTAAATCGATAGGGAAATGGTGCTATCTCTGCAATAACTGCTGCCAACAATTATTTTTTAAAGGCACTAATTCTGGTTTTAGAACCACACAGAAAATTGCTTCCACATCCCTGGTATGAAAACTTTGCCCTACTCAACATGCATCACCATAAATTATCTGGTAAGGGTAAATCTTTTAGAAACCATGAATGGTGTTGCAGGACCAATTCACTAAACCTGCCATAAGACACTTGAGAGATAATTGAGATGTCAAGCCTCATCAATATCAACATACTTCAAGTAAGGACAAGAGGAGAGGGGAAGAATGGCAATGAATAATCCCATTATGTGATGCTARATAACACTCAGCTTAGAAACAGATACATCAGTCACAAATATCAATGTCTTTGAATTTCATCAAAAGTATAAGTAACCTTAATTCCTAAAAAAGCTTCTTTCCATAGGAGTGATGACAGAGTTGTAGTCTTTTTTTTTCCATTTTAACTTTCAAGATATAACCTTTATTTCCCCACTCTAACTTAACACACAGGGGATAAAATAATTACTTTGGGCAGCACACAGGAAACATGAGTCAATTATTTTTAAAAAATTAAAATGTTTCTTCCTGACCAGGCAGAGGAAGCAAAGCCTCAAAGGAGGCTTCTGCCAGTTTTCAGTGCTATGACTTTGTTCCCTCTGTTATTCTCAGTTACTGGTTGTGTATTTCCCCCTAATCAATACACATGCACATACATTCCACAATACTCTCTCACCCAAGGTCTTGCATCACAGTAACCGTCCACTCACTTTGAAAACTGAGGTTAATCACAACCTTGTTTCCTTTCTCTCTTTTTTCCCATTTCCCACCCCTCTCCACTCCTCCTTGAGCTATCCACCCCTCACAAAGCAGCATCTCACTCTCTCCATCTGCTTCTTCAACCCTCTCCTCATTCCATTCTTCCCTCTTGCTGGAATACTCCATGGTCTCTCCAGTGTGATTCCACAGTCTCCTGCAAGCATCACTAACACTCTTTCCCTTTTCTGTTCAAAAATAGTAACTACAGTCAGCTTCCTACTCCAGACCTTGATAGAGGGGAGGGTGTCAAACAAACGCCTGAGTTAAATAATCCTCTGTCTTTGCAAACTGTAAAACCCTCTGAAAGGTTGTGTTTCACACTGCTCCTCTTCATTTCATCCCAAATGCCATGGTCAAACTGATCTTTCCTTGATGAGATGTTCTGGCCATTTCATTCCACTTCTTAAATAATTTAGCCATCTACATACCACAGCATTTTCAGATTCCCTGTCTTCAGATCCACTGCCCTGGGTAACTGCCTGGTTTTGCCTGGCACCTGGTGCCATCCCCTGCCAGTTCTGTTGCTTTGCTTTGATCTCATCCCACAAGCATTTCTGTGCCTTCCCCTACTCAAGCACTCTCTGCCTGCAATCAGCTCTTGAAGCTCATTGTTATTATTATTACTCCACTTCCCTCTTGCTTGTCCTCTCTGTTCTACTCTGTCCAAGACTCATCTCTTCCACACACTAAACGACAGAACCCTTCAATGCCTGAAAAAGAGGAAAAATATTACATTTAAATACCATCAAACATCCATTTCCAAGCCAGTGCCTTTCTTTTTAAAACACCTAGCTTTCTACYATGCATTTAATTTCCCTGCTTTGCTTCCTTTCACAGTCCTTCACCTGCCAGTACTCACATTATACATTTCTTTGTGCTTAATGATTTCCTGCTCATCCCCTYGGCTCATATTTTTTCTCTTGTGTTTTTCAGTGAACATGGCAGGTTACTACCAGATCTTGTTCTGCCTGAGAACAACCTACCTCATTCCAGAGGATAAACAAAGAACATGGCAATTAAAATTCAGGAAGACAAAAATCAGAGAGATAGCACTGACATTTTTTCCCCACTTGCTCTTCCCTACTCTCATCAGTGACTGACATTTGGAAAATTTCARCCAACTCTAATGAACAACACAAATTTGTCCCAGCTTGCTAAGAAAGCAAAGCTTGTATGATCACACCCTGCCAAGCAGTTCCATCCTAACCCCTTTTATACTCTGTAAGTCAGTATCAAACAAATAATGCAAAGGCAGTGAGACTCAGAGGTTATCTGTGYTGAAACACAGAGCAACCCAAATCAGCATTCCATGGACTGTGGGATGCAGCAGGAGCTGGCCTGGCCAGCAGAGCAGTGTGGGGCACCCATCAATTCACCCCTCCCTGCTTACACTGAAAGCATTGGAGGTTTAGCTTTAATTATTTCACCTAACACCAAACCATTGCCTGCTGCACCTTTTCCAGATCCCCTTCCAGGATCAGATTATTAGGAACACAACTCTGATGCACTAGTTTCTACAACACTGATGAAGCATTTTTCTTTTTGCCTACCCCCAAGCAGAAAAGGAAAAATCTGTTCTCTACCTTTTTTGAATGATACTGGGGTTTGCTGTCACCAGTTGGGTTTTGGATCCAACGTCCTTGCTGTATTCACTGGATAGAGGAGGAAGGTTGCACCTGCACACAAAGACAGCCAAGATTTTAGATGACATTCAGGACTGATAGGCTTCAGAAAATGTAAAAACAAGGTATTACTGGACCAGGCTACAATTGCTCCCTACTGTTCCACACCTATAAGCATTTTTGTACCAGACTGTGAGGAAATAGAGAAATAAAACCTTTTGCAGAGATGAGATCTGTGTAGCTGCTAAGGAAAACATGCATGCAACTTGACATTTCTGACAGGCTGAAAGGCTGTGGAAGAGGCTGTTACTAGCTGTAGAACTTTTTTTAAAAATCCAAACTCTTTGAAAGTTCTAGTTTTCACTCTGTTTTGTCTTGTTTACCAGTACCAGGCTTTGGATGGATAATACCACTCGATGGTATTACAGGCATTAAAACTGGCATTTTTAATATTACACTGTGAGGTACCATCATCTTACAGAATTTACTGAGAAAACACAGAAGAAAAAATCAGGTGGCTTTTTAGACAAGTGCATCTCAGTTCTGCTCACAATCTTGTTCTGGTGGGCAGGGTGGTGATGGAATAAAGCCAAAGCAATTGAGCAAATTTACTCTGGGAAGCAGAGAATCAAGAGTCAACAAACCAGAAGTAGAGGGAAACATTCACACAGTGAACAGTCCTAAGAACTCCTTTGTAAAGACCTAGGAGAAGGAGGAAGGCRCAGGAGATAAAGATGAAGATACATTCAAACAGTATCCAAGCCTGTGCACTGCCTCAAAATTTACTCAGGAGAAATCTACTCAATACATAAAAATTGCACTAAAAACTGGTTTCCAAACATTATTAATTTCAGATTTCTCCTTTAAAACAAAGAGTAATTGGAATGCTTAAAATGCAAAAATGATATAATGATTCTTAAAGACAAGCAGAATTTGGAATTTTTTTCAGAAAAAGGCTTTTAGGCATTTATGTTGTTGATGTTTTCTCTCTGTAGTTTTTATTAAGTCAAAAAAAACAACCAACCAACCCAAAACCAGCCAACCAACAACAGAACAACAAAACAACCCCAACCAAAACCACAATGGTGCTATATCAGCCTCCATCTGCATAGAAACACCAGCTCTCAAACCTTTAAATTCTCATCATCCAGCAATGCCAAGGAAAAGGACAGCAATCTCCTACCTACATGAAACATAATGAATTAAATCACATCCACCAAGAAATACAGAACTTCCAGGAACACTCTCATTTTCATGACTGTACGTGTTAGGATGGGTACAATGTATTGAGATTTCAGTCAGGAAACAGCTTCTAGTTCACTGTACCACAAATTAAGAGACGCTAGAGAAATTCAAAAGAAGACTTAAAAAGAAAATCAAAATAAGAGGTTTCAGAAACTGCAGTCATTGATGAGAAGGGGAAAGGGAAAGGCCAGAAGCATAGGGAAATTTTAATTCTCAAACATAAATTATAAAATCTTAACAAGAAAAAGTTCCTTAAAATAAAGTAAAATAAAAGTCAAACAAATATTTGTGGAGGAAGATTTATAGCTGATTTGCCCTAGGGCAGAGAGGTGGCATAGTATCTCTGGCAGATCACAATTTAATGCTCCCTGCTTTGAATAAACAGAAGCTCATAGGGCACGCTTTTCAAAAACGAGTTTTTGTTGAAGTTGATTTAAAAGCACTATGAAGGACTAAGACCTCACCCAAGTGTTTATCATCTCAGCATCTAGATAATGACAATTCTTTCATAAGCCAGTCACAGATGCATTATTTCAACATATCATCTGTAAGCCTGATTCCCACCTTACAGTGCGGAAACATTGAGCAATGGGCTGAGTATGCACAGGAAACTGCAGGAAATCTGTTACCTGACCCTCCCAGTAATTTCCTTGGATTGGTCAGCRGGGTGCTGAGTGTTCTGCAGGTGAGGAACACGCTGAAGCACAAAACTCATCCTAAGAAATTTTATTTTTATTTCTCTTACTGTAATATCTGGTACTGAGAAGTAAGTACATGAAAAATAGAGTTAAAGACACCGCCTGGGACTACTAACCAACACTTTTAAAATAAGCATTAGCAGGTAGGGAGTGAGTGGGGAAATACTTTTTTTTTTTTCCCCAGAAACAAGAATTAGAAACTTGAAAATCGGAAGAAGAGCCCATTACAACCACAATACCTAAACATGGAGACCATATGCACCTTTGTCATTGCATATGCAGCTTGCTATGCCTTAGGGGCTGAAAACTGCTGCTCTTTTCATCTCTGTGTTGGAACAACTGTGTTGGTAGAAGATGCTCAGCAACCAGATGAGTCTAAACTCATTAAATAACCTTTGCAATTACAACATATGACTGCAGCCATCTTCTCTCACAGGACAAAGCTTATGGAAATATACATAAGTGAAATAAAAATTCACATGAAAGGAATTAACAAGCAAGAGCAAAACCTGRCAGGACATTTCACACTGCAGAAACTCTTTGAAGACATTGCACAAATTTCTTTTAAAAAAATGACAAGTGTTATGGAAGTCACTATTGTGCTCTCTCTCAGTTCTCAGATTATAGAAATGAGATTTAGGAAAGATCAAGTAAATTTTCCATAAAAATTATTTCATATCACTAATACAACAAAGCCTGCAGACAGCAAATGGGATTCCAGCAGGATTCTCCCTATCACTTATTTCTAAATCAAAACAAGCTCTGCACATATAATGGTTGCTTTACCCTCCCTGCAGAGAAAGAGGGTTTTATGATCAAGCTAAAATAGCTGTTGTTTTGTTGGCTTTTTTTTAAACTTCTGTTGTTTTTGTAACTGGTTGCTCCTACAGCATTTTAATTTGTAGAAAATATAGAATGCAAGAAACTGCATACAGACTGCAGTCTCTGGTATTTAGTCTATGGAACACCTCAGGAGTTCTGCAGTAATGGCAATCAGAGTGCTGCTCTCCCCCTGTGCTTTACATCTTCTCTTCCCTAAGTGCTCCAAGTATATCTTTGCCTTTAATATGTTCTGTTTCTTTGCATTAACAGGCATTTTTGGTCTTTGCAAACAAGAAATTACAGGAATGGTTTAGAGCAAATTTGTATAGTTTTATAATAAGCCATCAGGATGCAATAAGGAGACTTGTTCTAGTGGGTGTTCATTATGCATCCATCAGAAACCCAAAGAAACTCCAGTTCTCATCTCTTTTGGAGCATTCCTCCAGTTTCTCCCCCACAACGTTTCTCTTGTTCATGTTTATCAGGGAGGAACTAATTTCTGTCTTTCTTCCTTAAGGATCACAGACCTAGAAAGTGCCAAATTTAATCACAAAAGCAGTAGCTGGTTCAACATCCCTCCTGACAGGTTCTTGTAAATTGAGGAAGGCTGGAGGGAAAGGACATGTGAAGAATCAAAAACCTCTAGGGAAGAAGTTTGGCCTTTCCTCAGACAGCCACAGTTCAGTCTTAAGGGAAGAAAAACAAAGGAAGATTTTGGCTTGCAGCAACTCAAGCCCTGCCCCCTAAACCAGCCCCTACTCATTCTGAGTTCCATGGGTTGCACAGATGGCATTTAGCTTCAGAGGACAGAGCAGGATGAAACGGCCTGGCTACCACTGCATAAATAATGAGGAAAGCAGCTCCTCAGCACCTCCCTGAGACACTGCACAGGCCCTCACAGCTTTACTGACCAGCACACTGTCCCCTCACCCATATCCCCTTGCAGAACAAAGCCCAAACTCCTTTTTTGCCTCTCCTCACACCTGGACCCAAATTGCTCGTGCAAAGCATCCTGCAAAGGCAGGGCACCAAGGCAATGGATTAATGCCAGCTGAACAGCTCTGGAAAGGCTGAGGCTGAGCAGGTGGAAGGGGGGATAATGTGCCATGAAGGTTTCTGTCTTACCGCATGACAAAATCTGCTTGATCTATTTGTTTGCCGCAGCCACTCTTTTTCAGGATCCCACCATTTCCCACCACGGAACACTTCTTCAGTGGCAGCTGGAAGGGAGTAGCCTAGCAACACAAAACAAGACCAGTTTTACACAGGAGAAAAACATCTTTGTAGCAGCCACTCCTGGAGAGCCCAGGGAGGTGTTAGGGCTCAAAGTGACAGAAAGAAAAAGGGAGAATTAGGAGTGAAGGAAAATAAAGGTACAGAAATGAGCTGGTAAGTAATGTAGAACCAGTCTGATCCCCACTCCCCAAACCAGGATGCAACAAACGCCATACAGAAGATGATTTTCTGCAAAACCAAAACTGCCTGGTCCTGATGCAGAACTGGCCAAAATCGGGCAGTTCAGAAGCCTTCCAGGCAAGCTGCAAGGACACAGGGGAAACAAGACAACCAGGAAAACAGGAAAGACAGCCCATGAGAGTGATCTTCCTGAGCTGATATACAAAAGACACCTCTGAGGAAGAAAGGAAGGAAGGAACAGGGAACGCTGACAGAAATGTACTGGGAATCTGGAGTCACCCTGGCTCTCTCCATGGCTGTGTTGCTGGGACAGGTCAATCCAGGGCCTTAGGCAAAGATAYTGGGAGCTTGACAGCACCTCCTCAAACAGCCAGTTGCCCAGACACATTACAAATCAGTATCAGCATAAATTAAAATTAGAATGGGACCATTTTAGCTGAGGAGCTCTTGTAGTGGCTGAACAGGGCATGAAAGTGCAAAGTCAAATGGTCATGGGATCCCGCGCACCAAACACAGTAATATATTAGATCTGCATGGTCCTCATTCCAGAGGATCTCAGATTATGGATGGGACATGTTCCTGTCAGCCACAAGCCTCTTGTGAGCTTGGGGCAGCCATGTAAGCAGCACACGGCACTTCAGAGCAGCCCAGCACATGAAAAAAAAAGGTGGTGAAGTGACATGTGAATTTAAAGCAGTGTGATTTAGTTACAGAATGTGTTTTGTCTACAATACAAGAGTTAATATTCTCCTCAAGCAAAAACAGTTGTGCAGGGATTTTTATTTATCAAACCTGTCAAAGCCTGACTTAGCAGCAGAGACAGGAGTTACTGCACAGGCCTCAGAGAACAGGGATGCCAGGGAGAGAGGATACAGCAGCACAGAACAATTCTCTCTGGGTGGCCTCACTTGCACGTACAGAGCAACATCTGCCATTGCTCATGTATTCACCAGGCACTGCAATACAGGACACAGTCCAGAAAGCAGAGCCGGGATTACAGCACAGACTYTGCGTTTTTTACAACTTATTCCCGTTGCCTTATTTCTCTTCTTCCTAGATTTACTTGCTTTCTGTACCTTGCTCTGCAAACTAGACTCTGTTCAGCTTGCATAAAGTCACAACTTGCCTTTTAATGAAAAAACTAACTCTGGCTTAAGATAGGCTTAAGCAGAAAAGTAAATTTTAGTGTCCTGAGAGCCAGTCATGACAGCACAGCAGAGTAATACTGAGTATGCAGCTGCATTCTTGCCCTGCATCTGCCTTCTCAAGAAGATTTTTTAACTTAACAGTTACTGGAGCATATCTTGAGATTCAAAGGACATCTCATCTCTGAGATGACCCTGATCAAATGAGAACTCACATTCTCTGTAAAGGCATGGGGGTGGGAAGCAGAGGAAATGCAGACTAGATGTGTTCTATAAATAACAGTACCTTCCCTAAAGATACATCAAAGCTCCCTTCAAGACAGCTGGTTACACAAAGGCTGTGCCAAACCACAAAGGCAGCAGACATTTACTCTTGCTTTTAAGGGTAGTGGGCACTGTCACAAATTCTGTGCCTTTAGACCCCCCCAAAGAGACATTTAGCAGTTGTTAAATGCTTCCACATTCTGTGAGTTGCAAACAGCCTTTAATATTGCTTGAGGTGACTTGCTGTCCTTCAAGGGAGGCTTATTTCCTGTTCTGCTCAGAGATTATAATACCAGTTYTCATTTGCATACATACTTTGGTTTCCAGAAGCTGATGAAGTTTTGAAACTCTTGTCCTTTTTTTTTATCCTGAGCACAGCCTTGCTACCTGGTGTGTACAGAAAATTCCCACACCAAGGTGAGGTACTTCTATTTTTTATTTTAGTTTGTGCAAAGTAGGGAGCTTGGTGGGAACCCACACTTTGTGTAAATAGACGCAATTTCTACATTTTAACAAACAATGGCACCAACACACATTGGTTCCAAATTACACTCATTTTTCATTAATCAAACCCTATTTTACTATCTATATCTCTTGCTTATCATTCTAATTCTTCTTCCCCCCATTTACTGCTTAGTTCTGTCGACTTCACTCCTAGAGGCACTTGTCCAAACAGCCTATTCATTCACACCCTTTCCCTTAAAACAAAGGGTTAGCCAAGCCTATAAATTTCCACAAGTTTCACAATGCAACTACTCAATCACACCTGCCAAGGTATAGCTACTGATTAGAAACAAAATAATTCCCAAGTTTGGATCACATCTTGGACTAGGTGTCACTTCAGTGAGTCTAAGAGGCAAAAGAACAAGCTCAGGACTGACAGGGTGATGTGAAGAAGCCAAAGGAAAGCAGAAAGGGCAGATTATATCATCATGGTGGGTGTCCCTCTGCCTAACCTGTGCAGATCCACTTGCTCTATGCACAGAGAGGAAAACCAGGCTGGACACAGCTCTTGGTGGAAAGCCACCACGCCCACAGACACTTGTGCCTCCCCCAGCACAGCACTGAAGATTCAGGACACGGCACAGACATCAGAGCCCACACACCCACACGCCACCCTTTAGTTTAAAATGATCAATGGCCTGTTTGCCACAAGCCCACCCTTTTAACTCGCTACAGGCATTATGCAAAGGCAGGGCTCCAGTGCCATTGCCAGCGTGCAGGGGTGCAAAGTCCAAAGGATCAACTGTCCCTGCTGCTTGGTGGCATTGCAGGTGCTCTGGGCTCAGAGAAGAGCAATTATTAGGATGACCTGGGAGAACCCTGCATTTGTTATCTTGCACATGACTTTGCTTCAGACGTTCAGATCACAGATCTGTGTTATTGCTGAGACTGCAGGGACATTCCAGGAGCTCTTTGTCCAAACAAACACAAAACTGTCTGCTCACACAAAACTGATATAAGTCCTAGACTTAAGTGTGCCCATAAGCAACTATGAAATACATGGCTTTTTTTAACTCTCTCTCCACAAAACCTTCTAATGCTTTCCTTCTTTACCTTCCACATCACAACACTTTGCTAGGCAAATTATCAGTTCACAGTTGACAGTGTGTAAATTCTCACATTAAAGGGACCCAGCTGTCATTTGTGCTAAATGATCATAAAAGCCTCAGCTGTTTTCCTCCTTAGAATTCTAAGCCAGACTAACAAATGCAGGCTTTAGGCAGCAGAGTTGTAACAAAAGCATTTCCACTAATATTAGCTTCCTGAAACTCTGTTATTTTCATTGTCAACACATGTTATTTTCTTCATTCATAAAATTTTTATGAATGGCCACAGTCTTGTGGGTGGACTGGAAAAAAACCAACCTCAGTTTATTTAGTATGATAGAGAAACCCACCAATTTATCCCCATTATTAAGCAATAATTACCACAGAATTTACAAATACTTTTAAATAGTAACACCTTGCATATTAGAAATAATCAGGAGGAATTCCCTTGTAAACATAAGTCAAGCACTTTATTAAATGAATTGCATGAGGCATTTTTTAGAAAGGTATCTCCCAACAACACCAGAGCCAGGAAGGCCCCATTGTCTCATTTTCCCCCTTTCAAACAATGAAACTCTAATGGCAATCAGTGAAGGCATTCTAGTTCATATTCATGTAAACAAAAAAAGAACCTGCATATCCCCCTGCAAATTCGATGACAAATAAACACACAGAGCAATAGATTAAAGACTCCCAATTGAACAAAGGACTAATTTAACAAAGCATCTCTCAAGCAATGCACTGATTAGCTTCATCATTCATCTAAGCAGAAATAAATCATTGTCATCAGTTAAAAGAACATTACACATACTAACAAAAAATAATTTTAGATAATGCTGCTCTAAATCACTTTGATTTCATTGTTAGGTTGTTATGCACTAATTTTTTGCCCACTCACTGCCAAAGACTTCAATCAGAAACCAGGTTCTTACTGGAAAAAACAGGAAAAACTACAGTATGCAGCCTCTGCTTTAATGCTGAAGATACAAAAATCATTGAAAACGCTGAGAACATAAATGAGAATAATTTATCTTTTAAATAAGCCTTTTGAATTGGAAAGATGCTGTGATTTTGCTGTCCCTTTTGAGCAGGCAGCATCACGATGAGGAGGGTGAGGTTGTAGTGGATTCCCTAAGGAGCCAGCTGGACCCTGAGAGCCCCAGTGCCTTTTCCAGCCGCCAGGTGCTACAGGGTGGCAGTGGCTCCTCCTCCATTGTCCACAGGTCACATTTGGGCTGGTGGCCCTTGGTGCCACCCTCAGAGCTGTGAGACTCAACAGCTCGGCCACAAATCCCATCAGTGCCAGGGAAGGTGTGTCCCAACAGGGAAATGGGGGCTCTGCTTCTCCCATTTCCTCCTCTCCAGCCAGGTGCAGGAGCCCAGAGCAAGGAGTGACCCAGGGGCAGCAAGGGAACAGGCACAGCATCAAATCACAGACTGGTTTGGCTTGGAGGGACCTTCGAGATCACCGTGCTCCAGCTCCTCTGAGCAGGAACACCTTCCACCAGACCAGGCTGTGCAGAGCCCCATCCAAACCTCCCTGGCCTTGAACACTTGCAGGGATGGGGCACCCACAACTCCTCTGGGCAGCCCGTTCCACTGCCTCACCACCCTCACAGAAATGAATCTCAAATTCCACATACCTAGTCTAAACCCACTCTCTCTCACTGGAGCAGGTGGGACTCTGACTAAAATGCAATTATTACAAGAAGAAATGGCAGCAGTGACCATGAAAAGATAAAGAGATCCCACATGGACCTCCAGCTACCTTCTTCAGCTGATTTTGGCACTGCCAGCTGGTACATGTTGAAACCTGAAGCTTGGTGTTTGCACCAAAGAGAAGCTGCCCAGGTGGGACAAGCTCCTCTGCAGGTGCCCATGTCTCAGCCATGACAGCAGGGTCTTTATTCAGCCCTCAGGGGGAATTCACATTCAAGCTTTATGCAAACTTTGTGCTCTCCACAAATATCTGCTTTAGGCAGTACTGTTTTTCACAAGATTAGAAGCTCAGGAACTATTTACACAGGGACCCCCCTGGAAGGCTAAATGCCTCGCAGGGCTGCTACAGGGAAAGCTCTGCTACCCAAAAGGATCCATGAACTGAGAGCAGCCACACGCTGAAGAGAGAACACTTTGCAACATTATTCACATAAAGCACGGAGCAGCAGTGACTAAGCTGGCAGTCACTTGTAGTTCCAGCTTCACTTTAAGTAGGAACTTCAAAATGGTGTGAACTTTAACAGCTTTCTACCCAGCATGATGTCACTGCAAGGGAGCACTTGCTTGGAATTAAAAGAACGTTTCACATTGCTGATGTGACATTTAATTCAATAGAGTCAGCCCCCATACAGCCAGGACAGCACAGTGTGGAGATTACAGAAAAAATATACCAAAAAAAGCACGTCTGTAGATGGGAACAGACTACTGACTGTATATCATAGGCAGCATTTTAAATAATGAATGCTCTGGCAATGCCAAGGGTATCCTCCGTGACAAGACAAAAATAATAAATAGATGAGAAATTCCAAAGATTTACAAGATTTCTGGATGCAGACTTTACAACCTGCAATGCATTAGGACCCCAAAATATAATTAAAAATTATAAAAAGAAAACATCATTTGGTGATATTGTGGGGGTGGGGAGGGTTTCTCTTATTCCAGGAGATGTTACAGTTTCCAATATTTCCACAATTGGGAAGCCTCAAGAAGAACTTAYGTTGCCTCCTAAATAGCTGCATTTAAATGCTCACCCAGCCCCATGTAAATGGTAGAAAAAAGGAAAAACAGCACACAAATTCCTTGAGGAGCAGCATGACCAGAACCCATAAACAACTGCTCTGTTGGCTTCCCTTACCCCCTTCCTGCACTCTTGGGTGCCTCCTTTGATTGATGCAGGCACTGCCCAGGTTTGCACTGCCTCCCACACCACTGGCACCAGGTGGCACAAAGACACAGCAGGTATTCCAGCACTTATTTCCCTGCTTCTCAATCTGCTCCAAGTCTGAGCAGAAGATAAAAAGCTGTGTATCAACCTGTAAACACCAGGGCTGCATGAATAAAATGCTCTAAGCCTAAGCCAAAAAGTGCACCCAAACCGTTTCAAGTTGGGACTGTGTGTTGCATGGAAACAAGAATGAACACAAATCATCACTTCTGGGCAGAAAACTACTTTTTTAATGTCATGTAAGTCTATTAAACTGCACAAGTAGTTATCTTATGATAGTTTAATGAGTTTTCCTGCAGGTCTGGGAAAACGTAGTATGAACTTCAAGGCACTTAATCTCCTGCTTTGCAGTGCACAACATACTGGCTGAGGAAGGCACTCTCTGCAGGCACACACAAACTCTCATGCACAAAAGCCTTTGTTAGAGTAAATAACTGTTACATTCCAGGTAGAGAAACGAAGATAAAACCAAATAATGTGACTGCCAAATGACAAAGTCCTCCAACTCTTGCCTGTACATTCTCCCCCAGTGATTTCAAGATGCACAGTTTGAGTAGCAAGCAGAAACCAGAAGAGAACAGGGGAAATTGCAGGGTGTCTGCTTACTTATGTCTGGTGTAGGAGTAAGCAAAGAATGTTGAACTGTTCTCCTGTGGCAGTGTGGGACAGCACATAGTCAGCAAGGAAGGTATCTGCAGATTTTGCAAGACCAACTATTGCTCAGGAAGGAGTACTGTTTACTTTCCCAGTTTTACTAAAGGTTTATCAACAATTTCATGTTCCTCAAAATCTTATTAGCAAGACACAGTATATGCAATAAATAAGGCTAGTTTCAGCACATAAAAAATAAAAAGGGCTTCCAATCCTAATTGCAGAAAGGACAGTAACACTTATAGAAATGGACCTCTGAATTCCTGATCCCATTGATATGAATATGCAGATATAGCAAAGGTAATGAATCAACTTATACAGGCATCAAAATATGGATTTAGATATCATGGGAGGTATCAAAGTAGCAACTTCCGTTTTGACACAAACTCAGACAATGAACCTCTACAAGGAAAAGATCCTCTCATCAACAAGTGAGCCTCGCCTTTCTGTTACCTCTGAATAGTTCAGATGAATCACTGACATCTTTTGAGACTCACTGGTTAAAAAGACAAGTAGCAAGGACTGAGCTGTCCAGGAAATTTGAGCAGAGTTTAAACACTGAGATTGGTTTCTCAGCAGCATGAAAAGACTGCTGATGTTAATACTTGCACACTTCCATTTTTTTTTCTCCTCTATTAATGAGAAAAATTAAGCCTCTTAAGAAAGTTTCACTTTCCTTATTGATAAGGAGGCAAAACATAACTTTTAAGACAAATTTCAGACCTTGAAAACTGCAAATTTTACAACAGATATGGAAGTTATTTAACAATGTATCAGCCTGCATCTTACACCTTTATTCTAGCTTTCATGCAGAAGCACATGATCATATGGCACATGACCTGGCTGATGTAACTAACAGGACATGAAAAGCTGACACAAAGACTTGAAAAGCAAATCACAGCACACCAAGAGAACAACACAGAGACCTTCAAGGACTGCACATCAGGCGGTGGTGCAGGCCTGCATTTACAACACTTTGTTCAGGCCAGTCTTTCTGCAGAGAAGTAGAGCCAAGGTTAAAAGCCCTTGCTGGAAAGCAAGAAAGGAGGTCAGCAGCATCAGAGGATTTACACATAATGAGTGACTACCAATGTGCTTAAAAAGCCATGTTTACCAACTAAGGAAGCAATTAGAGGGAAGTGCAGTGCCACGTAATGTCATGTCTAAAGGTTATGAAAACAGAAGTTTCGAAGGCCAAGGAGGTAAAGGAGAATAACTACTGAAATTACAGAACCAATGAAGTTTCCATTAGCTATTTATCTTTCTGGTAATGAAAACAGAACTCCTTAAAATGTATTATCACATAGGGGCACAAGAATAATTAATGAATAGCTTATCATGACTGATTTGAATGAACAGCAGTCACTTCTACATCAATAATAAAACACTTAGCAACATAAGATTAAGTGGGGGAAAGTACCTTTTCCTTATATAAGGATATAGCTTTCCTAAAAAATAATCAGAAAATGTAATTTTTTTGCAAGTTTACATGAAGCCTTGTCCAGAAAAGAGCAGTGGAGCTGGGGAAGGGTCTGGAGCACAAGTCCTGTGGGGAGCAGCTGAGGGAGCTGGGGGTGAGCCTGGAGAAAAGGAGGCTCAGGGGGAACCTTCTCACTCTCCACAAGTTCCTGCAAGCAGGATGCAGCCAGGTGGGGGTCGCGCTCTGCTCCCAGGTAATGAGCTACAGCACAAGAGGAGGTGGCCTCAAGCTGTGCCAGGGAAGCTTGAGGTTGGAATCAGGATGAACTTCTCCACTGAAGGACTGGCCAGGAACCAGAATGGGCTGCCCAGGCAGATGGGGCAATCACCATCCTTGGGAGTGCTCAGGAAACACCTGGATGTGGCACTCAGTACTGTGGTCTAGTTGAGAACATGGAAATCATTCAAAGATTGGAATCAAGGCTCCTGGAGGTCTTGTCCAACGTAAACGACCCTGTGATTCTGTGAAAGTACTTTGGGGCTCACTCCCCTACTGAGAGTGCAGCCAGACAGGGAGGCCAGGCCTGAGGGGCCCAACCCAAACCAAGACAGCACAGTTACAGATTAGGATCTGAAATCTGACCTCGCACAAAGGCCTTTCCTCACTGACTCGTTGCTTCCCTTGCTTTTGACACCAGAGAATTCAGAGAATCCAGTGCACCTCCTGCTGCAGCCGGGTCTCCCCGTGTGTGCGGTTTGTGGGCGCAGGACCCTGGACAGCGCTGGGATCCGCCGGGCCCGGCCCGCCCTCAGCCGGGGTGACGGCATCCATGAACAAAGGGCCTGAAACAAACCCTCTGCACCCTGGAGAACACAACGAACAGCTTCAATAAACTGCAACTCCCTCAGCCAGGGGTGACCGCATCCCTCAGCAAAAAGCCCTCAGCCAGGGGGGGCCACATCCCTGAACAAAGGGCCTGAAACAAACCCTCTGCTCCCTGGAGAACACAACGAACAGCTTCAATAAACCGCAACTCCCTTCTGCCAGCTGAACAAACAGCCATGGAAATGAAGTTCCAGAGGGAATTCCTCCATGGAAAGGTGGCTAAGCATTGGAATGACCTGCCCAGGGAAGTGGTGGAGTCACCATCCCTGGAGGCGTTACGAAATGACTCAGTGCTATGCTTTAATTGGCAAGGGGGTGATTGGTCAAAGGTTGGACTTGATGACTTTGGAAGTCTTTTCCAACCTTAATGATTCTATGGTTCTGTGAAATCACAGTAGCTCCTAGGACACCATATTATCTTGTTATTTTTAAGGTATTGTCAGACCCAGCAAGTAGGTTTTGAGCTTCCTGTCAAGCTAAAACCAGTTTTTCACTTAAAGCAATTCCCAAACCTGCTGCAAATCCAGGGCAAAT
This sequence comes from Sporophila hypoxantha, assembly GCA_002167245.1. NCBI lineage: Eukaryota > Metazoa > Chordata > Aves > Passeriformes > Thraupidae > Sporophila > Sporophila hypoxantha. The sequence goes on from NDFG01000486.1 coordinate 258,567, forward strand.
TAATGAACATCCAGAGCAGCAGGAAGTTGTTAACAGCATGGGAATGGATTGAATACTCCCTGAGTAATAAGCACTACCCAACAGCAAGCTACCTAAGCCCAGAGCCTTTCTCTCCACTTTGTTTTTGGGGCCTACTTCAGCCCCAGTTTAATGCCTAGGCTGAGGAGGCACAGCTTCTATCTGCAAACATTTGAGMCTTGTGACCTGGAAGAGGATGGGATAAAGGAGCAAACAGCTTGGAGTGCACCAGCAGGAGTATCTGAGTCCCAGCAGCGATGAGAGGCTGTTAATTAGGCTCATGCTGAACCCACTCTCAGTACTTGCTAACATAGAACAGTAATACTCAAACACGATGGCTGCAGTTCCCGTGCAGTATTTCCAAAGACATCCTTAGGCCAGACCTGTTTCTGTGGCTGAGAAAATTACTCCATTCTGCCTCTTATACTCTCTGCTGCTTTACTTTTCATCCTTTTACCAAGATATGTCATACAAGAATTGTCGTCATCTTTCACCTTTTGAAAACTGAGTTGTCTGACTTTGATACTCCCCAAAATTCAGCTTCTAAATTTTCCTTTATCTTTCTTTATTCGCATGATGGATCTCATGGAATACAGCACAGGTTGGTTGGTGGATTTTGATAAGAGATGTATAAAGTCATAGAATGGCCTGGGCTGAAAGGGACCTTAAAAGGTCATCTTGTTTCAACACCTTCCACTCTCCCAGGTTGCCATCCAACCTGGCTTTGAACTCTTCCAGGGATGGAGGGATGGGGCATCCACAGCTTCTCTGGGCACCCTCTGCCAGGGCCTCACCAGCCTCAGAGGGAAGATTTTCTTCCTAATATCCAATGTAAACCTACTCTCTGTTAGTTGGAAGCCATTCCCTCCTGGCCTGTCACTACATGTAACCGTGCCCTCTGGTTTCATCTTCCCACAGGATCTCTAACTTTTTTTTTAGAGTTCTCTAAGTCATTTAAAGAGATATATTTAAGTGTTGTTGCTCTCCACGCATGTCTAGATAGCCTTTAAAGGGCAGGCAAAAGTGATTGCAAAATGACTTTTTGAATGCTGTACAATATATTCTTTCGGATTATGTCCAGCCAAAAAACTCACACTTAGAGAAATTGTTTCTCCCTTAGGCACAGAATTTCTTATAATATGATCTGTAATTAGAAAGTCAGATTAGCTCTTTTTCRCATCACTAGTAAATATTCTACACAAGTGGACCACCTAGACCTTCCATTTTTGTCTTGGTCCTCTGACAATGCCATTCATGACAGCTAGAAATGGCAGATGCTAGACCATCCCACTGCTAACAACCAAGTTAGTAACAATATCATGCCCTTTTTTTCCCCCAGTAAATAAGATTTTAGTGACTCTAAAATATGCAGAATAAACAGATTCCTTTTAACAGCATCCCCCTTGTAGTGTTACTTGCATTTTCCTACCTTTCAACACAGAACAGCCTTTTAACAGCATCCCCCTTGTAGTGTTACTTGCATTTTCCTACCTTTCAACACAGATCTGTACTCTTTTCACCACATACAAATGTGACTCTTGGACTGCCAGAGCCTACATATCCTCCTTTTCATTCAGCTTCTCCTTTTTGTCAGCAAAGCAATGGCACATTTGGGTGTTTCATGTCAGTTAAATCCCAAAAGAAACCTTACCAGAACTACTGAGTTACACTGAGCTTTTTTGTAATCTTTCATAAATCAAATCCAGATTCAACTGAAAAGTTCATGTATATTAATAAATTAATGGCCTGCATTTTTCATTCATGAAATAGTTTAGTGGCAAAGCCTCCACTTAAGCAGTGAGAATTGTCAAGGTTTCATTAAGCCTGAGGAGGACACTTGTAGACACAACTGACTGGCAGACTCCACACTCCAAATATTCCAGTGAAGAGGAGGTTGTTTTACAGCACTTTGCTAAAGATAAATTAGCAATGATTCTACATCAGAATTCAAAACGGGCAAGTCTTTCACAGCGAGATTGGCAAAGTGGTGGGTCACAGGCTACACTGTTTTGTTTAAATCACTTCTCCCACTCCTACTTAAAATTCAGACATCCAAACTCAATACAGCAAAGCAATCTCAGCAAGAGCTGCAGTGAACTTGCAGTAATTCATGTGTACCAGGACTCCCCACAGAACAAGCACAAACCCCACATGTTTCAGAGCAGGAGCTCTACTCTGTGTGCAAATTAAACATTCCCTCAGGAATTTCCCTCTCCAGCCTCAGACACTGAATGCCACTCATCCCAGGGTGTGGACCAGGAACAGCTCCCCACAGTTAGGTATAAAAGGTGAAAAAATCCCCTTTCCAAGAGCATTGCAAGGTTTCAGGCAGCCAGCACTCAGCACTTCTCCCTTCTCCCAGCTGCCACACACAGCAACCTATTCCAAGGAGGAAGGCACACAGGCAGACAAAAGAAAGGGGTTTTTTGTCTGGCTGCCTGTGGCAGAACAGGTTGCTCTGAARGACAGACCTCTAAGGCAAAAGCTCACACAATCAGATAAAACCCCCCTGTAGTTTCCAACACGAAGCATGTGTTCTTATGAAGAAATATCAAGCCCTAACATGGAGAGTTTTCAATAGATATTTCCTTGGTAGATAGAATATTTTCAGTTACTTCCAAAGTGCTGAATGATGTAATTGTATATTCCTATGCATCACACACATAGACCTACAAAGAGAGGCCACAGCAACAAAAATGCAATTAGACACCATAACATCTGGGAATAAGCAATAAACAGAGAAAACAACCAACTCCAAACATGAATGAAAAAATACTGCCATGATTTTGTAATAAATTTATGAGAAGAGCAAGTGCCCAGGGCTGACCCAGCAGATGAGGTAATTGCCTACACAGCTGATTGGACAACCCTGAATTCATTTTCTCTAAGCACTGTTGTAATTTATATCCATTTTCGCAGCCACAGCAGTGCCTTAAAGAACCTAAAGCACAAAGGTAAAGCTCAGTCATTCAATTAACAGCCCAAGCAGCTGTGAGGATAGAAATTACAATTATTTTCTCCACAAAAATCTGTAATTTCTACAGTGAATTTTAAATTTGAGATATTCTATGTATGAAATTCAAATAGAGGATAACTTGGGCTAGCATTTCTCAGCATTCTGATTGCAATCCGGATGTGTGGTATGTGTAATTTCTGTTTTGATTGTTCACAGCTTTCCAGGATTTGGCCTGGGATCTGATCTCCCAGCAGTCTTTCCACGGCACTCTAAGCACAGAATTCCTAACCCCAGAGAACCTACAGGCCTGCAACACAGCCTCGACTGCATCTGCTTTGTTTCCTGTTCCTTCCCTCAAATCCAAGTTTCTCTCCTCCATCCAAATGAAACTACTGCAAGTCCCAGAAGAGTGGGAAGAATATTAAAGTACAGCATAAATTGCTCTTAACACACCAGCAAAGACAAAAATAATTTTCACTCAGCTCATCATTTTTGCAGACACAGCTTTTTTTATYCCTCGAATAAGTAGCTAGACATCCACTGAAGGCAAAACAAAGACATGGCCATCAAAAGACAAATTTTGCAGTAAAACCTGTGGTTTTTAAATTTACTCTTTCTGACAGGAATTTGGAGTGCACYCACTGCAAGTTAAGCGGTAGTTAGGCATATGTTAGTGAAAGGAAGAAGACTCTGAAAGCATCATTTCAGAGAAAATGCTTCTTGAAAGACTATGAATTCTGGTGGAAAGGCTACTCATCAAAGCCAAATGCATATCTTTCACACTTTTACAAGTTGTACTGCATTTAGCTTATTTGAAAGCACAACAGGGTGTTAACATATTACCAGGGGAAACTTCCTAAATGTACAGGGAAAAGAGCTATGAACTGATTGCTGCCAAGTCAGCAATCCTGCACAACTTATGTTTTCCATATTTACTCAAGCTTTAAGGAGATTTCAAAAAGGAACCCYACCTGACCTGCTAACGAGATATTTAACAAAGTAATTTTCCAGGGTTCCAAAACCCTGCTCTTCAGAGCATTAAAATAACATCAAATTGACTTGAAAACTCCACAGACAAATGTCATCCCAACATGCTGATTGAGAATGGAACCAGAGTATTTCTGTGACCAGAAAAGATCAAAACAGCACAAAGAAACAAACGGAGGGAGCAAAGGAAAACATAATAACAAAATAATTTAGGAGGGAAAAGACCTCCAAGGTCATCAAGTGCAATCTTTGAGCCATCACCAGCTTGTCAACTAACCCAGGGCACTGAGTGCCACATCCAGCTGTTTCCTGAACACCTCCAGGGCTGTGACTCSACCATGCTCTTCACCATCTGAGGTCCTCTCACCACTAAATTTTACTGGATAAGACTAGAAGCAGCTGTGGCTTAGATCAGGCAAATTCAGAATATACCAAAACCTCATACAGGCATTTAAAACCCCAAAGAACTGTGCGCTTTTTCCTTCAGCTATGGCAAACCAAACAAATAATGCCCATCCTATAACCCAGTTCCACTGGAGTTCTGCTCTAAGTTACAGAGCCACAGCCTGGCTAAATAAGAAGCCCTGCAGTGTCACCTGGCCCCACCTCCCTGCTCAGGCAGGGCCATGCCAGAGCCCATGCCACAGGGTGCTGTCCCAATGGCTCTGGGATATCAGCACTGAGGAACTCCACAGCCTCCCTGGACAGTCCTGGTCACTGCACAGGGAAGAAGCTCCCACGTTCAGGTGGAAATTCCTGGGCATGAGGTCCTGCCCATTTGCTGGCCCCAAAGAGCAGAGCCTGGCCCTGCTCTGTCCCTCCCTGCACACAGGGACACACAGGCTGAGGGCCCCTCTCAGCTGTGTCTCCTCTCCAGGCTGGACAGCCCCAGCTCCCTCAGCCTCTCCCCACCAGAGAGATGCTTCACTCTCCAAATCATCTTTGCTGCTCCCCAGAAGCTCCACTTCTCCTGTCCAGAGGAGCCCAGAGCTGGACACTGCAGGTGACCCTCACCAGGGCTGAGCAGAGGGGCAGCATCACTCCCTGACCTGCTGGCACTGCTCTTGCAATGCACCCCAGGACACCATTGCCTTCTTCTCCTCCAGGCTCCTGGACAGCCTTTGGTCCACCAGGACCCCAGGTCCTTCCCTGCAGAGCTGCTCCCAGCTGCCATCCCCAGCCTGTGCTGGGGCTCTTTGATCCACCAGGGCCCTCAGGTCCTTCCCTGCAGAGCTGTTCCCAGCTGGCCATCCCCAGCCTGTGCTGGGGTTCCACCAGGACCCCAGGTCCTTCCCTGCAGAGCTGCTCCCAGCTGCCCTCCCCAGCCTGTGCTGGGGCTGCTCCTCCCCAGGTGCAGGACCTGCATTTGCCTTTGCTGAATTTCAGACAGTTGTTCCCTGCCCATCCCTCCAGCCTGTCAAGGTCCTTCTGAAGGGCTGGGGATCTCCTCCCAGCTTGGTGTCACCAGTGAACCTGCAGAGTAAGCAAACTCAGGTTCTGCTCATCCCTCAGGTAACTGCTTGCTACCCCAACCACAGAAGAGAAGTGAAACCTGTCTTGTGGGATCTGCAGAGAAGGAGTGCCCTGCAAGAACCAAGCATATAAAAAGCATATATTTTTTATAAAAGCACCTTGCTTTTATTAAAAAATACTACCTCTCCTGACAATGTTTGTTTATCTGTGTTCCTATACCTTCAAAGCTATCAGAACAACATGAGAACATTATTTCACAGTGTTACTACAGGGAGAAAAAAAAGCCATCTATACAACAAAAGAATAGGCAGCAGCAAAGCAACTGCAGCTCCTGCCTGACACCAACTATGAGCAAATCATTTCACAGTCAAGAAACTGACCATGAAAATGGGTTCTTTCTAGAACCCTTTGAATTTCACTCCAGGCATGCAGATTACTCTGCTACTGGACTAATGGAGCAGCACTCCCAAGGAAGGGGGCTGTCTGTCTCTGTGCAGGATTCCTGTGCCCACAGCAGGGTAAGGCAGAGGTGCCAGAAGCATTACACTGTGGTAAACAGGAGCACAATGGGATCTGTGCTCCTTGCCTGCACCCCTGCAATGTCCCTGAGGTGTGTGCTAAGCTGCAGGGACTGCACCAGGCGTGACAGCAGCTCAGAAAGCACTGCTGGGAGTCAGCTGGTCCCTGAACTGTGAGTGAAAGGCCAGCTGGAAAGAGATACTGATAAAGATTGCAGAACAGCAGCAGCAGGTGGGGAGACCTGGGGGCTACCTAGGAGGGAAGGCAGAGACAAACGTGTGGTGAGAAAAGAAGGATAAAGAACTGAAGTAGCAGACCCGAGAGCTGTCATCATTCTCCACCAGAAAAGGGGACAATGATCCAAAGGAATACTGAGGGTAGCAGATGTCTTTGACAAAAGCCAGCACAAAAGTACACTGGAATGAGAGAGTTTTGAAAAAATACTGATTTCCTCTCACCCTCTTAGCTGTAACAGAACACAAATACACCATTAACAGAATGTACATGTTAATTCACCTTACTTCTATGCTACCAAAATCCCTGTTGCTATCAACAAAAGGTGTATTTACTGTTTTTTTACAAATTTTTCCCCTCTCAGTCAGACACCAGCTCCAAGTTGAGCTCAGGCATTCAAAGATCCTGTCCCAACTGACAGGCCAGAGTTTTGCTCTTGCAGATTTAAAGACAAAGTGTCTCTTATGAGAACTTGTGTAATCAAGACTTCTCTGTGAGGTCCCTTGGCAAATCAGGCTTGATTTTGATCTTTTACATTGTCATCTCCATGGAGAAGTAAGGGTAGCAGAGTCATGCAGAACATTAGCCCCTGACAAATGTATGACAAAAACCCAATTAAGCTGGTGACACTATTTAGGAGGAGGGCAACTTACAGCCCAACCTGCTTTTCTGCAGCTGGAGATGCTCTGAAGGAATGCAAATATAGCTCATCAGTGGGAAGATAAAACTAAGTGGGGTGTGAAAGAAGAAGCTCTGCTGAATAAAAAGGGCAGCATTTTTGCTTGCTCACATATCTGTAAATATCTGTGCCTGACATGACTTGATAGAGCTGCTCCAGCAGATCCCCTGCACTGCAGCTCCCCTCAGAGCCACCAGTGCAGAATGGGCACAGCCACCACACTGAGGGCCCTGCCAGGTCCAGTGGCCTTTCAGGTCACCTTACCCTGGGCAAATATCACCCTCAACCAGAGCTGGCAGAGAGAATCAGGTGCAGTGTTCCATAAAGCAGGGAGCCAGCAGGGCTCACAGGAAGGGGAAAGAAAAGAGAAAATATATAGCAGGGACATAGTTATTACCATGCATTTTAGAAACCAAATGAGTGTGAAAATCAAGTTTACATGGTTAGCAAGAATAATATTGCATGGAGGTAACTGGCATATCAAACTTCAGAGCACAGGAAAAATGGAAAGAAGGGCCAAAAGCAAATGTTTAAAAGAATGAAAGCAGGTACTATATCCTGCATAGCTAATTACTGTGAATGAGGAGTTCCTTGCAGGATCAAAATGCTAATAATGAAGCAAGCAAGAAGGATCTAATTTACATTAGAGTAGACCCATGCTGAACACTTTCTAACTTTGCCTCTACATTTTTTACCTCTGACGAACAAAGACCCTTTGAAATCACAAAAAGCAAGTTTCTGGTCTACTTGGAAACGTTATTTTGTAGGCTTCACATAACAGCAGGTTTCAGAAAAGTACTCAGCCTTACAAGTGCTCAGTGGGAGCATATATCAAACTTTAGAGAGAAACCAACATTGCTAATTATCACTAGATAGGGTTTTTCTACAACTTCCTTGTCTCTCAGAGGGTCTGTTCTCAAACAAACAGATATTCAACATGAAATTCACAAAACACAGGGACTACCTTCACTCCATGACAACAATCTGGTGTAAATGCACACCTGAACATGGCAGTATCTGATCACATCTCAAGAGAATGCTGCAGAAAATAACAGAATCAGAGAACAGTTTGGGTTGGGAAGGACCTTAAAGATTATTGAGTTCCAACCGCACTGCCATGGGCAGAGACACTGTCCACTAGACCAGGTTGCTCAGAGCCTCATCCTTTAATAGTTACAGGGATGGGATATGCAGAACTTGTCTGTTTCAGTACCTCACCTCCCTCATGGTAAAGAATTTTCCCCAATATCCCATCCAAACCCACTCTCTGTCAGTGTGAAGCCATTCCCCCTGTCCTGTCTCTCCAGGCCCTGTAAAATGTCTCTTTCCTCCTCTGTTGTAGGTTCCCTTCAGGCACTGCAAGGACACCATGAGGTCACCCCAAAGGCTGAACAATCCCAATTTTCCCTGCTTTCCTCCCAGCAGAGCTGCTCCATCCCTCTAATCAACTCTGGTGTTTCTCCTCTGGACTCACTCCAACAGTTCCATGGCCATGAAGGAATCCTCATTCAGTCAGATTAGACAAAGAGAACCCATTCACTACATAAAAACATGGCTAATAAAGGTTGAGAAATTGGGAAAAAGGAAAAAGAATGTAATTATTTGTTATGCAAGAAGCCAGAATACCAAAATTATGAGTCCTTAGCAGAACTGCACTCAGCAAATGTTACAGGGCTAAATCCTGGCCATGCTAAAGTCAGCTGGAACACTTCTGTTGACTCAGAAGTAACCAGGCTTCACTTCCCCTATTTTACCACAAACTTTATTACTCATTGTCCTGGGTTGACTATATGATGCTTTTATCCCCAATCGTCTCATTTGTTTATGCTGAATAATAATAAGGTTTGCACCTTTAAGACTTGTTGCAGAGAGTGAAGGGGGGGAGAGAAGAAGCACACAGTTTTTTTTCCTCAGATACTGCACCTACTCCCCCGCATTCCTGCTGGACTGTGTTGTCTGCGTATGGACAGACCGGGACAGAGCTCTCCTTTGCTTTTTAGTTAGTTTTAGCTGGCTGAGGCAAAGAAGTTCCCTGGACAGTGGTTTTTTTTCCTTTTCTTTGGACCTCTTGGAACCTGCTCTGGACTGAACACCCAAGGGAGCACTGGCAGCTCGCACCTGTGGCCCGCCGGCCGGCCTGGCCGCGGCATTTACAGCACCGGAGAGCCTGATCAGAGACTGAGTGAGCCGGGCTGCAGCCTGGGGACGGGGTTTTCTCAGTTTGTCATTCTTTTTTTTTAGAGCGGCAAGGGGTTTTATTGTTTAATATTGTTTAGGTTCTATTGTTTAATAAACAGTTTTTTTCCACTTTTCTCCAAGGAGGTATTTTCCCCGGACAGTTGGGGGGGAGGGGCCGATTGAATTCACCTTCCTACCAGAGCTCCTTTGGGGCTCTCTCCCAAATTTTGCTCTAAACCTAGACACTCATTTTGCCACCACAGCTCCTTCATGTATTCATGTACTGGCCAGAGTATCACAGGGGCTCTCTAGGTCTCTTCCTTTTTTTTTTTTTTTGTTCTTTGTGTGAAGGAAAATGAATAGTGGCCCAGCATATCTATTTGTTTACTGTGTGGGAAAAAGGGATTTTGCAACATTTCTTCCCCACAAACTCTACCTGAAGAAACCCTTATTTTAATTTTCTCCAGAGGTCTGCAGGCATAGATTTACCTGTACAATAACACCATGCATTGAATTTGAATGACCATGAGGTGCCTGAGTGAATTGCTACAAAGGCATCATACTCATACAAGAATTATTTCTCTTTGGCTTTCTCATTTTGACTGGCAGAATACTGGATCAGAGAACAGATCTCTGTAGCCTTTGCTTTTATTGTCTTCCTTCACCTCAACTGTCTCCTATTGAGCCCAGTCCCAACACGTAAATTTGCAGCATTGCTCCACAGCACCAAGCTACACTGTGCATAGAATAATCAGCAACACTAAATACAAGCTTGTTCAAGCAGAAAGGTGACATTAAGCTCTGCTTTGGAGTATTTGGTACTGATGTGTTGTACCATTCCAAAGAATAAATCTGAGAATATATTTCTGAAGACACCACACAGTTAATTGGCACATATTTTCCTTACAGACCATCAGAAAAACAAAAACATTCAGAAGTTTAAAAAAACCCCAACTATTTGAGTAAAAGACTTGTGGTTGTTCAGCCTAGAGAAACAGACTGTGGGGAGACTTGATAGCAGTCATATGTGGAAAAGAGAAGAAAAAAATCTCTTAACTTATAGCCAAGGGGAATTTCAAGTTAGATGTCAGGAAATGTATTCTGTGCATAAGGGCAGCAGCTTACTAGACTGGACAGCCTAGTGGGTTGTGGAATTTCCATGAAGAAGCTGAAAAATTATTAAATATTTCTGAAAAACATGAAAGATGGGAGACTTAGATTAGATGTTAGAAAGAAAYGGATCTGGGCAGAGGCTGCCCAGAGCAGCTGTGGCTGCCCCATCCCTGTCAGTGCTCAGGGCCAGGCTGGATGGGCTCTGAACAGCCAGGTCTGGGGGAAGGTGTCCCTGCCCATGGGGCATGAGGTGATTGTTAGGGTCCCTTCCACCCCAAACCATTCCAATGTGCTGGCAGAGCTCTCTGAGCATCCCCTGCAGACACTGGCTCAGCACAGGTTCCACTGAGGTTCCATGGACTGCTGCTGCTGCCTTGTGCTTGGGTGCATCCCTGCCTCGTTCCTGGTGCTTGGCACTGGCCAAACCAGGCACCCACAGCAGCCACTCACTCACCCTCCCCTGCCACAGCTGGGCAAGGAGAGACAAACATTAATGAAGGGTTCATGAACTGAGCTTAAGCCGTGGTCTTGGGCTTCAAGCCATCTGCAAAGCCAGGTATGTTTTTATGAAAATTGCTCTTCTCCACTACATACCCAGGCTGGCACTGACAACTGCCCTGAGCCCCAAATGCCCATGGCTGGCAGAAATCTCCAGGACAGTCTTTGAAAAAGAAATTATAGAAGAAGAAAAAAAAAAAAAAAAAAAAAAAAAAAAAAAAAAAAAAAAAAAAAAAAAACCCCAAAAAAACCCCAAACCACTATTTCTGCACTGAAAAGAACTATTTCTTTCTGCACTTGGGATTCACAGTTACATTACACAAGTTCAGATTCACTGGGCCATTAAATGTCAAATGTTGGCTCAGTTCATAGCAGTACTTTSAGTCTCCTTGCCTTTGCCTGCCACTGCAGACTAAGCCTTTGCCACCACACTCCAAAGCCACCTCAGGCTGGTAGTGACTGGCCAGAACACAATCTGCAGCACAGATTTAATTGCCAAATTTCTCCTTAAATGACTCCAAAAGAGTATTAAGCTTTGTGGATCAAGAAGGAGAAAGCAGGCTGSATTCTTGGTCTGAGCAAGCTGCACATGCAGGATTTATGCATGTGCAGTGCATCCTGATGGGAGAAAGGCACTACTGTGTTACTTGCCCTGTGCCCAAAAGGTCACTTGGAAGCCAGTGCCTGCTGCATGGGAATCCTACTGGTGATAAAAGCAGCTCCAGGAGAGAAGCACAGCCCTTCCCTTCCCTGTCATATCAGGTGTTAAGGACTCTCAATCAACAATGCCTGGCTACATTGAGTCAGTTTCTGACCTGTGATGCAGCAGAGCTCCCATTGCATGTACAGCTGGGCTTACACTCCCCCCTAAGCAAGAAGACACAAAGGATTTCTTGAAAGTCACTACATAACCTTCCTACAACTTTGCTACCCCTTCTTAATAGCTTCAGCAGTGGCATAACCCTCCCTGGCTTTGTCCAGGCCTGCAGACTCCACTAAGCCACACTTCCATCTGTGTTTAGGAATATGTGGGAGAAGGGGCGGCTGCACCTCTGCTACACAATAAATACCTTCTGAACATAACCTGGTATCCTGCTATATTCCAGTAAAATTTACATCAGCCATACCAAGAAATCAAATAACAGCACAAAAAAAATAATTCTATATACAGAGGTATGTAGCATTCCATAAATTCATACTCATCATTCTGCCAGGAGGTGAGAAAGAGCTGGGTAAAATATGGACCCAACCCTAAGCCTCAAATAAGCCAGTACAGGTATTAAGCCTATTTTAAGAAGTATCTTACCMAAAAAAGCAACTACTGCAGAGAAAAAATTAATGTAATGTGCTGATCACTGAATAATTCAAATATATAGTCGCATATACAGTAAAACATCTTTAAACTGAACAAGATGAATTTAAATAACAAAATTCATAAATAAAATAAAGGCCAAGAGGTGAACAGCATATAAAGGATAAAGCTTTTCCTAGAAGCAAAGGTTGCACTGCACCTGTAGGTGGAAGTCTCAGTATATGAACAAGTTCACTGCCAGAAAAACCTCTGCATGGAGGAACAATCTCCTTTTAGTATCTTGTCAGGTACATACAACTGCAATAGCAAACAAAGCAAATGGAACTGTGTAGCCCTTGGGCAGACTCGAACCCACCCTCATTTCTATTTCTACACCCCCAGCCAGGCAGCTCATATGCCCTGAAGTCATTTAGAGCCATCACAAGTCTGGTGTCCCTGCAGCTTCTCATCTGTGCCCACTTACTTTAATTATTCTTTTGCTTGCAACAGCTCCTGCTTCTAAAGCAGCAAGTTTATGTCCTCATAAAGCAGATGAACACTGACAAAAAAGCCCATAAAATTCCCAGGGCCTCTGTGTTCCTCTCTGCTTGCACTCCCACTTCCTCTTGGAGCTCAGCCTTTTTGCTCTGTGCTTGGCAATCCCACAGCAGAACATCCGTAGCAGTGCCCAGTAGGTAGTGCAGAAATGATCCTCCAGGGAGAACATTTCAGTTGTGCAGGCAGTGGGTAGAGCCATGAGCTCCTGTGTTACCATCCGTGATGGATGCTCAGTCACTGTGGATTGAGGCACAGAGGCTGGGTCAGGGCAGCCCATCCTCTCTGCCTCAGTCACTGTGGATTAAGGCACACAGGCTGGGTCAGGGCAGCCCATCCTCTGTGCCTGCAGGCCGAGCTGACACTCTGCAGCCAGATCCAGCCCTGCCCTGTCTCTGTCACATGTGGGAAGGGCAGCATCTATTCATGTGTTTGCACTGACCTGGCCTTGCATTGCTGCAGACAAACCCACAAGGCAGCCTGGCTGGAGACATCCAGCAGCCAGGCTGACCAAAGCCACTTCAACAGGGGACAGGCAGCAGCTCCTGGCTCCCACTCAGCTCACCCCCACAAGGCCACACTGCCCTTCCTTCATTTCATTACTCCACACTAGACACGCTCCAGCTTCCCAGCACAAATTGGATTTTCACCATCAGCAATGGCTGCCCCTTGTCTCCATGGAGCAGTGTCACAAACACTGAGCAGCCAGAGCAGAGGATGCTCCATTACAGCATTTCTAACACACCACACAAACTGGTCCAATTACACTGCTCTTCCTTCATTAGTCAGGATGGAACCATAGTGAAGGCAGGGGTTTCCCTTAACTAAATATTAAGCCCCATTTTTGTTTGGATCACCCTGATACCAATGGCTAAAGATTATCCAGGACTGAAGGTGATGCCTTACGTTTTAGCTTTCATATTATCCAGATTCTCTTCTGCATTCTATGCCCTATGAAGTGTCAGCAGCTCTCCTCACAGCTCAGGCACACAGAACAATCCTTTTCCAGCCCCAGAACCAAGGACACCACTGCAGCTTCAGCCCAAAAAGTGCAAACAGCAGAGAATTGGGCACAGCAACCTGGGAGGATGGGACTGCATCACYTGGAGCTGGAATTGAACAATTAACCCCAACCTGAAGGCACCAAAGGGAGGACTCAGGCTCCAGAAGAGCACAATTTGTCAAGTCTCTACTAACAGTATTGCAGCTCCCAGTTTATGAAAAGCACTGTATAATACAATTGCTTGAATAATAAAAAATTATGAGTAGTTTTTATTTTTTATTAGAATAATAAATAATTGCTTGAATAATAAAAAATCTATTAGTTGCTTTCCCAAAACAAAACTTATATTTCCCAATATTTAAATACCTCTTCACCTTTTAGTATAGAATGTTTTCCACATTTCCAATACCTAATGTTTAGCACATTTTCATTTTGAATCAATATGTGTAGCCCAAATCAAGAACAGAGCTTGCATATTAATGTAGGCATAGGGAGCAGGAAAAAAAAATGAAGGAAGAAAAAAAGGGACCAAAAGGGAAAGCAGCAAGACATTTCCCCAAATCCTAACTAAATACAACTCAAAGGCACAGAAGGTGGTACCTATTTAGGCAGCAGAATTAACGCAAATAGAAATTAAAGCTGCTTAAAAGAATGTCTATGGACCTAAATTTATGTCCACATCCAAGGCATCAAGAAAAAGTATCACAAAGGACAGCCAATATTTCACTGTATTTCTCCAAGCAGTTTTTAATTACAGAGCATCACTGAGAACAGAGCCCACTGCTAGCAAAAAATTACCAGAGCACATCCAAAACCAACAGCAGGGCAGCAATTCCTGGGCTTTCCTGGAATTCCCAGCATGCAAAAAGGGATAAAGCCTGCACACTCTACAGCAAACTCCCTTTCCACACCCTTTTTTCCCCTGAAATAATTACAAATTATTCTACTTGCTGCAGACTGTAACTGTAAGAGCAGGGAATTTGCCTGGAATCAGCACCAGCAGGACAACACAAAGTCTCTGGCTAAACGAAAGTTGTTGTAAGCATAAGCTCCCAAAATTTAACAGGTACCCTGAATGAAAAATACAAATCACACAGCACAATCATCAAGTAAGTCACTGTTACCCAACACACCTTTCAGAAAATCCAGAAAATGTCAGAGAACATCTCCATTTTACATTTACAATTAGAGCAACTTTTTCTCTGCTTTTATATTAGTGGTGGGATTTTAAACTTCAAATAAATATTTGTATTACATGTGTGATTTGGAAAATGTCATATTTCTCCTGATCACAAAGGGCCCTGAAACAGATGCCACACTTCCCAATTTTTTTTTGTGGCTGGCAGTTTTTTTTTTTTGGTTTCTCTAGCACTATTTGTGATGACTATTCATGAGGATCTCAGTGCAAGTAGCCACTCTTGTAACTGACAGCTTCTGTAAGCAAAACTTTACAAGTGATCTGAGCAGCTGAGGAACCATAATTTAGTAATTTAAAATAACTTACTGGTACCAAAAGCATCTAACTGCTTAAGTGAAATACAATGAAACCAGAACTTTTTTTTCAATTAATAATTTTATTTTGCCAGATTAAAAAGTTAAAGTTTAATGTCTGAAGTGTCTTTTGAAATGTGTTCACTCCTCTACCCTCCAAAACAATACATAGCAGGGTGAAAAGTTACATTTGATTTAACGGGGGTTTTTAACCCCTTGGGGGATTGAGAAAGGTGACCTCAGAGATTGACCTCAGTTCTTCCTTGCTGTAGGCTTTTGCCAACAAGCACCAAAAAATCAGATATTTGCACAAAAACCTAACTATTGGAGTGAGTGGTTTTTTCCTCCCTAATGCTAAAGGTAGTCTGAAATTTGGTTTTGAAGCTCTAAGGAGGACAAAAATAGCACAGAGTGAAAAATTATTTCAAAAACACCACTTGAAACTGGGGCTTGGTGCATTCTCTAACCCCAGAGCAGCTGAGTGCTGGTTCACACATCCCTCATGTGGTTTTGAGTTACATCCAGCTGCTGGTGGGGTCACACCCTGCTCCCAGAGCCTGCTCCCACCACCCCAGCTGTCCTGGGGTTAGACCCTGCTCCCAGAGCAGCTGGAAACCCCTGCAGGAGCCTCTGGAGCCTGCTCCCACCATCCCAGCTGTCCTGGGGTCACAGCCTGCTCCCAGAGCAGCTGAGAGGAGCCTCTGGAGCCTGCTCCCACCATCYCAGCTGTTCCTGGGGTTACACCCTGTTCTGGGGTTACCCCCTGCAGGAGCCTCTGGAGCCTGCTCCCACCATCCCAGCCCATGGTGAGCCCTGCCTGAGCCCAGGCTGCAGGAAGGGACTCTCTCTGTGTGTCTGTCTGTGCCAGCAGGGGCTGCAGCCCTGGGCTCTCAGCAGCCTCAGCCCTGTCCTGCTCAATCCACAGTGGGACCAGGTTCCTCCCAAGGCACGCTGGAGCTGCAGTGCTAGCCTGGCTGCTCCTGGCTCCTCCACAGGGAGGGATGGGGCACTCAGTGCCAGAGCTCATTCCTGCTCCCAAAACCTCATTCTCAGCATCCAGGGCTAAAACCACACAGAGGGCAGGCTGAGAGGAGCTGCTTCCAGCATCTGCTGCTTCATGCAAAACCCTGCCACATCCTATTTGGTCCTCATAAACTGAAATGCAGCACTCAATGACTATTTCCACATTAAAGCTTTTCTCTTGGGCAAATTTCTCCCTTGGTGGTTCAAAAACTTGAAAAAAGAAAAGGAGCAATATAATCACTCAAAGTCTGAGGAAAAAGGAGGCAGCAACAGAGCTGATAAAAAGAAACCCCAACAGCTGAAGTATTACATTAAAAAAAAAAAGTTAAAATGAAATGTCCTAACACCATCAAAACCTTTCAACCTTTTCACTTCAAAGAAAAATTGAAAAACTAATGAAGTGATTCTAAATTTATATTTTCATGAAATAGCATTTCTAGTGAAAAAGCACTCTGTCAGAAAATGTTGACCCAGCTGTAAAAACTTCATCTACAGACTGCTCAGAAGAAAAATTATGCTATTTTGTATTGCTCACATTCAGAAATAAGTGACATTTTACATGTCAAGTTTGGACATATTTATTTTTCTATAAGATGAAATACAGCAAGCTCCCTACTGAATTTTGAGTTACATTATCCTATGAGTTAGTCACTGGTTCAGGACTGAGAAATCTCCTGCAATCACCAAATTGCTCAAGCCCAGCAGTGTGGATGGAGCCATTTTTATTATTCCAGAGGAAATATTTCTTTGATTGTATCAACATAACTGTGGCCCTTTACATTCCTGCTWCATCCCCACAGCATTTCAGACTATTAACCATACTTTTGAATTGTTTTAAGCTTCTGGATACTTTTGAAAGGAATATTCATCTTCAGGAAAATTGCTTGCAAGCAAGCTAATAATAGACACCACTCTTCGAAGAAGGAGCCTGAAAAATTTAGGCAAGTACTTCATACTTCTCTTGAAACAAAGAGAGGAGCAGAAAAATGCATTTAAAAATTAACTGCAAATAAATCCCCCTTGGCTTTTAAGCCTACCAGGATTTAGTCTGATAAAGGCCTGCAAAATTCCTCTGGGCAAAAGGCATGGGAATAACAGATCAAATTAGAGGCAGTGGTACTTGCAAGGGAAGAAGGAGCAGGAGTGAGCAGCACTTGTGAGAAACAAACTGCCCATCACCTCACCACAGGGACAGCATTCCTGGGTGGGAACATGATGCAAATTCCCCTTTTCCACCCCCAACCCTAGAGCAGCACCCACCCAGCCCCTCTGCAGCCTCTCCTCAGGACATCAAGTCCCAGCTGCTCAGCCCATGCTGTCCCCCAGGAGCTTCTCTCTCTCTGCAGGACTTCCCAGATCTTTGCTCTTTATCTCTACTGATAAGCTTTAGGACAGGTCTTCGGGTCCTGGGGAGCAGTGGAGCTGCAAAGACCACGATTCCTCTCTGACCTCTGTGAAGGAGCCCATCCAGCAGCTGCTCTGTGCTGTGAAGGGAGGCAGGACACCTCTGTGGCCAAGCAGAGTGCTTGGTTTTAATCAAAAAAACCCCAAATCTGAAATCCCCAATCCGTCACAAACCAGTGACCTCCCTCTGCCAGCCCAGGTGGGGCTTCCCTGAAACCTTGGGCAGGACACACACTCTGAGCCCCTGCTGCAGCATCTTGTGGTGCAGGGCTCTGCCAAGGACCCTGGTTTGTCCAGTGAGCACTGCAACAGAGCAGCAGCACATCACACCACTCRGCATAAACAAAGCTTACAGGCACTGCTCTGCAGCACACCAAACTCCCCATCAGTCCCCAGAAGTCTGCAGGGAAACCCAAACCCACCTGCCTGGCAGGTTTCAGCAGCTGCTGTTTGCTGAGCTGGGCAGGCTCAGGGGGCAGAGCTCCGTGTCCCAGCCCAGGGCAGCAGGGACAAGTGACCAGATGGAGCACCGGGCACCCTGAGCAGGCTCAGCTGCAGCAGAGCTCCTCTGGATCCTGCCAAACAGACAGGGCTGCTGCCATCATCTCCCCCGCCCCACCCTGCAGCTCCCCCTCACTCCCCTGCATCAAACTGAACTCATTCTAAGTAATAACTCTGGCTTTGAGGTCTAAAAAGTACTGTTAAAAAACCACCTAAAACTTCTTTATTTGCAGGATGAAGTTAACAAGTAAGAACTCTGCTACACATTTCACTGAAACAGCAACAATGAGAAGCCCTGTGTGAATGACTCAACACTGGGAGGCTGAATAAATCCCTAGACCTTGAACTGAACAGGTTACAGTAGCAGGTAAATCAATTCATACAGCCAGAAATTCTGCTTTCTTTAAGTGTGTAGCCACATAAAGTATTTGTATTCAACATACAAAAGTCAATATAACAAACTCACTATTTAGTATCAGTCCCTGTATTAATTAAAAATACAAGCAGCAGCCTAGATCAGTATTGCAAATTGCGAGCTCTCAAAACCCTGCACTTAACCCAAAGCACCTTTGACAGACATTAATAACCAACCCCTTCCAACATTCAAAATCACAGCACGAATCAACAAAGTCCAGCTGCTGGCTCTTGTTGGGCTTACATTGTTTGCCACCAATGAACTTCATGAGCTTGGGAGTAACTGGGGACAATTCACACAAAGCTCTGTCCCCTCTGGCTGCACAGGTGTGAACTGGAGCCACTGCAGGTGAGGGTGAGGGCTCACAGGGACTGCAAGCCCTAGCTGAAATGCAGAAATCACCCTCCTGAAACAGCCAGAAMCAAACTCTTCAGAAATCGAGACAGGTGACCCAAGTTCATCCCTTGTGTACATTCCAAAAAGCAGCCAGGGAAGCATTAACATTCACACAACCAAAATTTTCACAATGTGGAAGTAAAAAATCAGATGCTCTTTGGTATTGAGAAAAGAAGATACAATTTCCTGATGACACTTTAGCCTATTTATACTTATTTGAATCATGTTACCATTTAGTATTTTAATACTTAAAATGAAAACAAAACATGGTTACTAACCTGTGGGAAGAGAGAGTACGTTGCATTGTCAATTGTGACAGAATATAAAAATTCCCCATCAAACCAGAGGTTCTTTCCCATGGGGGAATTCATCTTTGTCATAGCAAAGAGCTGCCCAGGGTCACAGCATTCTTCCAGCAGCTTCCTAGAGAAGGGAACAAAAGAGTAAAGGCCATTAATTGGAGCCCTGTCACAGTTTTGTTAACCATCCCCCCTCACACCCCTGTTCCTGCTGCCCTCAGGTGTTCCCAAGCCACACTTCCCAGCCAGCAGATGAACYATGGCACTTCTTTTTGCTTAAAAAGCCAGAAAACCTGCTTTTATTGCACAAAATCTTAGAAGCAGGAAAAAAAAATCTAAATTTTTAGACTGACACACAAACAAAACCAAGATTCAGCAAAAGAAATTCCATCCTATACAGCCTGTTTTAATGGGTAAAAACTGGTCTCCAACACATACAGAAACCAGACAAGCTCCTTTGAAAACTCCATCCAAGGTGCATAAACAGTCAGTTATTTATGGTTATTTATGAGGATCAGGCCTCCTAAAAGCCCACAGCTGCAGAGTTAGGTAGGGCAGTGCTGGCACCTCTCTGCACATCCTTGTGCTGTGTTCCCAGCAGTGTCAGAGCCACCCAGTGCGATGGATATTTACAGAGAGTGGCTGTGCTCCTCAGTGCCCTGTGAAACCCCATAGCCTCTCACTCCCTCATGTCCCAAAAATACTTCCCAGCCTGAGTACAAACTGGAGAGGTGGTGAGGGGGTTGAAGGTTATCCTGGAAATTCTGTACCACAGCAAACTCAGCAATTAATAACCTAAACCACAGAATAATGGAAAGCTCTAAAGGTCCAGAATATCCTGTATTTCCAAAGCCTGCATGGCCCTAGGAAGGGTGACATTCACAGATGGATGTAAACACACACCGCCRAACTCCACCACTACAGTTTAATATTATGTTATCATATACGTTCCCATATATTCAAAAGGTAATCCCAAAGAGACTGGAACCATTTCTAGTGGCTGCACAGGAGCTGGAAGCAGAAAAACCTCAATTATTAGTGACTACAAAAATGCTTGACATAGCTCTTCTCCTCTGCAAAAGGATATTTTATTCAAAGCCATAAAGTCATCCACAAAAATTTTTGAAGTTTTAATGCTACTTTTTTATGTCTAAAAATTGGTGTTTGAAAAAACAGGTTATTCTTCCCCTATCAAAAATTGATTTTGCTGTAAGTTCACAGTTCTCCGCAAATGTGTATTATTTTTCAAGCACGCTTCAACTGAAGTAACAAGTCCCCAGCAACAACATCCCTCAGAAAGTGGCAGAGTCCACAAGGCTGGAGATCCACAAGAGGACAAGCTGCTGCACGTTCCCATCTGGGTCTGATCCCCCAAAGGCTGGGACAGAAGAGCACCTGAGGCCCCTTCCCAGCCTGGCAGGTGTGGGGTGCTGGAGCTGGTTGTGTCCCTGTGAGCAGGACCCAGCTCTGGGCCAGCCAGAGCAGCAATTCCCACCCCAAACACCAATGGCTTCATCCACAAGGTGCTGGAGCTGGTTGTGTCCCTGGGAGCAGGACCGAGCTCTGGGCCAGCTAGAGCAGCAATTCCCACCCCAAAACACCAATGGCTTCACCCACGCCCACCAAGGAAAGGCTTCACATCACCCTCCTGCTGCTGCCCAATAAAGCCTTCAGCACAGAACCATGAAAAACAAATTACAGCCAATTTGAAACCTCTCACTGAATAACCTTTGCAAGACAGGGTAAAACAGGCATGGAATACTGTTCTAAACACAAGATTTAATAGTGGAGATTTTTCTGGCTGTCCACAAACCAGTTTGCAGATTTTGGAAAATGATTTCTCTGTCTCAAGGGGAAAGAAAATAATTCTGCAGATTTATCTATCCCCACAGCAACTCTTTCAAAAAACCTAAATTAATCCAAGATCAGCTGGAGCCATTTGTTACAAAGCTGTATAACACAATTACAATTTTCCAGTGAAATTCTGCAACKCACACCTCCTCTGGAAGTCTGGTCTGAGCAAAAAGCACAAAGAAACCCCCAAATAACTTAGTGGAAAATTATCTAGGGAGTGTTTTATATTAATGAATCTTTTCTTAGGCAGGGTAGAGTGAGGAGCTAAGGAACAGCTCTGTACAAGTCCCACCCTATTTATTAGGTGAGATTATGCATCCCGCTTCCTTCCCATCCCC
Source organism: Sporophila hypoxantha (assembly GCA_002167245.1). Taxonomy (NCBI): domain Eukaryota; kingdom Metazoa; phylum Chordata; class Aves; order Passeriformes; family Thraupidae; genus Sporophila; species Sporophila hypoxantha. Next base: position 279,792 of record NDFG01000486.1, read on the forward strand.
TAAAACGCCTCCTTCCAGTTCCCATTGAATGCTTCATTAATAAACCCATTACAAAAAGCAGTAGGGGTCTCCTGGAAGGGCCACAAACAGGCAGGCCACTCGTTCAAGAATGAAGCTGTGTGCATGAACACAAAAATCTTGTTCACTCATGTGTGCTCTCTGTCAGAAAAGAATAATTTATGCAAAGTCTCTTTCCGATCCAAATCCCAAAGTTACAAAGCAAGAAAAGCTTCATAGGAAAACTGAAAAGCAGAACAGATTCAAATCCAAACCTATAGCAGGATACTGTGCAGGATCAGGGAGACTGAGCTGCTTGCTGAGCTTGATTAAAATGTACAGCATAAATATTACAGAATGTGCAGCACTGCAGCAGCTTTCAGTCAGCAACCTCAGCTCACTGCAAGCATTTCTCCACTCCCAAGACATAAACAACATGCCTTTGGTTCTAAGTTCTCTCCAGTTCAGAGAAGACCTATCTGTGAGAGGAATTAATACTGGGATTGAAAAGGCACTGGGGGCCCTCAGACCCAAGAGCACTTAGGGGACAAATCCCTACTTGTAAGAGAAGCAGGAGAAATGTTCCTTGGAGAATCTCACTTCAAGCCCCTCAGATTTCAGCTGTAATTGGGCACCAGGCAGGTCATAAAGCAAAAGGCAGCCTCAGCACCGAGGTCTTAACTTGCATTCATTCACAAAACTTTTATGAAAATCCCAAACTACTGATTCTCCGCCTTAAGCTAACAAACTTTGCAGTCTGATTTCAGCTTGCAGACAGTTAATGCTCAAAGGCACCCTGGTGTGACTCAAGTCCCAGTCAACAATGACACAGGAGCTATTTTGAACATCCCAAATGCAGCAAATATAGCAGCTAAAAGAAAAAAAGGACTATTCCATGGCATGGGCTGTCAGCCAGGGGGTCACAGCTCTTTATCTGTCTCTCCCCTGCAGTGGGGGGTCCTGCCTCCCCAGCTGGGCTCCATTTCTGCAGCTGCCCTGGGATGCTGTCCTGCACGGAGCGTGGAAGCACCCCCAGCACTGTGCAGGGCAGGGGGAGCAAAGCTCCTGCTCTCAGCTTTTCCCTTTTCCATCCATGCACGTGAGCTGTGCTGCATTCATGTGAAAGAGCAGAGTGATGGGGAGCCAGCAGCAGCAGGAGGAAGGCACCTTCAAAGATTCTGCAGCAAAGTGGAGTCACCATGCCTGGAAGTGTTCAGCAAACAAGGACGGTCCAGATCACATGGATGGGGAGAGGACAGGAGAGAGAGAGACTACAGCCTGATGCTGGTCCTGCAGGTCCCAACAAATGCCAGCAGTGCCCTCACTGAACAAGGGCACTGATTCAACCATTGCACAAAAATGTTAACATGAGACTTAATATTTCATTACAGTATGGCTTTAGTGGAGCGTTAAAATAATGACTGAGGCTCACATCCAAGTCTGAGATAAAAATAATCTGTGAAGTGAATTGCTTTAGTCAGCCTCTGCTCAGCTGCCTGGAGTTAGGTGGCATCATGCTAGCCTTGATCTGGTGACTGCAAAACAGAGCAGGATGCGGCAGCACAGCCTGACACAAACCTTCCCTTCACATGGCAGCTCCCACCCGCCCCAACTTCCCTTGCTTTGTTTTGGGATCAAATGAAAACCCAGGGAAAAAAAAGTACCTGGCTTTGGAGTTTTGGCTGGTTTCAAGACAGAACCATCAGGCTTTCAGTCACAAGTGGCCACTTGGATTCACTGGGGAAGAGTTGCACAGATCCCTTTCACTGCAATTTATTATTGCCCCCACCTGCATGCTCCCAGCAGAGGCAGGGACACCCACCARGGGCCTCCTGCAGTCCTGTTTCCCAGCATGTGCATCCCGTGGAAACACTTCAGGGACTAAAGTCAGCAGTGGCTCTGAAACACATCAAGCTTCACCACCTCCAACAGCCTCAAAATCTAATCCTGGAATTCTCCTCATTATGTCTTTGGTGTAATGTTTCCATGAGGATAACACATCCCCATGTTTTTCCAAGAAGTGGCAAGGGGAAAAACCAAAATCACTGCTTAATAATGTAGTGTCTTTAGAAACCCTGATCAGAGTTTGGTTTTTTTGGCACTCCAGGTTTTGGCTGATTTCTGAATATTTTTTCCTCCCTCCTTCAGGAGATCCTTATAGGAGGCTGCTCAAATTTCAGCCTCCCCTCTGATGAGCAAAAAGGTTGGAGTTTCCTGAATTTCTTGCTATGAACAAAGCTTTTTATTCTTTCCATAATTCCTGTGGCTATTCTCTCTTTTTCAAGACCCACCCCTAAATATTTCATTCTAAATAAAGCCTGGAAATATTATTTCTAGGGTAGCTACCCCCTGCTAACTCCAGGCACAAACGGACCTCTCATTACTCACACATCCCAGAACAGACCAAAAATCTGGGCTCATATCCCAAGTCCCAGAGCAGGCAGCAGCCAATGCCTGCAGCTCTAAGAGAGCCCTCTCAAACACCACATAATGACCATTTTCCTGGCCATTTTTTGCTCCAAGCTGGCAGTCTGGGAATTTTATGGCCCTCCAGAATTCTACAAAGCCATCCAGTAACAGTAAAATCACTGGTTCTACTACAGTCTGTGGGCTTGGAGCTGCAGCTGACATTTGGCTTCTGAATATTCTGTGCAAACATTTCTGGGTTTGGTCACACACACTGAATTTGTCTTTGCTAGAATTCTCTTTTCCTAAAAAGCTCAACCTACGCCTTGCAACTGGGGATTAGCATGAAGAATTCACTGAGACTTTGAGGTTCTCATGGTGTTTAAAGCACCTTAGTACCCCAGATGTACCACCCCACTCAAGATTAAATTGAAAATTATCGTCAGCCCAACTCTTAGGGAACGTGATCTCAAAACCTCCCTCCTAAGAAAGATCAGCTGGACAACCACCAAATGGATAAGAGAACGGCCAGTGCAAGTGCTCTGGATACCCACAAAAGCACACCAAACTGGGATTTTGGGAGAACAGGCAGAGTTGGAGCTCTAGCTGAGACTCAGAGCTTTGCCAAATCCAGCATCTAAATCAGGAATACATTGCTGTGCAGAGGTTCACTTCTGCAAACACCCAGTTACCTACACTTGGAGAATAGGTCTAAATGCAACAAAAAAGACATATGAGAAGAGTGGATAGCGCAGAGCAGAACAGAGATAATCTGCTTTACTCCCCAGCCAAGGGCTCTGCAATATGGGAAGATTTTATGAAGAATGAAGTCATGACCGTATTCCTCCTCACATTTATTGTTATATTGTTCCTTGGTGGGAAGCTCTCAGCCTATTTCAATGCCTCCTGCACCAATTCCTGGAGTCTGGACTTTACAAGCATCATGCAATATTTCCCCACCTTCCTCAAGAGAGGAAAGTTGTCAGGACAACAGAAAGGCTGCAGGCAGTAAATCATGCCTGGCACTGCAACCTGCATAAAAAGGCAAGAGGCTGCACTGCAGAGACCACAGAATAAAGACAATTCATGGAAAACATCTTCATTAGCTTAGCAACAGAGCTGCTGTAACTTTTTAAAGTAAGAAATTAAACTACAAATTAATGATAATTTGCTACAAATTGTGAAAATAATAGTTGGGGAGGAAACTATGAAATCAAAAACTTGCACCTTTTCTCCATCATCGGTATCTTTTTAGGATTTTTCCAGGCTTTTTTGAGGTGCCCAAAAGGGAAACAAAGTATTTTATTTAACCTGAGAATATAGTTTTCACTACCTACTTTGGTTTATCCAGAGAATATTTGGGTTTTCATTACCTATTTTTAAATCACTGATCTGTGGTGCCACCCACACAGTATAGTTCACAGTTCTGCTTCCCAGACTGCAAAAGAAATAGAAAACTGTTTTTCCATCCTGTGGGATGATATGGTTACCCTATCCTGGCTGCCTTGGCCTTGAGCAAACAAGCCCTGCTGCCTTCCAGAAGGCAAAATCTGAGCTGGCAGTCACTGCAGCACCTCATCCTCATCTCTGACTGATTGTGTTTAACTCCACTTTTTTTTAAATACAAAAGTGATACATTTTTCTTCCAGGCACACTCAAAGTTTTATAGAAAGTGAGGGATTTGACTTTGATTGCAAACTTACGCATATTTAGATTGGAGAAATACAGATAAGGCTAAAATTTGCCAGGGACTACCTTTTTGATTGAACAGTGTTTGTGAACTAGAAGAAACCAGGATACAGAGCTGAGAGAATTCAGATTTTTCCACCTGGAGAAGTGAAGGCTTTGGGGTGACCTCATTCTGGCCTTCAGGTGCCTGAGGAGAGCCTACAGCAATGATGGAGAGGGACTATTTCCAAGGGTCTGGAGTGAAGGACACAGGGAATGGCTTCACACTAACAGAAAGTTGGGATGGGATATTGGGATGACATTCTTCCCTGGCAGGGTGGGCAGGCCCTGGCACAGGGTGCCCAGAGCAGCTGGGGCTGCCCCTGGATCCCTGGCAGTGCTCAAGGCCAGGCTGGACCCTGGGGCTAGGAGCAGCCTGGGACAGTGGGAGGTGTCCCTGCCATGGCAGGGGATGGAATGGGATGATCTTTGAGGTGTGTTCCAACCCAGGCCATTCCAGGATTCTGTAGCGGAGTCAATAAAAGCCTACCAGACCACCTGACAAGCTTTCAGTTGACCTTCCCTCCTGCCAGTTCTTTTACTTAAATATGGAGCAGCTTTGATCTGAAAAGTTACTGCAACACAGAATTGTTCACTTCCTTCCAGAGAAACACATTTTGATTCATGCAAACTCRTCTCAAACTCCTATGCACAAAGCCTGCTTGCAAGCTCTGAAATACAAATTATAAAGTATGAACTCTAGATTGTGAATTCTAGGGCTTGGTCAGAGGAAGTTTTTCTCAGACTCTCATATCAGATGTATAAATGAGCTGTTTTATAAGGAAACCACCACAAACTGTGACTAGCAATAGCGAAGATATCCAAATTATTCATGCAGTAAAATCTACAGGAATGCAGGATGTCTCTGAGCAGCAGCCCCCAAATACAGCTGTGCCACAGCAGCCACAGAGCTCCAGCCGTGCCACAGCAGCCCCACAGGGCTCCAGCCGTGCCACAGCACTGGAAATGCAGACTGAGCTCATTCCAAACCCTCCCCACAGAGAGCACAGCTTTTAGGGTGGGCTTCATCTCACACTGACCTCCCTGATGGCCACGGAGGCAGGATTGCCTCAGGTACACACATGCACATCCATGTGCCATACACACATGCACATCTGCCAGCTTTATTCTCTATTCCAGCCCAGAGCCAGGCCAGCTGCTGCAGATGCTGGGGAGTCAGAGGGGGCTCCTGCAGCACAGGTGAGCTCTGAGAAGGGGACTACAGCACCCATGGAGGATCCTGCCTGCCAGCAGCTCCATCTGATGGGTTTCCACCTCTGCCCACACATCCCTCACCAGAGGAGCTGGAGCAGCTGCACTGACAGGAGATTTTGTCACAGAGCATTCAGAGGCAAAGGGAGCAGGGCAGGGGAGGAGATTAATTGCTACATGTGTTATCTTTTTTTTCTTTAATCTTATAAACCTGGCAGGAGGAGAGCAGTTTTCACAGATATGAGGTGAAATTAATGACCAGCCGTCTTGCAGAACAGCAGAACCATCAATGGAGACACAAAGTTACACTGCAYGAGGTGCTGCTGCAGGAGGCAAAAATCAGCTGTTCGCACCCCTTCTCTCCTTCCTTCCAAAGAAATCACTGCTTTCTTTGTGCCACCTCGAGCACAGAGAAATATTTGGCCTCAACAAGGACACAGGGTGGCTGTTTTCTTTCAGGAGAAGGAGATTCACTAAAAATTAATTGAGCAGCTCTAATCTTACATTTGAGCTTGCACTAAAGTGCTGATGGGTCCCCCCTGGATCCAAGCAGTCAATTATCACACCACAGTGACTTCTCCACCTGCTTCTGCAAGGCAGATGAGAGCCCTGTAAATAAAACTCCTTGCAAAAGTGCCCCTATGCTCCAAGCCAAAACACTCCATCAAGTGCTTTTCACTAATTTGATCAGGTCAGTCATGCCCCTTGATAAAAAAGGTGAGCAAGACAGAAAGAAAACAAGAAGTTCCTTCATTAGACAGATTTCCTAAAAGCTGAGGCAACAGAAACGAAGAGGAAAGGAATACTCTTGCACTTGTCACTCCAAGTGTTTTTTGATGCAAAGCCTGTATGTGACCCAGCAGCCACTGCCTACTCATGTGACAGAGACAAGAATATGTAAAAACACCCCAGGAAAAGGCATGAAAAAACAATATATTTTCAAAGGCATCTGGAGGTGCACATCTGGAGAACAGTTTTAACCCATCCAAGATGGATTAATAAATCTGAAGGAACAGACTGAAGGAAACCCAGATTTGAAGGGAAACTTGTTCCTCTCATTTCTCAGAATCTGCTTCCCACATCCCATAACTCTCAATTGTTCAGGAGTGGAATGGGTTTTGCCTGGCTGGAAGCATCCATCTGATGCCGAGCAGCCAGCAGGATGAGCTGACCAGCCAAACAAAATAGGAAACCTTGGGCTTGAGCTCTCTCTTTTATCCAGGTTTTCATTAAACTGGTAGGAACTCACTACCCTTAAGACTTCTATTATTCTGTTTCATTTGGATGAAATCTGCCAGTCAGAGAAATTTCTTACAGTGAGTGGGTTATGATTTGAGATTTCAGTTACACCACATTTCCTACTGCCTGAAAAGGCAAAAATAATCCATAAATGCCATATAATGCCTTGCTTTAGCCTCCTTGAGGTGGACACTGACAGAACAGCATGCTCTTTGTTGCTCCTGTACCCCCAGAATTACACACCAGTTAAGCTGTAATAGTCTGGGTTTGGGTGAGAGCCAGGATTTAATGCACCACCAAGCACTGACACTGGACTCCACTTACAGCCTGAGCTGCTGCCACCTCCAGCATCACCTCTGCCAGCAGCTGAGCCCCAGCGGGCCTGGGACCCAGAGATGCTTCTGAGCTGAGCTCAGGGCTCCTTCTGAGTGCTGACAGATGGCCTCCAACAGATAAACAAGAGCAGTAAAATCATCAGATAAAAACAGAGTCCTTCATCTGAAACGCCCCGTGAACTTGCAGCTCCTCTGTTCGCAGCTACAAGATTAATTTTTGAAATTTTGCTAATGTGTTTTAAACTTGCCTGCGTACTGGGTGCCATAAAGTCACGAATGCAAACACTTTGCTAAAGGCACTGAGTAGATTAAAATAAAGACATATCTAAACCAGAACCTCTTTTTATCAGAAACTCCAATTCCAGATATTGTTAAGTCTCTTTTGGTGAAGCCACAGAAAAAGTTCCGTGGCAGTCATCTTGCACTCATATTGAACCCCATCACAGTTGGTTTCTTTTGCCTCTTTACAGATCTACTGAAAGGAGGTGGGATCTCCCGAGCTCTGGGTTGAGATGAGTCTGTTCTTACAGGGAAGATCAGCTGAGAAGCTTTCACAAATCCCCTCCAGACACCTGTCCCAAGAACAAGAGGCCACACTACTCCCTGTTTGTCTTCATACCTTTCTCTCCTGTAGGCCCAGTGAAACCCAGAAATCAAGTTTATCAATGATCATCAGGGACTCTGTTATGATGAAACAAAAGCAGAAGCAAATTCTGGATCACAGAATTTCTTTTTGCTCCTCTCCTCCTCCCATTCCCAGGGGCTGAGTGACAGCTGTGCACTGGATTAATTGATTTGAGATGGTCACAGCTCCATTCTGCACTCAGGGAAGTGATTTTTTTTTTCTTTCTGAACATATGTGAGTAACAAACACTGCCTTACTCCTGCTAGGCCCACATTAGAAAGGACAAATGCTGGTGCAGAAGTAATCTTTTGCCATTTGGTCCAACAGTGCTGCCAGCTTACCAACAACTGTAAAATGCCTCTTGTGATTACTCACAGCATCCTCAAACCTCCTCTCTGTCCTATGGCAAAGAAACCCCAGGGGTCTCTGACAGGAGGTGGGGAAGGGTCCAGGAGACATTWCCTGAGTTTCCTCCTCCCACATCCCCTCATTTCTGAGCCTCTAGACTCCTTCACTGGCCACCCAACCTGAGCCAAGCTCCTGTTCAGCCACAGCTCATCCCCTGCTCACCACAAACACCCACTGGATTCCAGGGCTGCAAAACACTGGGAATTCCCTGGCTTGGACTGAAGCAGTGGGGATCTGAGCACTCCTGCTGCATCCAAACATTGATGTGCATTTCTGTTACTTAACAAAGACATGCTGGGGCTTATCATCTGAGCTATTCCAGACCCAAAAAGAGATGGCAGAACTTCCCTCAGCCCACAAGAAAGAATTTTCCAGCGTAATCAAGGAGCATAAACCTGGCTTTCACTACAAATATTCACGTGGTGCTGAAAGCAGGGTTTCCAAAACTCAGCCTTCCTAAGCACCCAGAAGTTGACAGGCAGCACTACAGCTTGTGAGGGCTCTCAAGCAAGAGCCATACATATCCTACATTATATAATCCAAACAGCTCCAGCCATCAAGGTCATCACACGTTCACAACTTTCAACCCATTGCACACTGCCATTATCATCCAGCAAATGGCATTTGGCAGCACTCTCTGCAAACAGGGAGCTTCACCACACACCACAATGTTAAGTGGTTGGGGGGTGGGGAGGTTTCCTGTGCAGGCACAGAGGCAGCAGCACAAGTGGAAAACAGAGAGTTGGCAGTGAAAAAGAAGAGGTGAGCATGTTTGGGTCTGTCCTAATCTGACCAGTTTGCTGTGAGTAAATCAGGAATGCACAAACCCCATTACCCAGAGCAATCAAACAGCTTCCCGGGGATAAACATGATTTATGTACTAAGTTCTTATAGGCCTGAAGCCCTGGCAGAAAATGTAATTTATCCAACTTTCCCCTCTGCCCAATCTGGTGGCTTTAACGAGCTCACACTCCATGTGAGATTAGAATTCCTAAAAGCCTGTCAAACTCCAGCACAGAGATTACTGCATGCTATGGCTCCCACCCACCCTGCCAAGATGTTTTGTTTTCCATCCAGCTCTCCTGCCTCTGCCAGCCTTGCTCCCAGCTGTACCATCACATCTCCCCTCATCCCCAGCATCAGAGGGGGGTCTGGGGAACCCTGGGCTTCCAAGGGCAGTGGAACAGCTTCAGGAAATGCTCCTGCCAGAAGCCAAGTCTGGGGTTTCACCTTCCCCTCCTCTTTCTGACTGAGCTTCCCGTCCTTTACAGACTTTATTCTGAGAGAACACAGCTACAGGATGCATTAAAGGTAGTAAACAGGAGACCTGCTGCTGCTCAGGCAGCTGCCAAGCACACTACAGCAAAGCAAAACACGCCACCTTGGAATGCCTGCAGGAGTTATAGATACTGCAACACTGTGAAATTCTAAATTAAAGCCAAGCCTGAAGAGTTTGACATATACAGCCACACATTTCACAGGAAACTATTTTGGGTTGAAGTACTGTTGGAATTCCTAAGTTTAATTAGCTGCCATGCTCCAGATTTCACAGACTACCCGTAATCCAAAGAAATCTAAATATTAAAAATACTTGAACTAGGCTCTGAAAAGATCTGAGGGAGGAATTTCTAAACCAGCTCTTTCCAACGAGACATAAAAYTCACACATGCAGTCTCCCAGGCTAGTGCATCCAACCTGAGTTTGCTTTCATCCAGGAGCCCATACCCACAATTCCCAAAGAATGAGGCACAGTGCTGGGGACAAACCTCCTTTAAGAGACTCCAGGAAACCCCTAGATCACAAACTCTGGGTCCACTGGGAGACTTGCATCTCTCTCCCTGACAGCCTCAGGAAGGTTAGCTGTTGTCTTATATAGTGAGAGTTCTATTATCATTATGGTGCAAGGATTCCACATGCCAGAGTTTCATACCTCCTCAATGTTTCACGCAGGCAGCTCCTCTAAGCACTGGCTGTTCCTGGCCCCTGCAGTAGCCACCTGACTCCAGATCCCACCAATCCACTCTTTTATACCACTGTTCTTATTGGCTACAGGTGTGGCCTGTTAACATTAGGCCTGCTCCTAATTTTTAGTAATTGGTTCAGCTGCAACTCTTTGGGGGATAAGATTACATTCTATACCACCTTCATACYGTATCCCCCTACAGTTAAGGGAGTGCTGTGAGCAGCCTGGCAGACCTCTGGGTGTGTCAGGGATCAGTTTGGCACCACAGGGGTCAGCTGCAGCTCAACCACTGCTCACCAGCAGAGAGCCCTGACTGGGGAGATGTCATCAATCAAAGCACTGGCCCATGGAGCACTGCATTCAGGATCCCCAGGGCAGTGAGCAAGGGAGGAAGCAGGATCTCTGGTTATTGATTGATCTGGAACTCATCAGTTGGCACTGGAGGAAGCTCAATCCTTCAGGAACACCGTGGGAACTGTGCTGGGAACAGGAGACCCCCAGCCCCAGGACATGGCCAGCCAGGACATGCTCTCTTTCTGACCCCTCTGTCCCCAGCATCCTGGGGCAGCTCTGGGCTTGTTCCACAATGAACTGACTGAACCTGTGGTTTTCCTTCCKGCTACCAAGTAAAGATAAAGATAAAAATGTGCCCTATCAGGAAGATACACATCAGCTCCTGACCTGCATGAGCAGCCTCCCACGTTCTCACCTACAGGATGTGCACTGCACAGAAGTTAACCCAAAATGCTTTTTTCTTTAACCCAGCCTCAGCTCCCAGGGCTGACACAGCTGATCTGAGAGCATCCTGCAGCTGGGCAGTCCAGCTGACACCTTCTTAGGTCTCAAACTCATCTTGAAAATTCACCATGCAGCTCAAGAATGCATGACAAGTTACAGAGCTCCACTGCATCATGACCAGTTGGTCTATGTACTCATTTCGAGAAACTTATGCAGTGAATTATTTAGGGAAAAAAAAAAAGGATCAGCTCAGAAGCAACAATTGAACAATTTTAGAGAGCAGTAATTCAGTTTCCACAGCAATTAAACTGTTTACTACAGGGTTGAAGATGAGCTATTTAGTTTTCAACAGCATGGTGACATTTTGTTTTCTGGTACAATGTCAAAAGCTAAAAATCAACTGGATAAAAAAGCAAATTATTACAAAAAGGGYGTATGAGCCAAAGAAGAAACATTTTTTTAAAGCAATTAAGCAGCAATCTAAGAATAAGAAATATATTTAAGAACTAACCATTCCAAGAACACTTGCACTTCCTTAATTAAGCATAATGAAGGAATTGATTGTTTATGTTAGCTCCAAGAACATGGAAGGTTGTTGTAAGTAACAACAGTAATTTGGAATGAGATGTTGAACTAAGTTAGTAAAGGCTAAATGAAGTCTCAAAATGCTAAGGAACTGAGACGTTGATTTATTTGGGACATCATACTACTCATGCATTTATTGCATGACTTTTCTGCAGCATTTGGTGCCAAGCCTTGACAGAGACAGGAAACTAAACTTATAGGACCTGATGTAGTAATTAGTCCTGCTAAAGGCATTTCTGAGTTTTTATGCACTGCAATAAAAGTCCACTATCAGCAGATTTATGCTGCACACCTCTCACAAACCTGCAGATCCCCTCAGGGTTCCCAAATCATTGGGAGTGGGCACGTTTGGGGCAGGAGCTACACAATGGAAGTGCTGCAGAAGAGAAAACAGCAGCACCCAGAGCCAGAGTGTCCCTGCACAGCCAGGTCACTGGGGACAGGCTGGCATGGCACACAGACCTGCAGCAGCTCCCTGTCCCTGCTCTGGGGACAGGCTGGCACGGCACACAGACCTGCAGCAGCTCCCCATCTGCCCCACACAGCCCTGACCTTCTCAGAGCTGTCCCAAAGCCTGGAACCCGATCTGGCCAAGGGCACACGGCCCCGGAGCTCTGCGGTAGCTGAGCACCCCCAGAACAGAAAGCTGGGAGCTTTGTGAACACACATTTTGTACCCATGCAATGCCAGCAGTGTGCCTGATCCCGCTGGAGCAGACGGTGAGGAGTCATCTCATCAGAAATGCAGTGTCTGCATCCAGGCAGAACAAAGCATGCCTTGTTCCCAAGTCTCACCCCAAAACCACAGTAACCAGCCCCACTTTGAGATAGAAGTCAAGGAATTGCCTGCTGTAACTCATCATCCCTCAGCCTGAGCTGCTGGTGCCCCAAGGACAAGCTGACCTTCAGCAAACAAAGTTCACTGGATGCCAAGCCTGTCTAGTTGGCAAAATTCAATTGGAGAATGAAAAAAAAAACAGAGCAGCAAATGTTGTTTTCCTGTCTTTTTGCTAAACATATGGACATTTTCCCTAGCACAGCTCTTAAGTAGGACAGGTACCAGAGATAGCTGCAGTGAGTGGGCTGTACTCCACATATTTCATCACTCCACTTCCAAACCTCACCACTTCAACAGTCATCTCTAGAGCAAAATGATTCTCCTCTCCTGAGGCATGAAAATGCCCTCCCCTATTATGGTTTCATAGCCTCTCTCATACCTCTGGCCATTGAAACTGGACCCTCAATTTACTCAAGTGATCTGCTCCCATCTGACACTCGAGCTTCCTCACTGAAATTATCATTTACCTCACGCTGTTTTAATTAATTGTTACCTCCTTGGGTAACCTTGCTTAACCAACAGAGAAGTCCTTAAATTGTCCACTTCACTGAATGTTTCACCCTTACTTGATTGCTGCTCTGATTTAGCCACATACATGTTCTCAAATTTCCTGTGGTCTTTCTCTGCTATTCTGCTTCACATAAATGTTTCTTTATTTTATTCTCTGCTCTTTGTGTTTCTTCTTCTTCAGTGTCCCTGCTGCCACAAACTCCTCATCTCTACTGTGTTAAGCTCTCTACCAATCTTCCACCTCCCTTCCAACCTCCCAAGGCTTCTCCATCTCACCACCTTCCCTCCAAGAGCATTTTCCTTCCTTCTGGAGCACCCCTTCTACAATCCTTTCCTTCCAGCTGACAGGAGGGCTCCGGCACTTCTCCCAGGAGAAAATTCAGCTTCTAAATAAGAATGGGCGAAGGAAGGCACCCTGCCATGAGACCAAGGCTAGAGCTGGCAGAACACGACAAGGACAAGGCTAAAGCTGGCAGAGCTGTGCCCTGAGAGCAGCAGGAGCCAGGACAAGGCTAAAGCTGGCAGAGCTGTGCCCCTGCCCAGCACCTGCTGCCTCCCACCCCACACTCCTGTCACCAGGGATGGAAGAAGCTGGGGGATCTGGGACACAACCAGAGCCCAATTTGCACCACTATTTATAAAACATATTACTCTTTCAAGTGGGAAGAGCTGCTGGTGACAGCTGAGGTGGTTCTGGAAAGGATCCAGAGCATTGAGGCAATCCTTTTCCAGAACACCAGGGCACAAAGCTATTCTGGAGCTGGCATGCCTGTGGTGTCACCTGTAAGTCCCCAAGGGCCAGCAGGCACAGCCAGCGCCTCAGGCAGCACCAGGGAAAGCAGGGAAACCTTCCAAAGGTGTCCCCTTTCCAGAGGAGGTGCATCAGCTTGCTCAGAAATAGCACAAGCCCAGAGGACTCAGAGTACTTTCCACTGGGAGTTAACTTTCTGAAAGTTTATGGTCTTTTACAGTATTAACATTTAAAAGCTGCTCTAGAAAGAGCAAGCAAAAATTCTAAACATCCTTCAGGAAATTTATCCAACATACCTACTCAGTATAAGGATAAAAGTAAAAAATCCACTAAATAAATCGTTCAACCTACTTAGTCCTGCAATGAGGCATCTTAAGGCAGGAATATTGCCTGAAAGTTGGTTTTAAAATACTTTTAAAATCGAGTTTATGTGCTCAATCACTTGTCCAGTGTGTTTTGGGAGATCTTCCTCTGCAATACATGCAGCCCATTCACTTTAGACCCAAAGAGGTGATGATGAAATAACAATGCCTGCCTATTTCTTCCTTAAACTTGTTTAAAGCTGGTCTGTTCCTAGCAGTTATCCAGGTTTTTGAGAAACGCCTCTACACTGGCAGCAATTCACGAGTGGAAACAACTTCTCAAGACTTTGGGGTTTCTTTTGAATTTCTCTAAGGCAAAACAAGTTACTGATCTTGAATGGAAGGGAGCAAGAGTCTCACCAGGCAGACTGCAGAGACACCACCTGAAACCAAATCACAAAGCCTAAAGCTCTCTGGGAAAGAGCTGATTAAGCTCCAAAGTGCTGAGAAAGCTCAAATTCACCGAGGGTGAGCCCTGATTTCAGGTGACAGACACTGCCCATGCTCTCCTGGCCATGCCACAGAAGAGCCCAGCAGCCCACGTCCCCACACTGCAGAGGSAACTCGGCTTTTCTCCCTGGTGCAGATCTGCTGTTCGGCAGCACATGAGAAAACTGAATTTGCACTCAATTTGTAAAACCAACTCAACATTTTCCCACAGATTAGGTGGGAAACAACAAACTCAACCCTCTTAGTACAAGACTTTCAGTAGCAATGGCCTGTTAGACAAGTGAAGCACAAAACAGTTTGTTTGTGAGAGAAACAGTTTGTAAATGAGAGAAAGCATCAAAGACCCAAGGCAAAAATAAACATGTTCTCAGATGCTGGACCCAATAGCAGTTACTGAACTACAGTAAATAAGTGTTTTCCACTTGTTCTGTTGKCTAAATAGATCTATCAAACCACAATTTCTCTATTGATGGGTTCAGTTCCTTGCTGTTGTCACCATTTGTGGATCAGAAAGCTCCAACAGCACTCTGCCATTCCCTTCTGGATACACTGAAGGCAATGGGTGAAGCAGGATAGAAGGATAACAACCCCATGTGCATTTTCACTGCCTCATCCAGCTGGGCACACATAAACCTGGAGAAGTTCAGCATTTGTCCATAAGGCTCAGCAAACGTGTTTGTGCTGGATGCTTGCTGGCTGCCAAGACAAAATGTTCAATAATATGACCTATGAAGGAATGCCCAGATTGGTTTTGTTTCTCTTATTCCCTTCACTGTTGCAGTTTCCTTAATTAAAAAATGCATCTAATTATAGGCTGATATGTAATTCTCACTATAGCAATCCCTAGCACTTAAAAACTGTGAGTCAGGCCCCCAAAATGATGATTAAGCACAGAAATGAGGCATCTGAATTACAACAACCCACACTGGATTTTTACTTGCCTTTTGGGGGCCAAGCCACCATTCACATTTCCAGCACTTCCCTGCAGTTATGAGGGCTCAAACATCCAGTTTAATTTCCATGCCATGAAAGCAAGACTGTCACAAACTCCTGATTGCAGGAGCTGGCACAGCTTTGGAAGGAAGGGCATTCTCCAGGTTACACTGAGTGCCCCCAGCCTCAAATCCTTCAGCATCCTTGGCTCTGAGGGAGGAGTGAGCATCCCCAAGCCAGGTGAAATTCTGCACGGGCATCTCCTGGCCTGCTGAGCCTCAGAGCCTGAAAACAGCTGGGATCCTGGTCCTTGGCAAAAGCTGCCCTCCTCATAACCCTACATACTGACCACCACAGTGATAAACCTTAAATCCCTCTCCAGGTAACTGAGGAATTGTTTCTGAGAACTTACAGGTGAGCTATCTGCTTTACAGACAGGTCAACAAACCAAAGCTTCTCAACCAATTTCTTAATTATATCATTAAAATTACACAGTCTAAGAGCAAATAAAAATTAAACACAGTATATATTTATCTCAAAATTGTTTTTCAAATCAATCTTTAAATGAGCTGTAGACAGAGTGTTCACTTGATCATTCCCATTCTCATCTGATCCAACCACACTCCTCTACTCCTGCCTCATAAATATTGCATCTCCTTTCTATCCCATGTTACAGCCATGCCCTAGAGAAATTAATTCTCATGCTTTTTACATTGCCATTAGGTACTAAATAGCACAACACAGGAGACTGCAGGGTCTGAACCTCGCTCACACAAATAAGAAGGTAACATTGCCCGAGTGGATGGCAGTAAATCACCCATAAGGAGCAGGGATAATCTACAGACTGCATTCCAATTAGGAGTGTCTGCTGCAGCACTCACTACTGTTGGCTCAGTTGTGACAGAACTCACGGGTGCAGCAGCAAATCTGAAATTCACCAGTAGCTGGCAATTCATTCTTTATACTGTAAGTAACTGTGAGCTACTATCCAGGAACAGGATTAATATCCCAAGTGAATGCTACACATGGAATAAAGAGCCCTTCTATTCTCTCTGAAATAGACAAATGCTTCAATAGAAGTCATAGGAAGAAGAAAAACACTGAAACAAATGCATTTCCCACATCACAAGCAGTGAGCTGGTGCCCCAGGTTCTAGCAGCAGGGAGAGCTGTACCCACCAAACCCTGAGCTCAGTTACTGGGGCACCCCACAGGAACAGTCACAGAGCCTGGCATTCACCCAGGAAAATCCTTTCTTGGCACAGCAGGGCAGCTGCAACCAGCACCCAGGGAGGCTCCAAGAGTCTGCATTGCCCTCCAGCCCAGCCCTTTATGCCCTGCCGCTGCTGCAGCGCACCTGTGTGCCCTCTGTGCCCCTCAGTGCTGCTCACTTGTGCGGCACAGCTGGAGCCCATTGGGGATGGCTGGGCACAGCCCCACCCCAATCAGCACCGACTCTGTGCCTACAATTCCTTCCCATTAACAACTGCACTGATCCATGGGAAACCCACCCCATTCAGCAAAATTCATCATCTGCACAGCCACGATCTCACTACACACATTCCTGGAAGGAAAGTCCTTCTGAGCACAGAATGTCTCTCTGCAAGCTTATGGCACCATAAAAATAATAATTTCTGGACAATGATAATTTTTCACAGAATTCCCAACCAGCACCAGTGGTGACCTAGACCTGAAGTTGAGTTACAAGAGATAACCATGCCATGTACAGAGTTTCCTTAATTCCCTTTATACCWCTGCTTCCTCTGCTGTACAGAAGTCCATGGGGAAGCAAAGCCTAGTGTCCCCTGCAGTTCAAAGCAGGAGCACTGAAACCCAGATGAGTAACCCCAATAATCTTCATCCCATTTGYCATTGGGCCTAAATCTGACTGCCTCACTGAGAAAGGCAGAGAGCTTTGAGTTCAGCATCACCACTCACTGCACATTTCAGCCTTTTGGACTGGTTTCCTCAACTCTCCTGGCATTTCTGAGCACTGCCCAGAGCAGAGGGTCCCTCATCCCCCTGCCCTGGGACACCACCACAGCACCAGCAGAACAAGGGAACCTCCAAACGCTGAGGCAGAGATGGAACAGAATTCCCAGAACTGACATTTGGCCAAGATGGACCGCATAGGAAAATATTAAAATCTTTTCACTGGAGAAAAAAAAAAGTCTTGTTTGTTTGTCTTCCATCTGTGACAGGAAATACAAAGCTGTTATTTCTCTATTACAGCAAYGGCCACTCCTGGCATTCCAGAAATATGCAGAGCAAGTTTTTCCCACAGGAAACCAAGGAAAATAGCTGATGATCTGTTTTCCCAGCACTCCTAAAGTACAGGAGATCTATATAGCAACTATTAAATGAAATCTGGTGGTGCTTTCCAAGCTGGTAAGTAAAGCCTTTATCTTGCTAATAGGGGAAGGCAGAGTCTGGAATTTACCCGGAAAGCCTGATAGCCACCTGCTGGAACATCAGGGATGCAAAACAGATGCCCTGATCATTAGTGGGAGCTGCAGGACTCTGGACAAGGGTACTGCAAGTTCAGATGGGGAAGAAGAGAGAGGAGTAAATAATTTCACACAAGTTCTCTGTATCCCTGCTGTGAACATTAATTGGACAATTCTAAAAGGTGCCACTCCAATAGTCTGGGGTTCCCCTTGAAGCTGAGGAGGGCCTCAAGCAGCTTAAGAATGGGAATAGACTGAAGAAGAGGCACAGGGGAAAACAGAAGGAAAAATATAAACACAATGGTTGTTCAGGAAATGTTCAGGATGCTTTCAGGAAACATGAAAGACATTAAAGATGTTAACCATTTCTATTCAGCTGTTCCCAGCAGCTTTAAAAGCCTCGCTGTAGCCACATCTCCATTTGAAAAGAGCATCTCTAAACCAAGAAATTAAGGAGGGCATTTTCCAGCAAATGGAACAAAAGCCAAAATAAAAGTCTGTTGATGTAATGCAATAACAACAAAAGCCCCACACCATTCTGCTAGCCATAAAATATTGTATAACAATCTAATTTCATAACTTTCACCTTTATCCCGAATGGAGCAGTGGGAAAGTGACCTCCAGAATGCTGCTGAAAGCCGCAATTTAATTCTCCACAATATAATTCACCTTGTTAAAAATTTCAAATACCACTAAGGTCAAGGCAACAGGCACAGCTTCTCCAGGAAGCTCAGAGCTTCTGTAGCAAATACTTCACAGAAAAAAATGCTTTGCCAGGGTCCAGGGACTTATCAGTGCCTTGTCCCACCCCATCTAATGTTTATCTAATCAGGTGAAATTCCAAGATCTTGGAGAAGAATCTCTGGTCTTCTGTATGTAGAAATCATGACAAGACAAAAGCTGAATCCACACTGAGGTTTACAAACATTACTCAGCTTGGATTAATGTGCTTCAGTCTGAATTTACCTGTATGCAGCTGTGTAAAAATGATTTAGCATCAGGAGCAATTTCCTTGCATTCTGAGAACCCCATGCAGCATACAGAAGAAGATTAACATATACCCAGGGATTTAGAATTTAAGTACTTCTTTTGGTGCTCAGAAAACTGGAACAACAGAAGACTGCAGTCCAAACAGCTTCCTCATTTCAGTGAGGTTCATCACTGGGCAAAGACAAATTCCAAAGGATGAAAGACAATTCATTTTCCATGCATCTACCTACTAGCAACTAGCCTCAAAAATAGGAATTTTCATATATGTCACTGAACACGTCAAATGGGAGCAACACTCCTGGCTGCTCTGAAGATGAAAATGACAAGGAGAGGAATAAATCTCTCACTGCTCCGTTGTATGGGTGATTCAGTGCCCACTGCACAGCAGAGAAAGGGAAAATCTAAATAAGAAAATCCATACATGCAGCAGGGCCTGGTGTATACATACCAGACTTTGGGGGCCCCAGCTGGGTAACCTGAATTCCAGCAAAGTCCCCAGAGCCTGGCTGGGGGCCTTTGGCTGCTCCCAGCTAACAGGAAAGGAGCCTCAGGGGGCTGGCCACATCCTCCCAAATCTACTGGCAGACTGGGGTTTGTACAAATCCAGAGGAAAGCAGCAATCCAACACGGTGCAGGATACCAGGGATCTCAGCAGCCTGTTTCATCAGCACTACCAACCAGAGTCTGCAAGAAAATGCTGCTTAGGGGCAAGGAAGGAGAGAGCAGGAGCTGCTGGAACCCAGGAATTTAAATCAATTCCTATCTTGCCAACACAGCTCTCATCTGCAAAGACACCGTGAGCTAACTCAGATCACTACTGCTCATTGTTTTCATGGCATTCAGGTATCCACCTTGAAGATATGGAGCCAAGCCTCTTACAGCTTGCTTTCTTCATCACAGCCTCCAAAWCATAACATGCAATAAGAACATTTCTTCCCTCTGACCTTTAACCAGCCCTTCAAAACTGTACCTCTTCACCAAAGCAACTCATCTCAGCCAGAAACACAAATTGCAAATATTCCATTTACCACCAATGAAGCAAATACAACAGCAACAACAACAAAATCAAATAAAATGTTGATGAAAACACAGCCAGGCAGTAGCAACACCTACTAAGGACAGAAAAATGAACTGGATTTGGCTCTACACGTGAGCATAACCATGAGTTTCAGGGCAGGGCTTCTCAGGGCACAGAGGCGGAACTAACCTAATCCAGCACCTCTCAGGTCTATTCCTAGCTCTGTCCTTCATCCAGGGAAAGCAGGGATAACTGTATCTGATGAAGYTGTTTAAGAATCTAAAGTCAACCCGAGCAATACAAAGCTTAATCTCAGATTTGCCTTGAAATGTAGCCCAGTGAGGATCTGTTTAAGAATCTAAAGTCAACCCGAGCAATACAAAGCTTAATCTCAGATTTGCCTTGAAATGTAGCCCAGTGAGGATCCCCAGACTTGCGTAATTTGCCGTGCTGCCATAAAAAGAGAAGGAAAAAAACCCATCTGAATAAGGAGAACCTTGCTGACTCAGCAACAGCAGCTGCCATACCCATGGGGGAATGAACTGGAACTGCATCCCTGTGCTCATGAATCCAGGATGAGCAGGGGTGTGCTTGGGATTCGTGGCTCTATGGAGCTTGTCAGGCAGATAAAAAGATCCAGTTCTGCCTTTAATGAATTGCAGTATTTTAAACAGAATCGTCCTAAAGGTATTACTGAATGCAATTTACTTCAGCAAATAACAGACAACAAGTAAAAACATTTTTGCCTAAATAATCTCAGCAGCACTAGGCCCTAAAAAAAACCCCTAAGCAATCTGTAAAAACAATTAGGGCTCAGTAACATTAACCACCTCAGAGGATGACAAGCCATTATACTGGAGGCAGATTAGACACATTAGCTATTAGCGGCTCTAATGATGGTCTTACTCCTATTTTGACCACTTTGCTGCTCAAAATTGAGCAGTTTTACCATCTGACTGACAGAATATTCAGCATTTATCAGACAGGAGATGCTTTCACTGTATGACTACCCTCAACCTCTAGTGTCTTGAAATTTAAAGGCATCCATGGCTAATTATGCAGGTATTTATATTTGAGAAGCAGTTCTGGAAATTCATTCAAACACAAAACCCCCACTGAACCATTCCACAAGAACCAGGCCAGTCTGGGTTCTTGCATAAGAGGTCAGATCTTTCCTTAAGGTTTCTGGCTGCACAGAGAGGAGAAGGAAGCAGCAGTGGAGATTGAGGGGCCACCAGCACTTGGCTGCCAGGGTTCAACCCAAACTACCCCAAATTACCCCAGTGGTTTTGCTGAACTTGCTACCCCAAATTACCCCAATGGTTTTGCTGAACTTGCCAAGTCACTCAGTGAAGTTGTCCTTGGTACAGAAGGCAAAGGGGAAATAGTCTTTCTGAGGTTTGAAAAATATGATTTCATCAAATTAATTACCCAAGATCCACTTCAGCAATAGGAGTCAGTGAGTCTATGGGAGGAGAAAGTCCCAGACCTAGCAGGTGTTTGCTCTGTGCAGCAAGAGCCTGGCTATACAATCCCACAAGTGCCACTCTATTACACAAAGCAGAACTGGATTTTCAGCCCAGATTAATTCCAACTTATGCTTCAAACTGAGTGAAACCAAAACTGCCTGTTAACCAGAACGTGGCAGGAGGGCTAGGGAGCACTGTTCTTCAGCAATATTTTATTAATAATACATTAAAGAACACTTAATATTAGACTATTATGGAAAGCCATATTACTTGAAAGTTCACATGCAGGTTTTCTGTGAAGCTCTGTCCCTCCTTTCCCATTCCAACGGAGACTGACATTCTCTGGAATTTTCCAGCAGAAAGTTAAATTTGGAGTTTTTACAGCTGGCTTGCTTAGGGACAGCAGGAGGAGAGCAAAGAGTTTCTGAAAACCTCAAATATACAGCAGCTTGCCTGACATGGGCTTCAGCTTCAAAATCTTCCATCATGAAGAGAAGCAAACTAAAGCAGCAAAAATAGAGTTCTACTCTATTCCAACAAGTGTTGGAATAATACAGTTTACTCACTACATATCTCCAGCATACAATTTCTCTTAAAAACTACTTTTAAAGCAGGTGGATTTAAAGTTCATTGTATTTAGTGCTGTAAGAACTCATCAAGAGGCTCAGACAAGAAACAACAGCTCCTTTTATTGCACGAGACTCTCTTCAATAGCATCTCTGAGATAATCACTATGCTTAGAGAGTAGAAAAACATGTGGGCAAGTGGAATAGCTGATAAGCCAAACAGAGTTTGTTACTAAACCATGTGGTGGAAATGTTCTGAAACTGTTTTGTAAAGTGGAGCTGCAGCAGCACTACCATTCTTCAAACATTTGGTTTACTAACATGACAACTAATAGACCAAACTCTTTCCTACATAACCTATGGAGCAATTTTTAAAAAGCTGGATTCATTTACCCACAAAAATGGGGGAATTTGGTGCACAGGATCAAGATTAACTAATAGTCAAGAAGATCAACGTAGCTTCTAGTTATAGTTAAGTGCTTTAGGAGGGGGATCCTGCATCTTATTAGAACTTATAGCCAGTTCTGTATTAAAGGGAGGACTTCCTCCAGGCCTGCCTAATGAGACAGTATCAGCACATTCCTGCTCATCACCCATCACTGCTCAGACTTCCTCCAGGCTCTGGGGGCTACCCAACAAATGTGCATTTCAAAAACTGTAAGGATTCTGTTATCCCAGCAGACAAGATATTCAGCTTGATATTAACATCAGCTCCAGTTCATGACAAAGGCAAATACATTCAGAAAATACTGAAGAACTTAAAATAAACCTGTACGCCACTTAAAAACAAACAAAAATATTTTTAAAAAGGAAAATAAGTCCCTTGAATTTTGGATCCGATTCATTTTACTAAAGAGGGTATTTCTGGAGGCAGTTTGATTACCACTCACTCTGATCTTTACTTTGCTACTTGCTACAGGGAGAAAAAAACAGCTTCCCTCCGGGAAAGGGAGGGAAATCTGCCTCTCTTCCAATTGCCTGTATTTTACCCAAACATGTGAGAAATTTCTGAGGGGATGCAGGTCTCCACTGCAGACGCTTTTAAAGGAGAGTGATTAGAAATTCCTGCCCAGCACAGGAGGTACCCGCTTGGGTTTCCTCAGCTGGCATCGGTGGTAGCTCGGCTGCCGCTTCCCCCTCTCCTGTGCAGCTGGGCAAAAGGCGAAACGGGCCCCAAGGATTATCGCCATTTCCCCGCCACGTCAGGGGCAAAGAGGAGAGAGAAAAGGTGCCTTTTCACGTGGCTTCTCTAATAAACCGCACAGAGCCCAGGAGCAGCGCGGACCCTCCCGAGGCTGCTCGGATGCACATCCGCGGAAACCTTCCCTGAGCATCCCGGGCTCAGTGCAAAAACATCCCTCCCTGAGCATCCCGGGCTCTGTGCAAAAACATTCATCCCTGAGCATCCCGGGAGCCGCACGGGCCGGGTTCTCTGCACAGACATCCCTGCACATCCCGGGTTCTCTGCACAGACATCCCTGAGCATCCCGGGCTCTCTGCACAGACATCCATCCCTGCACATCTCGGGATCTGCACAGACATCCATCCCTGCACATCCCGGGAGCCGCACGGGCCGGGCTCTCTCCGGGCAGCCCCGGAGCTTTGTTCCGTGCCTCTGATATCCGCCAAGCGAGAAGCATCCCATTGTGCAGGCGCCGCCGCAGCCTCGGAGCCCTCACCCTGCTGGCAGCGCATCCCTGCGGGGACGAGCGTCYATCCCCGCGCCGAACCCCTTCCCCTCCCCAGCCAGCGGAGCCACCCCAAAAAAAGTTTTGCGGGGCAGAAGGGGCCCTGCCCGCCCGCCGTGAGAGAACAAAGGGTCGGGGCAGAAGGAATAAAGTTTGGGGCTTGGCGCGGCCGGGCGGGCTCCGGGCGCGGCTGGCGGTCCCCGCTGCCCGTCCCCGCTGCCCTTGGGCCGCGCACGGCTGTACCTGAACAGGGCGACCGCGGTCTGGTTCCTCCTCCACGCCTTGCCCTGCTGCAGCAGCACGCCCTGCACGATCTCCTTCTCGTCGGGCAGCCGGTACACGGGGAACACGTAGAGCCAGCAGAGCACGAAGACGCCCAGGGCGCTGGCGCCCACGGGCAGGCGGGTGCGCGGCCACTTCCACGCCAGCCCCGCCATCCTCCTCCTGCTCCCGCAGCGCCGCCGCGGCTCCGGGCCGCGCTCCGACATCAGGCCCGCGCCATGCGGGGCCGCGGGCGGGGGCCCGGCCCGGCTCGGCCCGGCTCAGCTCCGCTCAGCCCCGCCGCCGCCCGCCGCCATCGCCGCGGGGGAGCGGGGCTGCTGCTGCCTCTGCGGCTCGCTGCTCTCTCGGCGGCGGTGGCGGCTGCCGCCCTTGCTCACAGTCATTTGGTCCCTCGCGTTCCCCGCCAGATGATGCTCCGCCGCTCCCCGCCCTCCCTCCGCCTCCTGCCGAGCCCCTCGCTGAGCACCGACCCGGTAAATTTCCACCCCGCCCCGGCCGCGGGGTGCTCCGGCCTCGCTGCCCGGCCCGCAGCCGCCGGGGGAGGGACGGAGTGAGGGAGGGAGGGAGGGAGCGGAGACCTCGGTGCTGCGGGCTCCGCTCGGCGCCACGCCCGCCCCGCCCCGCCGCTGGCACCGAGCGAGGGGGGAACGCGGGAGCTCCGCTACGGCCTCGGCCCGGGTCCCACCGGCCGCTCTCCCTCCTTCTCTCCTTCCCTGCCGGCGCCTGGCGCCCTTCCCCGGCAGAGGCCGCAGCTTCTCCAAGGCGCCCCGGCGGCACCGACCCCGGCCCGGCCTCCCTCCTCCGCCGGGACCCCCCCGGACCGGCCCCGGGCCCAGCCGAGAGCCCCGGGCCGCGATCCCTGCGATCACCGCCCGCTCAGAGCGTGTCCCGCACGAAGGACATGCCACAGGAACATGCGCAGGTTCAAGGACCCCGGGAGGATGGAGCAAAGCGGAGCACGGCAGAGCCATGGGCAGAGCGAGCCCTGCCCTCAGCGCCCGTCCCTCAGCGGCAGTGGCTCCGGCGGGGAGCGCTGAGGGCACTCGGTCTCGGCAGCCTGGAGCTGAGGGGGCTGCGGGGACACCTCGCAGCTCTTTGTGAGGGGAAGCGCAGGGACAAGCACCGCTCTCATCCCCGCGGTGGCCCCTGAAGGACCCGAGGGAAGGACACTAAGCTGTGTCGGTGTCCGTGTCACCACCCAGAGGGTGCTGGGCACTGCCAGAGGCTCCCCGGGGAAGTGCTCGTGGGATCAACCCCGGCACAGCTCAAGAAGCATTTGGACAGCACTCTCCAGCACACGGTGGGTTCTTGGGGCTGCCCTGTGCAGGAGCAGGAGTTGGATTTCAATGATCCTTTTGGGTTTCTTCCAGTTGAGGATATTCTCTGATTTTCTGTGCCCGCTAGGGTGGTTGGGTCTGTGAGGGGAGCACGGTGAGGGGCTGATCGTGCCCCAGCCCTCTGGGGCTGCTGCTGCCGTGCTCAGAGTTGAGGGAGAGCTGGCAGAGAAGCCACCCACAAACCGAGGAGCAGCAGCGTGACCCTTGCACAACTGTGGCAGGGCCCAGCTCAGGCTTCCCGCTGGGAATCCATCTGCACACCAGGGTGAGGGTGCCCCATGCACAGCCCTCAGCCCTCCTAAATCCCAGTGCCATGGTTTCATTGCCAGCAGAGCGACCCCAGCAGTAGAAAGCACCTCTCTGATAATCAGGCTGAAACATGGGAGGCACGCTCAGCTCCTCTCAGTGTCTCAGAGGCAGATCCCACCTTCAGAGCCACTCTCTAGTGCCTGGCACAAAAGGCAGATGCAGCCCATCCATTTGTGCTCACCATCTCAGCCACACCTTCCAGAGCCCCTGGGAAACACTGCAGACTGCCACAGACCCTGAGTGAGCAGCCAGTGCTCTCCAGACTCTCAGCACATGGAGCTTTGACTGTTCTGGGGCAGCTTTCAGGGCTGAGCAGTAATTTAGGGAATTAGGAGGTAATGGGGTGAAGGAAGAAAATCAGGAAGAAAGTTTGATACAGTTAGTTTGGTATCTCCTGGCCTAAGGCAGCAATTCAATACCATAAATACCAGCTGGGTGTTCCAACAGTGTTTTCAGCTAGAGATCCCAACATGCTTAGTTCTCGGTGCAAAAATAAACCTGGACATCTCGGTGCACTTTCAGTGCTTGAGAGAAGGAATAACATTCTCATTCACGGTGTGTTGCTGTGTAGAAACATACACTGACAAACAGAACACTTCATGATGCTTAATGAACATCAAAATGCCAGAAACGTGTAATTGCAGAAGAAATATTATTTTCATTCATATTTGATATGCTACAGTTGTCTGGAGTGTTATAGGTGTTCTCTAATGATAAAAAAATGGGAAAAGACACTCCCATTTCAAGCAAGGCATTTTGGTTAGCCTCTAGGAAAAAAATATTTAGAACCAGGTAAATATTTTCATTTTGGTGAGGAAATTATTTACCGACAGCAGAATAAACCAGAATCTGTTCAGTCCCGTCTGTTAAAAACAAACAGAACCATTCAGTCTCTGGAGACTAATTCAAAACATAGTGAGCTAGAGCCTTCAAAAGTAAAACAAAAAAAGTGATTGAAAATAAGGTGAACAGAACTGTATCCCAAATCAGATCCTGCCTGTTTGCTCACCTTTGGTTGAGAAGAGACAGACTGGAGGCTCTGTACTGCTTGGGAAACGAGAAAGTGGAAAAGAACAAGAGAAAGCAGGAATGATTTATTCCTTCAGCGTGCAAATGCTTGCAATGAATTAAGTTAAAGTACACCCAATATACTCAAGATTTTGGATATCTTTTATTTATGATCCTGTGAGATATTCCTCAGCATTTCCTGCCCTGTTCTGTGAGCCCATTTCAGCATGAAGCCCCGGGCAGGCTGCTCCAGGTTCAGGAAAAAATGAACCCTGCTTACAAGCAAACAGCCTGAAATACTGGAGTGACACTTTGCAACTGTTGAGAAGATACAGAGATGTCGCGATCAACAATCTACATCTTGAAATTGAAGCAGAAAGTTGATGTTCAGGCAAGATTCCACTCTTTTGAACTCCATTTGAGTGAGAATTGATGGTGAGTTTAAACTTACCTCCATTACTTGGTTCCGAGTAAGATCCCAGCCAGAAGGGCCAGGTAATCCTGGGCAGGGTCTGTCCACTACAGAAAAAAAAAAAAAAGAAAGAAAGAAAAAAAAGAAAAGAAAGAAAAAGTTGTTCTGAGAGGTGCCTTTAAAAAGCAGCATAGTGTGGAATAAAACGCCTTTTAAACGCTCGGGTGAGGCAGCGTGGCTGTTCACGGGTCGGAAGGAAAGCACCGTTCTGAGGAGGATTTCCCGGTTTCCCCCCAAAATGCACCAGCAGCAGCATCCCCTGCGTTCCCTGCTGCGTTCCTCCGCTGGCCTGCGGGTGGAGCTGACACTCTGCTCTGCCAGCACCTTTCCCAGCCACAGAATCCAGGTTTCCTTCCTGCCCTCGCTCCCAGCCCAGAACGCTGGCAAGGTTTAGAACTGCATCCTCCAGAAGATGCAGCTTTGCCTGCTTTCATTCGAAGCACCGTGTACTCCCACAGGCATCCCCTGTACCTCGTCTTTGCACTCTCTCAGCTCTCTCACTCCCAAAATAACAGGGAATTTCCCTCCACTGCAGCATCCCACACACTTTCTGCTCTGCGGAGTTTAGCAGAGGAGTTGCACTGGAATCAGTTTTCAGGGGATGGCATCCTTTTAGCGATGAAAATGTGACCATGCCCTGTTCCTGGCAGACCCAGTACCTTCCCAAGCATCAGTTACTACCTGACTAAAATGCCTTGCTCTGTGCTGTGCCCTCTTTCTGCAAGTATTTCATGCTGTGTTAGTAGAGTCTATATGAAAATTGGATGTTATTTTTCAAGGGAAAACGAAGCTGAAAGCAAAGTAAGCACTCTGTGTGGGACCCCAGCCTTTATTGCCCACTGCCACAAATAACCAGTGCTCYTCTGGTATGGTTTTTTTTGACCCAATGTACAACACAAAAATATTCAGAAATCATCACCTGCCTGAAGTATCATTGTAGGCCAGCTTTGGTGTGGTGTCACCTGTGAACAGGCTGATTTCTCTGAATTCCTTCTGCTCACACAGATCTGAAACTGGCATCTGCATCTCCCTCTGTAAGAACAGCACAAACACTGGACTGTATGAATGGATGCACAGTTGCCCTGTTGGCAAACTCCCATTCTGCCTCTCCCTATCAGAAGTGACTCTGCAGTTCCGTTGAAACCACCCACAAATGTATGTTCTCACTGATAAAGCATTTTAAGCCCCTAATTTGACTGACAGTTTTTATATAATCCTATTAAAGGGGAGAATTGTACTCCAATATCAAATTAATTCCTGCAAAGTCCTGGTGTCCAGAAGCTAATCAGTTTTTACCTGGCTTGTACCAGTCCTCTGAGAAAACATCACCAGTCTGGCCACATGTTTTCCCCCCAGCTGTCATGCTGTGACAGTACCATTGCCGTGACAACATCTGCAGTCACACTTCCAGCTGCACGCAGGAGTCAGGATGCACAAGAGCAAAGCACAAAAGGAGTGAAAACACTTACTGATGAAAGACAGAGCTCATTCTCTAAAACTGAGAACCTCTTCTATGAGCAGCATTGAAAGGACTTTCAAAACAGCTTTTTATGCCAACAGTGATGCTGGCTGGTAAAAAGATGGAACAAGAATGAGTGAAAACATGCAGGAGTAATGACAAGGAATGTGTCAAGGCATTAGCCACAGGTACTTTGCTTTTTGGTTCTGCATGAAAAGAAGGCTTTCTCATAAAATGGAATTTTATGGGTTTCTACACAGGCAATTTTTACAACCTTTCCATTACTGCTGTACATTATTGAAGTAAGGCATAAACCCCAGTCTTCTGTTCTACAGCTCTGGCTTCAGGATGCCTCTTTAGCATGTTCTAATGCATAAAACCCAGACTTCTGTTCTACAGCTCTGGCTTAAGGATGCCTCTTTATCATGTTTTAATGCAGGTGAAAATGCCCATGTAAGATGCGGGTGGGCAGGAGCACCAGTAAGGTGAAGACAGGCAAGTCCAGGGAAATTCTGGGTGAAATTCCTGCCTGTGCAGCTCCATGGGTTTGTGCTCACTGTTGACAGGAGGGAGCTGTGCTGCAGTTAATGAGATTAATCACAGAAACAGCTCCTCAGAAGGGTAAGGGACTTGCTGGGGTAGCACCAATTCAGTTCTGTTCAGCCTAGAGAACAGAAGGTTGTATGAAGACCTCATGGCAGTCTTCCTACATCTGAAAAGGCTGAAAAGGAAGCTGAAAAGGGACTTTGATCAGGAACTGTAGTGGTGGGAAAAGGGGGAATGGGTTCAGACTCAAACAGGGGGAGAATTAGGTTAGATTTACAGAAGAAATCCTTCCCTGTGAGGGTGGGCAGGCCCTGGCACAGGCTGCCCAGAGCAGCTCTGGCTGCCCCTGGATCCCTGGAATTTCAAGGCCAGGCTGGATGGGGCTCTGAGCACCTGGGATGGTAGAACTGGATGATCCTTTAGGCTCTTCCAGCCCAAACTTTTCTATGACATTGTGTATTAGAAAAGACATGCCAAAGATATTGTGGTTGGAAGGTCCTGTGGTACAATGCACAATTTGTGAAGGCAATGAARTGCACATAAAAAGCACAATGGAACATGCACACCCACATGCACAGAGACCACAAACACATCTCTGAAGCAAACAGGCTCTTCCCTTGTAAGTGCAGTTCCGTTTCCTTGGGAGCTCAAACAGATTCTGACCTCATGTCTGACATTTGCTGGAGTTTCAATTTGAGCAGTTGCTGTCAGGAAGCCATCGTTCATCACTCAGTGTGGGTTAAGAATCCTGTTTGTGAGAAGGTTGTGTCTGATGTAGAGGGGGACATAATAAATTGGGTCTCACAATAAGTAATCCCTCTAGACCAGGATGAAGTGGGTAGAAGAAAAGCAGAGGAGAGGAAAAAGCTTGTTAATATTGTTGCTGTATCTTCTTATCACAAATGATCTTTAGTTCTGACACTTAGTGAAGTGCTTCAAGATCATAATGATTTTTTTTTTATGGCCTCCAAATTTAAGCAGCATCACTTCATTGGGACCCAGGCAGAAAATTTAAAGTTTGGTTAATGGGCAAACAATAGTGAAAATTCATTCTGTCTCTTCGCAAATATAATTAAGATGGAAGCAAGGCTCGACACAGAAACTGTCCATCAAAGGACAACTGAAAACTGAATGAAACTGAAAACAGCTGTATATTGTTTTTCATGCTGGGTGACAATACAAACTGCAAGGGAAGGAAGAGGGAGGTACCCTGGGCCCGAGTGTGGGCCTGCCTGAGTGGGCCTGCCTCCCACAGGGGTTTGCAGTTATTGCACAGACACAGCATCGACACCACGGCTAAAAACCCCAGAAAAGCAGGATCAGGGACCAACCTGCACATTCCTCTGCTGAACCTGAGCCATGCTTTGCATCCCAGACACAGCAGCCCTTTCCCAGCTGTCAGATACCGTGATCCCACCATGGACTGCAGACACACAGACATCTTTGGCTGGGGAGCTTCGTCATTCTTATTTTTCTCAAGGTACTTACTCAAATGTGAATCCCTTTGGAAAGATTTGAGGGGCTGTGCTTTGCCTCTGTTTTCACATTAGTCCTGTAAACCATTGGAAAGGCAGGGAAATAACAGTTTTCTCTCTTAAGGAGAGACCCAGGAGATGGATGGCTTTGTCTCACAAAATGTCACACTGCTGGCATGTCAGGAAGGGAGGTTTCACAAGTCATTAGTTCAGCCAGCTGGTGGGAGAGAGCCTAAGAGATAACATAAACTGGTTGGGAAGATAAATATCAACAAAGCCCTTTTATTTGGAGACAGCATACTTTTCAAACTGCCTGTTCACTTTGTGGGGAATATAACATCATAAGTTTACAGTATTTTAGCAGTGTTGCACAATGAGAGGGTAACAGAAAATTGCCAGTGTATCAGAAATTGAGCAAAGAACAAAATCTTTGATGTGCAAATAACCAGTCACCTGGTAGCAGATGTAATTCTACCATCATTAACATGATTTTTGCTGAACTGGAGGGATCAAAATATACATTACTGTGTAAAATAACCAGTCTGAATTGAGGTAACACATTATTGAATGCCATTCAAAAATCACTTATTAAAATAAAGTCCTTACTTGCATAGCATGATGACTTTTGCAGGTGAAAACAGACATGGAAAAAAATGCTGGGAATAAAGCATAGTGAAGTGCTTTGAAACAGCTTTGGAATGTAGGCCACTCAACCAAACTACATGAAACCACTAAGCTCCTTCTTGTCAGGACATGAGAAAGCTGTAAATTGTGGTAAAGGCTATTGTTTTAGTCACTGTAATCACAAACTGAGGAAAAAAGAAAGACATGGATATCTCTTTCTGGAGCTGTCTTCAGCAAGGAAACGGAAATGCAAACATTACCTGTGGATCCCCAGGCTGGAGCTGCCTGGACTGGTCAGGGCACACACTAAAGGAGCCTGTCACTGCAGGAGAGAGGAGAGCCAGGATCTGCAGCATGAAGGAGGGGTTTCTCTAAGCTGAAGCCCTCTCCTGTCACTGCAGGAGGAGAGAGGAGAGAATGATTTGCAGCATGGAGGGTGGGTGTCTCTCAGCTGACCCTGCATCCCCCAGCTGCAAGGTTGGAGCTGGGTTGGGGTTTAGGTGATGAGTGTAAGCAGGAGCTGTCCCACGTCCTGCCCTGGGCTGGCTGGTGCCTGCAGGGACCTCAGCCCACAGCACCACCCAGGTTTCCTCCCAAACAGGAGGGGAAACTCTGCCAGGAGCTGGTGCTGCCCGGTGAGGGCTGCCAGGGTGCTGTCCCCATGCCAGGTTCAGGGTACAGCAGCTGCTGCCAGGTGGGGGCAGGTGCCCTGGAAAGGGAAGCTCAGTGCCCACACCCAGGGCTGGGCAGCACAAGGGCTGAGGGGGGTCAGAGCCCAGTTTGGTCCCACAGTGCCAGCTGTGCCACAGCTTTGGGACAGGAGGCTGGAGCTGGCACTGGGTGTCCCACCAGGAACAGGGAGCATTTCCAGAGGGTGACAGTGCCAAGCACCAGTGTGGATCAGCTTCCCTCCCTTGGAAGTGAGTGTCAGTGTAAGGAGGTGTTTCAGCAGGAACACGTGCTCACATGCCTGGGAGTTGTGGCAAACTGGAAAGTCTCTCCTCAGCAGCAACAAGAAAACACAGCTCTGCCCACATGGAGTTCCACACTGTGGATGGAGCTGTCAAAATACTTTCCACAGCTGAGACCTGGAGGACAGAGAAACACTCTGCTGCTGCTGAGAGCCTTTACTGGAACAAACAATGTGCTCTGTTCTGCACTTACAGTAATTACAAACATCAAACATCTTCCATTTCTTTTCCTTCCACAGATTTTCCAAACTGTAAATGCTGAATCAGCAGATAACTCCTCAGATGGAAATCTGGGAGCTTTGTTGGCATCTGTCTGTAGCTTTACAAGGATGAGTTTGTTCATGGAGGCTGAGGAGGAGGTGAATGTGGAAGGACAGCTGGGTCAGTCTGCAGTGATGCTTTTCATCAGCACAGACCTGATGGAACAGAGGGTGTTCTGTCACTGGGGTCAGGGATTGCTGGGTTTGGAGCAGGGATCAGGTCAGGCAAAATTTCAGCCCTAGGATTTAGCTATGGCCTGTGCTACTCTGCCTTGGGTGCCATCTACATTAATTCAAAAGCTGTTTTTTTTTCCTGCATGACACAGATTGCAGGAGCAGATTCCCTTGGGTTTTCAGTCAGTRTGTGTCCAAACAGTGTCTCCAAATTTTTGGGTGATGAGTTCAAAATATTCCAAGCCTAATTCCAGTGATTAATTTTGTGGTTATTCAACATGAAATGCCCTCAGGTGTCAGATTTCCAGAGGGGTTAAATACTCACAACTCAAATGATTCAGTAGCTCTAAACTACTGTAACAAAACCATAGGAAGATCATATTAAACCTAGAGAAATTCAGCAAGACATTTCTGAGCTAACTACCCATCATCCCTTCTAATAAAGGAAGGATCTTTTAGACCAACTTCAACCAAGTGTATTATCCAATTTCACAGGGAACTGAAACATTTGTCACAATGTGGGAAAAAAATGGGGAGCATTTAGAGGTTAAGCTGATTTTCAGTGTGTCTGTTAAGATTTTCTTTTCCTCTGATTGTTAACTTAAGAGCACTTGAGCACTGTACAGCAGTGTCCTAAACTTTCCTAAATAGAAAACTCCATTTTCTCATAGGATAGAAATTAACCCAAACAGCTAAGGAAGAAAATAGATTTTGTGACTATTTTACTGCCTCATCCATCTGTGACCAAGAGTTAACTTTCAGAAGTTTCCTTAATCCCAGAAATCATAATTTTCTAGGTGTTTGAAGGTTTACAGCTCAGATGCCACAGCTCAGATGTTGTCTCAGCACGTGGGTGTTTCCCCTCCTCATTCCACCTATATATCCTTCTTTTCTTTGCATGACTGCATTTTTTCCACTAATTTTGACTGTTCTGAGGCTTCAGGTGCCTTCAGTCCCTCCTCATTTTAGCAACTGAAGAATTATTTTGGACATGATGCCAGAGAACAGTCAAAAAATATTTGAATTCCCTGACATTAAAGTAGTCAGGGCTAATATAATATGAGATTTTCTTATGGGAAAAGTAAGCATAGATTGTAAAATGCATAGAAGAAAAATTAAATTTAATTTGCTTTCTTGTCATCTTCATAGATCATATTTTCCTTTTCTCTTGCTGCTTCACTCCCACCTATTCTCATAATCTGCAAATTACTTTAGTCTGAGATATTTCCTGTGTGTTAACTGCATTTCATTGGCTGCCAATTCAGTTTTCTGTTTCTGCACTTGCATTTGTATTTAGGAAACATGATGAAAATTAATATCATAATTATACCATTCAAGCAAATCATATGAATTAAATCTGTGTCTAGCCAGCCAAAAATATCTGTGGTTGTCATTGGAGTGTGCATTTTTTCCTTCTCCAGCAGCATCATCAGACAGTGTTGTGCTTTAAGGCCAGCCAGCAGCTGAGAACCAGAGTGCCCATCCCTCTGGTAACCCTATCCCAGATGGAACCTGGGCAGACAGAGGGAAAAACTGCTCCCTGTGTTACTCCGTGGGCAAGGACTGCATAGAGGACGAACAAAAACCAAACTCCTCCTTTGTAAGCACCATCTTTTTAACTTTCTCCCAAAATATTTATTCTGATTTCCTCAAAGCTCCTGCAGAAGTGTGGCACTGTTCATCCTGAACAAACTTCTAACCAAACAAGGCACTAAACCCACGCACCTTCTTTTTTGTATTTGCCCAGCTGCAATACCCTTTTTACCTGCACCTGCAGGTTCTTGTGCTCCAGCCCCACAGGAAGGCAGCTCCTGCTCCCTCAGCAGGTCTGTGTGGTGCTGTGGGTTCTGCACTGGTGTTTCCTGCACTGGGCTGGCACTGTGCTCTCCATTCTGCCCCAGAGACAGCCCAGGATCTCCCTGGCAGGATCCACACCCTCACCCACTTTGCAGGAGGCATTTGGAGCCACTTGGCTGTGCAATAGAATGAGCTGCAAGGAAATTAATGGAGCACTGTTGGAACCTTCCCCAGAGCAGCTGTTTGTTATCAAACAGATCCCTGCTTAACCCACCCAAGCCATTAATCACTCCCAGCTCCAGTGTCAGACTTCCTAATGGCCTGGGCAAATGCTTTGAGAAGTCTCACGTCATTTCGTGTCAGATTTGTCCCTGAAGTACAGCCAGGGTGCCTGAGAGATCAGCTGCTTGTCCCACACACCTTTGTAATTGCAGAAACTCAGGACTTTGTGCTTCATTAAATTCAATGAGACAATGTAGCTGTTTTATTGCAGAATATCAGGTGAAATTTGAATTATTGCTTGTGCTGGGATCTGAGCAGATTTCTGTCCAGGCTGTTTTCATATTCCCATTTAGTTTGGACTCTGATTTAATTGCTGGAGCACAGACTCCTTTTATTTCAGAGGGGCCTGCTTGCATTTTTTAGTCTTAAGTCTATGATGAGTTCAGACAAATCATAACAAACCTTTCTTCCAGTAAACAACTTCATTGAATTTGATGCCACTCTAATTACATTATTAAAATAATGTCAGTTTATCTGTAGGACAGGTRACTGCAAAAAGCAATGTCCATGTGGTGGAGGTTGGGATTTTTCCTTTGTCAGTTGCACAACTGACAAAGTAGAAGTGACAATTTTGTGACTGTTTGCAGTTAAAAACTGGGTCTGTCACTTCTGGAGTAATAATTGGAGAAGAATTAAAATTTCTAGATAAGAAAACTCCCCTGTGTCTACAGAAACCCACTAGAGGAAGGTGTGACATTGACACAGCTAGAAAAGAAAAGATGGCATTAATGCTTCCATAGAAGCAACCACCACCCCTCAGAAGGGAAATAATCAAAACCAGCTACTGTAGTGTGCTCCTTCAGATATTTCACGCTGAATACTCATGCTGCACACAACTTTTGGTGCCAGTACAAGACCTTTTTAAGTTACTCCCATTCTGCTATTGGCTTCAAAGGGAAACGAGATTTGCCTTGCAAAACAATCAAGAACTGCAGCTATTTACAGGCAAATGAATTCATGGCAGCTTTGGTTGCAACAATAACTGTGTCAGTGATGTGTTCTGGAAAGGGCCAAATTCACACACTTCAAATATAACATAGAATTACAGGATCACAGAATGGTTTGGGTTGGAACAGCTTTAAAAGTGCATCTGTTGGGAGGAGAGGGGAAGTGCCTGGGCGCATCTTGGGAGTGAACACCTTCCACTGTCCCAGGTTGTTCTGAGCTCCATCYAACCTCATTTAAACCCTTCCAGGGATCCAGGGGCAGCCTCAGCTGCTCTGGGCASCCTGTGCCAGGGCCTCACACCCTCACAGGGAACAATTCCCTCCCAATATCCCATCCCAACCCACTCTCTGTCAGTGTGAAGCCATTCCCCCTGTCCTTCACCCCAGGCCCTTGGGAATAGTTTCTCTCCACCTTTCCTGTAGGCTTTCTTTGCAGCCCAGGACACCATTTTCAGCCCACGCTGTTACATGCTGTACAGAAAAGATTCCTCTGAGGAGAATGGGGCTGGGACACCTTTAGTACATCCAGCTTACACACTCACCTCACACACATACATTARGACAGTGAATTTTATAAAGATATTTATTGTGCAAGAATGATTTTCATGCTCATTTACAATGAAATAATTACTTTTAACAAATAATCATGCCATTGCCTTATTTCAACTCTAAACAGAATATTTACATTCAAGTTTACATCTTTGTTCAAGTTCCATGTACAATGTTGTCAGAATTAAGCAAGAATGCATCTTCAAATCAAAGGTTTTTTGTTTTGGGTTTTTTTGTTTTTTTTACAATASAGTATCATCACCTTTCAGACTTTTAGTGGAAATGACAAATTTCCTGTCTTTGCTGTACCCTTACTTCCCAGCTACAGCACTGGAAAAGAACAAAAAGACCCCAGTGGAACCAGTGTCACACACATAAATCAATCTCCAATTAGCCAGGCATTCAAACAGGAAGGAGGCTGCAGGATAACCTCTGCACAACTGATTTTTGGGGGACTGTTTATGTCATCCTTGAAACAGATCCTGCCTTAGGAAAATGAACATCAGGACAATTCTTTCCCAAAGTCTTAAACAACAAAAGACCTGCTTTGTCAGTACTGAAGTGAACATCTTGTATTAGCACCAGACACACCCTGGAACTTTTTGTTGTGTTCTGGGGATTTTTTGTCCCACCACAGGGATGCCCAGGATCACAGCATTGTGGTCTGGCAGCTTTTAAAAAACAATTAAAGAAACAAACAACAGCCCCCAGCTCCCAAATATAAAAACAACAACAAAATAGGAAAAAATACTTTCAATGAGCAGAAATTCAAACTGTAACTTTTTGGTACTGTTTTTTCTCTCCACACTCTATGATGTAAAGGAATTTCTGAGTCCAGCCCACGTTTCCTTGGCCTGCACACAAATCTCTCCCTCCTTCATAAAAGGTTTCCAACCCAGACTTCTCAGCCACCTCCCTCCCACCCTGACCTGAGCTGAGACAGACAGACAACAGTCACACTCAGAAATGGTTCTGAATGACAACTTATCATGGTGCTACTGAATGGCTCAAAAATGGAACAGAATTTTTCCTTCTTTCCTTCCCCAGTTCCATGAGATGCCTGCTATTCTAATCCAAGTTCTCCTGTGAGTGCTTCACCTGCTGCCTGGTTTCACAGAGGCCAGAACAGGAATAAAGAACCTGAGCTCAGCTGCCAGCTCCTACTCTGACTTACCTCAGTCATATGACAACAAAAAATGAGTGATTGTCCTGGAGTTTGGCTGTGAATCCATGGAGAGACACTGACTTTGAAGATGCAAACCCAAAGATTCCCCCCTTTGAAGTAAGCTTTCTGTTGAGCAGAGAGCAGGGCAGGTGCTGTGCCTTCATGTGGTGATGTCCCCAGCAGAGCCTGTGGGCTGGGGGGCAGCTGCAGGAGCCGGCATGGGCAGCAGCTCCAGCTCCGACTCGCGCACAAAGATGACAGCGTCCCCACTGACATTGATCAGACACTGAGCCTGCAAAGGGACAATGCCCAGTTACCAAACATCAAACTAGCACAGATTCTGTGTTTACCTATAGCTGCTAAATACAACTACACAGAAAAATCACCAGGGATCTATCTGGAGAAGGACAAATTATTACAATTTATTGCTGAGGGAACCTGTGCCAGTTTCTTTTCTATACGCTCCCTTGTGTGCTACCAAACATGCAGATGGATTCCTGGGAGACCACCACAGTGAAATATCTGCATATCTGTGCCTGCTTTCCTTACGGTTTTGAACATATTTAATTTACTGAATATTCTGCTACTGTCTTCACAAATCAAGGTTTGTCCCTTTATGTACAAAATGGAGCATTTTACATGAGCAACTCCAGGTACTTTACATGGAGTTAGGATGGAAATCCTACACTGCAGCATCAGAAATACCAAGTAAGTTCTGCACTACTGTGCAACTGTCTCCTGCAATTCACTTATTCTAGCAAGCTTGGTTCTTTTATCCATCTGGGTATTTATGAAACATCCTGATAATTTTGTGTTAATACAAGAACACTTTTGGATTCTTCAAACATAATCCAAGATATCAAGAAATGTTGTGCAGCTCTGGCTTTACAGCACTGCTGGTTTTTTAAGACATAAAATGCATATTTGTATCATACTAACCACAAGAGCACTTGTCATTTCACACCCCAGTGTACCTGATTTTTGTTTGGGTTCTCCATGAAAACACACTGCTTCATTATGTATGACACAACTGCATTCCCTCCCAGAGCTGCAACGTGGGCTCTCACCATGGCAAACACCTCAGCAATGAAAGCGTGCAGGAAACCACTGACACCACCCTCCTGGAATGGAAAAAAGACACATCACATATGGCATTGGGTCTGGCTACAAGATGCTGGGCACTTCTCTTACATATTTTACTTCTCTTACATATCTATCAGCTGAAAAACCCAGTGAATCCCACATGGGGTGGAGAACTTTAAAGCCATTCATGTTTGAAGGGTCACAGTCACAAATCAGATGGAGAGAGACCATTCACAGGGGCCTGGAGTGACAGACAAGATGGAATAGYCTCAAATTGACAGGGCTGGATGGGATCCTTGCTGGGATCTGCTATCACAGATACCAAAGCTCATCAGCTACTGAATTTGTACCTACAGAATCTGCACTTCATCCAGGAATGTCCTGTGACCATTTCCCTGCTCTGACATCTTTTGAAAACACTGTCCTTTTCACACATGGATTTATCGAGTTAAAAGGGGAAGTTAGAAGTAAGTTGCAAGATCTAAACAAAATGTTTGTCTGATCCCATTTTCTCTAGAGAGTTCACAGTCCATTTTCAGGAAGACTGATCATTTTTATTAACATCTGCTCTGTAATTTCAGCAATGTGTAATTGGGAAAAAACAGCAAACTCTTCAGCACTGACAAGCCAAGCAAGAGGTACACTCTCCTTCTGTGGCCAAAAGCAAAGATACAGCTACTTCCCAAAAGGACAGGAAAATGAAAAGGAACATGGCTTGCATTTTGTCATGCTCAGAGGATTATTTGTTTTCCCAATGCAGAATGGAGCTCAGGGTTTGAACCTCACCTCTAAGCTGGTTGTGTGGTCACAGACTCATGGTGTAATTTTTGATGCTCAACACATAAAGTTTAGTTACAGAGAATGCACAGAATGTAATGTTAAAAATCAGCATAACATGATCTATGATATGGGCAATGTTATATTAACCCAAGAATTAACCAAATAGACTGTGAACCAAATACACTGTCAAACTTCCTCACTGAGCTTGCTAAACGAGAGAAGAATAGATTACATTTTTTTCTTTAGCATTTAATTTGGGTTCAAATGATCCCAACTTCTGCCACTGCTGGTCAAAGACACATTTTTTCCATAGAGCTCTGTTTAAAAACTCACTGGTTTAGTGTTCTATCCAATTCAACAGCAGTGGCAATTGTTAACTAACCCCTTCCTAACAGTGCCAAACAGAAAATGGCTTCATGTGCTCTGTGACAAGAGCAGCACAAAAGAACTTGTTCTGCACTCAGCACCTTCCCCCAATTGACGCAAATTCTACTCCCTGGCTGTGCCACACCTCAACTCAAACCTCTGATTCTGACAAATAACAAAAACTTGCTCCCTGGCATAAAAGGCATCCCTGACACGCAGCTCACCTCGCGCAAAGAAGTGGTTTCTCGTATAAAAAACATGTTGATTATCCCAAGGTATTTGGTTATTTTCGCCCCAGGGAGGAACGAAAGAGGAGTCATCTTAACAACTGAGACAGTGGAATTGGTGCCCGACAGGACAGAACGGTGCCTCAAGTACCCCTCAGCCAATGGACTTGCTTTTTCAAGGGAAGTAGCTGAAAAATGAGAGAAAACAGCAGAAAATAACTATCAAGATCCATCAGTGTTCCTCAAAACACAAAAACTCTTCTTTATGGTTTTCCAAATAGCTTGGTGACAACATTCAGCTGCCTGTGATGCTCAGCCACATACGTGAGAAAGGAAATCATCATGCAAAGCATGCAAAAGGAGACAAGAAGCTGGAATGGCATTTATTGAAAGAGTGGCATTCCTGCAAAAGGAAAACATTGAGGCGAGCAGCTGCACACACAACCATCAGTTATAATGTGAAGGTAAAGGAAAAAGTGCCAACATTTTGAAACATGTATTCTGCTGGAAGAACAAATTATAGGAAGTGTGAAAGTTGTTGTGTTTCCCCAGTGCAGCATTTTCCATTAAAACAGGTATTAATCTCTGCTAATTTAAGCAAGATAGTCAGACCTGTGGCCAAAGAACTACTGAAAACCAACTCACCACTTGCTAATTTAGTGACCATTGCCTTGACTGTCCCCTTGGTGATTGCTTCCTGTTTCTCACCCCCAATTTTCCAAGATCATACATACACCTACATCCATGCAGTGGATGTTATACAATTAGTAGGCGTACACACGTATGGAGAACTAATTACAGCAAGACTTTATTTTGCTTTTTATGCTATGGTTCATCAACCCTACGTGAGGTTACAGAACAATGCCAGCAGTTTTCACCCTCACACGTGATCTGCAATGCTCCTGCTGGGCAGGGCACTCCACTAAGTCACCACTGGGAAATCAGAGATATGTCTCAGATTATCAGAATGTGGTAAAAACAGCCGCCTACTTGTCTTAATTGATCCGCGCCTTATGGTCTGAGCTTT
The DNA here is from genome assembly GCA_002167245.1 of Sporophila hypoxantha. Classification (NCBI taxonomy): domain Eukaryota; kingdom Metazoa; phylum Chordata; class Aves; order Passeriformes; family Thraupidae; genus Sporophila; species Sporophila hypoxantha. Next base: position 320,188 of record NDFG01000486.1, read on the forward strand.
CAGTTTAATGAGCTCTATCCAGCTGTTGCATCTGTCTGCAAAGGAACTGTAATCAACTGACGTTGCTGGAAACACAGACAGAAAAACAAAAGAAAAAAAAACAGAAAAAAAATATATGGATGATGTCTCTTGCTCATCTCAGTGCTCCTTTTTGAGGAGGCAATGATTCCTGCCTGAGAGAGAACAACCATCCGTGTGCAGGTCTGGCTAAGAGCAAAAGTTACAGGCTAGGCTTGGATGTGTCCAAACCAAAGTACCCATTTCTGGTGATGTCCCAGCTCTGAACCAACTGCCTGAGTGGGACTTCAGCACTGAAAAAACATGCAAATACAGTCTTTAAGGACTTATGCTAGATTAGGTTTTTTTATAATCTCAATTTAGGCTGTAAATTACGGCTTTTTAAACTTTATTTAAGCCTTTTTTAATTTTCATTGCTTTTTTTTCCTTACAAAGAGCTGCTGATCAGGATTTAAATTTCCCAAATGTCTTTACCAATAACTAACCTACTACAGAGTGAAAAAAGAAAAACCTTTGGTGATGAGGATAAGAGTCACAAACTGAAACAACACCTCTGTTTTAAACACAAATGAGTCTTCCTTACAGAACAGTCTTCCTTGCCCCAACATCCTCCCTCCAACACCCCTCCCATCATCATTACAATAAGAAGTAAGAGTTGCTTCTGCTATGACTTTTGGTATTAGTTGCAGGGGTGTTTGCACATCTTTAAAAAAAAGGGGGGGGGTTGCAAACACCGTTTCTTCATTATCCTGAAGAAACGGGAGGAACACATGCTAACTTCAAATTACCACAGGCAAAACAGCTCTCTGACCAGGGACTCGTTGTCTGTCACATCAAGTTACATCAATGTACCTGACAGAGAGGCTGTCATTATTACAAATCTAACTTTATAAATGAAAATCACACCAAAATATTAGATCTCATTAAGCCACACCAGAGCATGCACTCTCAGTTAAGTAGTAAACACTTCCTGGAGTAAGACACATCCAAAAGGAGTATATCAATATCCCAAGAATGTTCATTCTGTTCTGGCAGATGGCTGAATTAAGGAAACTCACCTCTCTGAGCAGCAGGAATACCTGTGTGGGAACTTGCACCCTCCAGGGCTTCTAACAAAACAAAATTAATTGTGTTCAGATCATCTATTAAGCAGAGTTACAGGATAACAGCTTCCAAGAAAGATGGGAGGGACTATTTCCAAGGGCCTGGAGTGAAGGACAGGGGGAGTGGCTTCCCACTGACAGAGGGGAGGTTTGGATGGGATATTGGGAATTAGGAATTGTTCCCTGTGAGGGTGGGCAGGCCCTGGCACAGGTGCCCAGAGAAGCTGTGGCTGCCCCTGGAGCCCTGGCAGTGCCCAGTGCCAGGCTGGACATTGGGACTGGAACAGCCTGGGACAGTGGAAGGTGTCCCTGCCATGGCAGGGCTGGAATGGGATGGGATTTAAGGTCCCTTCCAACCCAAACTGCTCCACGATTCTGTGACCCTTTTAAGAGATTTTTTCAAGTATGAAAAAACCCCACCCTCTATATAGTATCCTGTGTACTTTGATAACAGAGTTAGTATAAATAATTCACTTTACTAAATCTACCTTGCAATTCTAATATGTTAATTCATCAAAGGTCACTACTGTATAAGACTGTAAACCAGTATTTATAAAACAACAATCCTACAGAAAAGTAGAGATATGTTAAATAACCTGCTAAGCACATGTAACTACGATGAGGTTGTGAAGAAATGACAGATGGAAGAATTTTCAGGCTGAACTGCTCTGCCTACAGCACGATACGGGATGTGGAGAACAGGGAAAAGGGGTACATGGGAACAGGCTGCCCTCCTCTGGTCAGTGCCCAGCAGTGGCTACAGACACCAGCAGAAATCTCTGGGTACCTTCTCTTTTTGAGAATAAAAAGCATAGCAAATTAAAATTTAAGCACTAAAAAAATAAATCAGTAAGAATCTTTTTGCTGAAATTAATCTGGCCTCTGAAAACACAATTGTGGTAGGCACCCTTCTTTACACAAAAGAAGTAACAGGCAAAAAGGGAGCTCATACATTTACAGTAATTCCCAGATATTTAATTTCCTCTCAGTAACCATTTTGGTAGATAATCCARCAAGGGGGAAGGAATTAAAGACAGCTGATTTCAATGAATTGAATTTTTAATGCAGCCACAGAAGAACTGTGACAGCCATTCGTGAAATGCAGCTCTATCTCAGGTAAAATAAAGCTAAAGCAGCTGTTTACAGCTACAGTGTGCTGCACTGTACAGATTATTTATAATAATATAATAATATAATATTTATAATATAATATTTATAATAATGAAAGGTTAGGCTCCTTTCACTTAAAGGAAATTTGCATGCAATCAGTATCTGGCAGATAAAGTATTTCCCATCATGAAAACAATGAGATTAATGCTGAGAAAACATGGAGGTACTTTATATGGGCCATTTCCAGTATGGGACAAGGCTCATTATTAGGTAATTGATAACTATGTCAGATGAAACCCAACACCCAGTGGCCTGCAGCATCTTCAATATTCTAAATGCAAAGACAGGAAATATAGACAGAATGATCAGCCAAGCCATCTTCTGTGACTCTCAAAAAATTCCACAACAGGAGTAAATATACCCATTATGCTGAGGCAGCAAAGCACATTTAAAGCCTGTGAAGTACAGATATTTTAAAGCCTCTACAACTATGAAAGAGCAGAACTCAAAACAACAGTTGAATATTCTTCCCCTTAACTGACCTTTAGCTGGAGAGAACGGTTGAGAAGAAAGGGGATCAGAGGAAAGTTCCAAGGGAAACTGGAGCTGTTCTTCATTGTCTGTAGATGCTTCAACAAAGAAAACATGGCCAATTGATAATTAACCCCCAAAATAAGATTTGCCAGTAATTACAAGCAAAGTCAGTTTAGTCATGTATTGAACAGGTATTTTCAGCATGTGCATAAAATGATGCAGTTCTGCAGAAACAAATCCAGCTGCAACACTGAACAGAGCTTGTGTTCCACTGAAGAGGATTTGAAGTTTTTAGGGGAAAAATGAAGTCCATTCATGCMTTTTTATTTTGATTCTGCAGTTGGATCTATGTCAGCTATTGTAATAAAAGTTAGCACTTATTTCACATGAAAGGAAACACCTCACTGTACTGAAGAAGTCAGCTGTAATTAATGTTTTAGAGACATGCGGCTCTGTTCTACTATTTAATTCCAGTCTGAAGAATTGAGTATGCTCAGAGTTCAGTCTGAATCCCCACTGCAGACTGCACACTTGCATTCCTAGCATGAGTTGGTGCTTCATTAGCAAGGTGACCTATGCAGACCACAGCAGTCTATTCCATCCCCTTCATGTGCTTCACTGAAGTCCAAAACTATTACTGACCTGCCTAAGGGTTTGCAGAAGGTTGGGGTGTTTTAAAAGTATTACAAATAATGTATTTTCCAGCTTCTTCACGTACAGACAAAATTTATACTCATAAGAACAAGTATTCCCTGATGATGATTTACACATGTTCCAAAATACAAGAGAAATGTCATCATCTGTTACACCAACCTTTTACTCAAAGTAGTATCATATATAGAATAAAAAAGTACTATAAATTTGCTGATTGTATAAAATAAATACRTAATACTTGATAAGTAAATCATCCTGCTGGAGGTCAAGTACATGAACTCTAAAAAACCTCTATGTGCTGAAAGAACCTCCCTGAAAAATATGTATATTTGAACTTGAGGATCCTTGTAGGTCCCTTTCAACTCAGAATATTCTGAGGTCTGTGATCTGCACATGTAACTGAAATTACAATACAGACTCATTAGGCACTGGGGATAAAAAGGAAAGATGCCTCACAATATTTACCTCTTTGCTGTGATTTTTCTGTAGGTGCTTTGTTGGCTTGTAGTGCTTGGTTTTTGTCATATGTAATGGCAACAGCTGTGACTGCAATCTGCAAATGAGAAATATCTGGCATAGTAGGCAAGCTGATCTCTTGTACAATCTGAACAATAATTTTGCAAACAAGCAGCTCTTTGCATAGAAACATAATAGGGAAAAACCATCTAAGAACTCAGCAGCCACAGCAGTAAATCAAATCCTAGCCCAGGTTACCTGAGCAGCAAGCACTACCCAGGGCTGTGCCTGGAGGCAGCAATTCCCTCACCTGAACCAGTTCATCCCCAATTCCCTCACCTGAACCAGTTCATCCCCAATTCCCTCACCTGAACCAGTTCATCCTCTGGCAGAGCCACAGTGAAGTTCACGTGGCAAAGGCAGCAGGGGACCATGGAGCGCAGCTTGAAATACAAACTCTGTTGGAGACAGGAGAGCATTCTGTTACCCAGGGAAAAACAGGGCTTTATGTCAGAGAAATTAGGGATCAAAACTCTTTTCTTAGCAGAAGTCATCTAATGATATTAATTTTTTCTTGAAGAAGAATTACATTTGTGATGTCAGCTGTGGAGCTGATTCTATTTCTAGAGTGTCCTGCTAGTCAAAGGACTCCTTCAGGTTCCACAAGCTCTGGAATTCCCTAATATACTTAAACAGGCTGAACCTATCTTTACAGAAACTCACAAGCTAATTACAGACACTTTGCAGACTATTTTCAGAATTATGAGGCACATGTTAATTTCAGTATAGCTGAATTTTCCTTGGCTCCCATTTGAACACATAAAAAAGTATTTGAAATAAGATTCTTACCTTCAGCAGATTCTCACAGAGATCATTAAAGTTCTTATTGAGTGTTTGATTTGTTGGGTTAATGTTGCTTAATCTGGACACTCTAACTGCTGTGAACATCTGAATTAGAAACAAACATGGGGATTTTTTGCCAACATATGCAGATATATTTTATCCACTGTCTTAAACCCAAATTCATAAAAAAGGAAAATAATGTAAAATATGTTAACATTTATGTTCAATAAGTAACAAAATAAGTTAGCTAAGCAACACAGTCAACAATCTGTTCCCTTTAAGGGGCTTCAAACCTAGCCAAACCTTTCAAAAAGCCAAACCATTGAAGTTCAAATTTACTGTAATTACTTTCATATTTTTGTATTAGGTTATTTGTTACATGACAGCATTAAAAAAAACCAACAAAAGCCCAGGTTCTCATACCTTATTGTTCTTACCAAAATACTACTTTTATATCTGTCACAAGGGTGTCCTTTGAATTTAGCTTTCAAAATGTATATTTAAATTACTACAGCATATTTCAACACAATTTAGCAAAAGTTTCAATTTTGAATAACCTTACTTGAATTTCTGGTGTCCAGTTATTTATACCAGGCATAATTTCTGTGTTGCAACTGTAGAACCCTGTGAAGAAAATATTTGTGAAAAAAATCTATTTTATACACTGCAATATAAAAATACTCGTAAAGGAAACACATGTGACAAGGCTTTGCAAGTATTTTCCCTCATGTGGTTTTGAATATTGAATATTAGACCAGAAATGAGATCAACATTCAAAAAACAAATACAGAATTCTTGTACGAGGGACCAACACCCCAAATCCACAACTGCTCCACCTATTTCTATTAGATAAGCTATGCACAAATGAGGAAATCTTTTAAAAAGGTGTGATATGAAAAGCTAAAAGGCCAACCTTTAATAGAGCACAGTGAAGGCTGTAAAGGAACTACCGTAGTGACTGATTGCAAATGAAAAACACAATTATAATGACTAAATAGCAGAGTAAATAAGTTATTAACAGCAAGTGAGTGATTCTGAAATCCTGAAGATAGAGTTAAATAAGCAGACAAGAATCCAGTCTGGTAGGGCCTATATAAAACCACAAAATGAGCTAGAAGAGAAATTGTGTAGCAGCTTGCAGAGGGTATAAATATTAATGGACTGTCTTTCAGAACATCAAAAGCAGAAATTCTGTTGAAGAATCAAATAAGATTTAGAAAGGATATGCAGAAACAATAACATGAGAGCAGAAAATATGCTTTTAGTGTAGTAGAGCTTTCCACAACAACAGAAAACCAGTCCCCTGTTTATTTGTCTTGAACCAGTGTCTGAAGGAGCTACTGCACAAAAGGCAAATGAAAAAGAAGCGTTCCTATAAACCACAGAGGAGGCAAAAGATCCAGCAGCTCATTGCCACCTCCCCAGGAGCAGGCACTGCTCACTGCTCTCTCAGTGCAGGTGTGTGTGTGTCACTGCTCAGCCCAGAGCAGCTGAAGCACCCCCAATCCCTCACCAAGGGCTCCTAACAAGCTAACAGGGAGGCATCATCAAATGAAATGTAAATACAAGACTAGGAAAAGAGGGACAAAAATGCTTCATTTTCACAGTGAAGACATCTGTAATTTCAGATTTTGTGCTTCAAACACATTCATAACTTACATGCAGAAGAGGATAAAACAAGATGATGGCTGATGGACTTAATTTAAAAATCAACACAGCAGAACTGGATAATCAGTGAGCAATAAAAGACTTGGTGATAGCAATAGATAATACAAGGACAGTTCTGAGCTCGACACGACAAGATTAACACTGGTATCAGTTATTAGGAAGGAAACCAAGACTTTCTCAGAAGAAACACAGGGAAACTCACAATGACAAGAGGAAGGACAAGGACAAATCAAGTGTCCAGAGCAATTTCCAATAATGGACAACTCTATTTGCCTCTTATCCAGATCCAGCAGTTCTGCTGGRAAAGGTATGACATATCTATACAACAATAAATAGCATGAAGACAACTGATAGCAGCCAATAATTAGTTCTCCATTCTACTTTCATTAACCTGAATCCTACAAATCCGTATTTCAGTCTAAAAATCTTCAGAAACAGTAATATTGTCAGTTCTCCTGGAACTTTTAAAATAATTTTTAATAAAACTAGTAATATTTTGTCATTTTGCAGCCTACAGCATAAATTATAAAAATATGGTTGTAACTATACCAGAAGGTGGTGGAACATCTGTCAGTAAAGAATGTACATCTTCCATGGCATCTGTGTCATCAATCTGCAAAAAGGGAATAATTGAGAAAGTCATGTTGCTGTGCCAGTAGGAAGTTTCCAAAAGAAATCAAATAACCTCCATTCTATCCAACCTTTACCACTCTTATTTCAGATCAGACTGAGAGCCCTGCTACCTGCTGTAAACACTTCTGGTGTGCCTTTACATTCATCCTGTCTTACTGACCTGCAAGAGATCCACATTTACCAATAACTGCCAACATTTTCTCATCAAGTGTTTTAGAAATGGTTTATAATTTAACTCCAGTATTGAAGGGTTTTCTGTCAAGCAATGTGGCTCCTTCTCCCTCTCCATGTAAAAGGGATTGTCTTTTGTTTTCCTTCAAAAAACAATCCAAAACTAACCAAAACCAACCCAGACATCTTTACCTCTCATAASTGCCTTCTCAGCCTCTTTCAGCACATCCTCCTCACTATGAAGTTTTTACTACTTTTTCTTATATAGCTCCAGTGAACAATGATTTTATCTTGAAAGCTTGGTCAGGAGTTCAACTAAATCTTCTGGAATATTGTTTCCGATATCCAATTAATCATAAACCAAACCTCTCATATAAGACAGTAGTAAATGATTCCACAGATAAAAGGTAATATTTTTCTATAAATGCCTTGCAAAAAATCGTCAGTTTTTTACAAAGGTACTCGACCCTTTTTGCAAAAGCACCAACCAATCTAAATTTATTATCCCAAACTCTCCCAGCCTCTTATTTTTTCACTCTCCTTTCATACTTCTGTTTTCAAACAAACTCCTGTTATAGTGCTCCCTCGTTCCTCCTATCTACAACCTTTCTCCCAGATTATTTTCTATGAGGATGGTGATTTGTGAAGATTAACAAAGCCTTAGATGTACCTCAGGCTGCAATTGTAGGCTGTATTTTGCAGTGGCTTTTAGTCAGTGATAGGCATTTGTACTGTCTGTATCTACAGGATGACTGAACTCCAGCCCTTTTTAAACACTTGCTGGAGTATTAAAGACTTCAAAGCAGACCATGTTCAATTGTCTTTGAATTTCAGTGAAGAGAGAGGTAACAGAAATCTACCCCTTTATTTATCTGCAGGTGTTGTTCTTTCTGCTTGCAGCTGTAGAAAGAACTGGAATTTACAATACAAGTTGTGAATTCTTAAATTGTGAAAAGCAATAGCTGAAATTCAGAAAATTTTCTTCTATGTGCTCTCTTGGCACATGCAGTTTTTTGAATGCTTGGAATGCATCTCATTCTGGAAACTAATAATTCTGAATATTCATCTGCCACAGTAAGAGCTTTGAAACAGGAAGAAAATACAATCTTTTTATTTGCTAGATAAAAAGTGTGGCAACACAGAACCTCAGTGTTTATGAAAATAGATCTTGAGTTTTTGATCACTCTGATCTGCTGCTTGAAGCAAGCAGAAGGACATTTCTTAACAGCTCTTAATTATTAATCTAGAGACTGCTACATATTCTTGAACAGCAGGGCAATCTTTTTTCAAATAGTCTGTAGACAGAGCTGTGCTTTAAGCAAATAGAGTAAGGAAAAAAGCCAAAGCAAAATGTAATACTTCACTTGTTCTGTTGATACAAAAGGGAAAAAAATCATACACAATCTAGGAACTGTTCTTGGAGATGAGTAAGAAAAAATTTTTAAATATATGTTTCAGGAGAAGAAAAGTATGAAGATGAGTAGTGCAAATGTTTATCACCTCCAAGACAAAAGCATCCTTCTTCCCGTGTGAAAGGTCAAGCTCTGTAACTTCATCAGAGCTTTCTGACTGAGATCTCAATAGCCTGGAACGTTGTCTTGGCTCTGGAATGGGAGACCCAATAATTTCTTCAGGTAACTCCTAAAAAGAATGTAAGAATTAAGAGATGTTCTGTCCAGCTTAAAAAAAAAATCAACTCTCCACAAGCTGTTAACAATTCTAAGAATCAGATCATTCTGAAAATCATTCTACTGAGAAATACATCTAAATAATACCACAGTGATTTGGCTATGTGGCAATGGGATCTGAAAATTCCAGCAGCTTTCCAAAATCCAGTGAAAGAAGCCTGTATCTCTATTTGTAAATAAACTTCTGTTCCRATTGACTCACTAAGAAAAAATGGATATACAGTGCATATAGTTGAATCAGAATGCTTTATTTTTTAAGAATCAAAGATTTACTTACTGGAGGATTAATCTCATAAAGTTCCTTGTTCTTTGCTATTGTATCATTTATTTTCTTTTGCATATGGGATATGTGCTGCTCATAGGTGCCATCATTTGGAGTCTTCCCAGCAATCTGAATACCTCCAGGTGTTGGCAGAGCTGCTAAATACACACCTGTTGCAGACTTTTTAAAAGTCACAAAGAAAAAGACAAGTATATGAGCATGAATTCCTAATATTTTCATATAAAGCTTTCTATAATGCTTTTGCTAAAACAGCATTGTAACATGCAAATTATAGCACCATCTCTTGCAAATAAACAAATGGATCTTTCTCTGCTGTTCACTTATGAAAAAGTTCTTTTAGAAAACTCCCTCTTTTACATTTTTCACGGTGGAACTCTGAAACTTGCCTAAAAATTCCAAASAAACTAAAAATTAAAGCCTCTGCCCCAGTATGTTTTACATAAGCAAAAAGTTTTTTTGAGTTTTTGAAGAGCTAAAATTTGGCCAAACCATTCACAACATCAGTGAGGCTGTGACAACCCTATTTCTATTTTCAGGAAACAGATMATGAAAAACTAAAGAAGATGGCAGCCAGAATTACCCAAGCATCCCCTGATGCAGGAAGAAACAGCATATTCACTATTGTAATCTAGCATGAAAGAATGGGGTTAGAAAATATTGTTAATGAACATCTCTTGACTTTCTCAAATCTATAATTTATTTATTCAGTTCCATCAAAGAAGAGGCAACAGAACTTCCCCTTGTTGCCAAATAACCAAATTATTTCCTGACAGGCTTAATTGACCTTATCTGTCATGGAACTGCAAATTCAATTTGAAGAACAGGGATGTCTTTGACAGGACCTTTAAAGAATACCATCATTTTTCTACAATTTGTGCCATTTAACTGTTTGAAGTTTCTCTTCCTCTCATCTCCTTTTTAATCATCATGTCTTTTACCATTTTCAAGCTATCTGAATCTTCTTCTGCTGGTTATGAAAGACAAGTCTGTCCTGATTTTACAATAATTAAGACACTTGCTCTTAAAATGACATTTTAATATGTCTGATTACTCTGAATCCCACAACACTTGCATGTCTTCCTGAAAAAAACAGTGTAAGAAAGCAGAACCTCCCCAGGATGCCAGCAGTACTTACTGCCAAGCCCATCAGCATGTTTTCCCCCACAGTGATCTGGATTCTCAGCCCAAAGAGGGCATTCATTCCCCTCAGCTTGAGTTTGTTCATCAGCTGTGTGTGCACTTCATACTCCATGAAGGGCAGGAGGTTGCTGATGGAGGTGGCATTTGCCTCAGCCTGAGCTTTCTTCTTCAGCCGGCACAGCCTGGAACACAGGAGCACAGAGAGCTCTGACAGATCTGGGGAGGCTCCAAGGGACCATCTGCAATTCCTTCCTCACTGCATAACCTAGTGCAGCTTCTTTAACCATCTGCAATTCCCTCCTCACTGCATAACCTAGTGCAGCTTCTTATCAATTCCTCAAGATTGCTGCAACACTACAATAAAGTGCCAGTTCTGTACAAGAACTCCTTGAGACAGTGCCATCTGAAAATTTCAATTTTCAGCTCTTCTTCTAATAAGAGCCCTCATGCAAACATCTGCTTCTCTTGCTGCAAGCCTCAAACATTTCAGGCACAAGTACAGAAAATTACTACTGTAATTTCTAGTGGTAGAACTTTTAAAATTCCTATTAATCCAGTTATTTAAGTCACACATTGGAAGGAAGAAAAAAATCCCAAAACCAAACCAAACCCAAGTGCCCTCACAGCTAAAGCATTAGCCATATTTATCTGAAAAGAACAAAACAGAGCATAGCAATCCCACCTCTGTCTGTATGTTAGTCATCTTCCCCTCTTTGGGTTCAGTCCCACAAGCTGAAATTCAAAGCCCACACCAGTGCAGTGATACTTTCAGAGAGAAATGTTATTTAAGAACACATGCCAACTGTATGTTTTATAAGGTTTGATGACACATTGGATTTTAGCAACAGGAATTCTTTCAGAGGTCTCCAAAACTTTACTAGACTAAGGAAGTATTTAGATACCTGGCTTGAATAAGACATCCCTTCCCAACAACTAATGCCTCTACAGGAAGGTCAATTGTGGTGAAAAGGACATCAGGAACTTTTTGCTTCCTGCAGTTGTAACAGTAAGTGAGGTGAGCAGGAAATGGCATGTTCAATTCATCATATGGGATATGGCAAAATCCACAACCTGGTGGTGAAGCTTCTTCAGCCCTAAAAATACATTATGGAGAGAATGCTTAAAACATCTGCATCTTGTTAACCATGCTCAGTAAGTACACATGTGAATAAACACCTACAGAGACCTACTCAAATCATCCACCACAGCTGAACTCTGCTCTATTACACCCGTGTGACAAATATTAAAATACACCAACCACAAGAAGAAAAGGTTGCACACTTCTTGCTAAAATGCTATCAATAAAACTTGCATTGAAACTTCTTATGCAGGGATTGAGAAAAAGGGCATTCAGTGACCAACAATTCATAAAAACCTGTAACATCACTGAACTGGCTTGAAGCAGTGTAACTTCCAAATATAATCCATGATACAACACTTGTACACARAATTTCTTGTACCAAACACACCAAAAATTCTCTTTTTTTCATTGTGCCCAAAACTCCATAAGAATAGAATACAAACAACAAACCAATCATCCTTCTGAGAGGCAGCACAATAAGGTAAAATGAATTATTTCCTTATAACACAGTCTCTCCACTCCTTGAGGAATACCCAGGAATGACCACTATAAAAATATGAACAGGGAAAGCACAGGCCAACTGCATCACTGCAAATGGATTCTGTTTCACACCAACAATTCTCCTCAGGGATTTTGAAGAGATGCTTAAGCAAGTCTCTCATATCTGGAACATTAGTTATCTTAAGACTTTGGCAAACAGATTTTGTGTTGAGCATGAGCTTTGTCTGTTTTACCTCCCTCTGGCATTTCTAATCCATGCCAAGACTCTTAGTAGCCCCAAGATACATGTTTTGAAAAAGTGATATTTTCACTTTCTTTATATTACCAACATGATATTTATTTCTCTCCATCATATAGTGACTACAAAACCAAGTATTTTAGTTCTGGCTACCGTTTTTTAAAACTCTATCTACACTAGAAGACAATGGTCTTCTGCTAACAAAGTAAAAGAATAATAAATTCTAAATAAACCATGTTGACTAGTTTATTATGGAAAAAGCAATGCAAGTGCTAAAGTGTAAGGAATAGCCTTGCTTACAACTATAATTATCCCTTGAAATATTTGATTACTACCCTGATGAATACATAATAAGTTACCAATAAGCATTAATTAATCTTTTTTTCCCCAAAAATAACTTTGTGGCAATGCTCATTCTTCAAATTCTATTTGCAAGAGCAGAAACAAAGGGAAACTTCATGTTTGGCCTTCAGTTTCATGCTTTTGTTCATCAACTTCAACAAACACATACCTATTTTGGAAAAACCTGGCATCATATTACTTTAATAACCAAGCTACTTTATCTCCCACACATAAATAATATTTAATGGAGCAGATATACACACATTACAGACACAGCCACTTTTGGCTTATGTAAGTTATCAAACATCTGTCATTTTTTATGGTGATACAAAATAGAGAAAAGAGACCTGAAGAGCAGCAAAGGAGAAAACTGAGTTATGGTCTGTGTTAGTAGTCAAACGTGTTACCTTATTGAGACTGTTAGAAATAAAAACAGAGTATCTAATTGGGTGCAGAGCTCCATTACTCCTGTGATGGTGGTTGTTAGTGAAAAGCAGTAAAGTGGTTGGTCCCGCATCCTGCACTGTAACACTGTAACCTACCCTAATAGAGAAGAACTATCTTGGCTCTGAGGAAAAAAATCAACCTCTCCCTTCTCTGACCCTATGGAAAAGAAGCCAGGCTGCCATGACAACCTTTGTTCCAAACAGCCTTCCATGGTGCCATCCTGAAGGAACCTAGGGTTCAGTACAGCTGCTGTGCCAGATGCGGACAAAATACAGACCTCTTCACTATAAGAGAAAAGAACAACAACACAGTGAATTCCTACTGCTTGCTGGCTGCTTTTCTAGCAAATCATCACATTCAAAGGCTACTACAAGTCTCAGTGAAGTTCAACATCACCAGTTCTGTGCACTTGTGCAATTTCACCCATTAAAACTCACAATCCTCTTCTGGTATTTAAACCATAACCATTGCCTAAGTACAAGGTGAAGGAGGATTGCACAGAAAGACTAAAGAGCTTTGCCTCATGTTACAAATAACAGAACAAGAAAAAGGCTAACCAGGTTTAAATACGGTTTTCAGTTATGTGGTTAACAATGCAAAGAAATACAGCAAACCAAATAAACATTAAAAAAAAACAAGGCATAATTTTTTACCAAAGTAAAAGGGAAGTTGAGAGCCCCAGCATCTTATTAACTTTCAATTTTCATAATGAAGCTATAGCTCAACACTGACAAGGGCGCTTCTTGAAGGATAAAAAGTGGCAAAACAGTAAAATTTTACTAGGAAGAATTACAAAAATGGTACATTTTGCATATAAAGTAAACGACCATACTTAGGATTTAGCAGAGTTCAAGCTCTCAGAACGACTCCAGAGCTTTAATAATTCTCAAGTTGTTAAATAAAAAACAAACATCTAGCATTCAGTATAAAATACTATATGGAAAATGGATAGAGAAAATCTTTCCCACRTTTTCTAGAATGATACACTTGTCTTTTTTTTTTTGTTGTTTCTCTCTCCAAAATACTTTTTCATACAWAACATGTCTGGCAGACCAGTACTTACACAGGCTTGTACTTTGAGCATGGAATAAAGCTGAACTGGCAATAAGTATGGGAATTCCAATAAATATTTTATCAATAATCAAACACTACCACATTCAATTCCTTTAGAGAAAGGCAAGCATCAAATAACCCAATACCTGACTGCCTGTCAATGCTCTAAACATTCTTTCCCCAGAGTTAGGGTAGGAAAAAGAATACAAACTATTCATGCTTTTTACAAGGAGACTGACAAGCAAAGGAATAAATGCTTCATGTTGGTGTGTTCATCCCTCACTGATGGAGTAATTGAGGAAAATATGGTAAACCACAACTTTTCCAACCTCTCTCCTTAAAAAAGCAAATTTTTAGTGCTTTCACCTTAAAATATTTAGGCAAAATCAAATTGAAAGAAAATAAATTCAGATGTTTGAATTTGCTTGCTACTTCCCAAATGCAATTCAAAATAGTGAACCAGAGTAATTTTCTGTTTAATATCAGCAGACACACCTGGCTCCAGGACAAGCTTTTTTTGGGTCTGAAATGTGAAATTTTCCATTTAAGTTCTGGTCGGCCAGTTGTTAACCAGTAATGAAACTTCAAAACATATACTTTTAGTAATAGTCTTAATTATTTAGGTAGATTAGGTTTAGAAAACTTGATGGATAAATTAATATTGTTACTACAAAACAAATTGTAAGCTTTAATTTAAAATAAAAAAAATTGTAACATTCATTCGAAGAAACTTAAAACCCAGATCTAAACATATATAAAAATGTCTAATACTGAAATTTTATAATCTCACTTAAACTCTGTAAAGCAGTTATAGAATAGACAGTACCAACACCTCTACTGGAATAGTTAATTTTTAATCCACTGATGATGAAATACATTTTCTGTGGCATTTTGAAAATCAAATCATCATCATGATTTACCAAATGCTGGTTGATTCACTGTAGCCCACTACAGCATGACAACCCAATGCCTTGGCATGGGATTTTATTTCTTGTCTGATTTCTGCCCACCAGGCATCTCGTGTCTCCGGTTCATCTGAAAGACAAAGTATAAATCAGTTCACTATTCTGGACTAGGCTGACACAAAGCTTCATGCAATTAACCTGAAAAACTGAGGTTTTCATATTCACGTGCTTTCAATGTGGACACTTTCTTTCCTTCCTATTTATACACTTCAAGAAAACACTAACAGGACTTTTTCACTCATTACCTTGTTTCTCCCCCACGTGAGCAGACTCTCACAAATTACTGCATTCTCCTTGTTGTCCATATGACAGGTAACACTAAAATACTGTAGATACTCTTCCAGTCTCTATCTGTTTTTAGCCCCAAACCATACTCTCAGCTTCCAACAACACAAGAGCAGTGTGTAACATCAGATACTCTGTAATGCTGAAAAACTAACAGTAAAGAAACAGTATTTCTAGTAGTAAACTAATATTTTACATTGCTGTGCACTTGGTATCTCTAAAATAACCTCAATAAGTTTTCCAACTGGAAGCAGTTCTCTCTGTTAACCAGATTTTGAAAATATTTGTTCCAAACTGTACCACTAATCAAGCAGACAGTTCTGTGGCACTTGCAGCTGTGAGAAGCCACAAGGATTTGAAACTACTTCACCATTTGCAACGTGAAGAAATACAGGATGTATGCTGTCAGTGCTTTTTTGAGTCAGTATCCTGGGAACTGCACCTTCCCTCCATGCCCATGAATGGATTCAGATTACCTTTACTGTCCCCAAGGTTACATGTTAATATATCCTGCCTGCTTTTCTTGAAAACTACCAGATACTAAAATACAACAAGAGTGTGCTGCTAGAATAAGTTCATGCAGTCCATTTATTTTTTAGCTGCTCAGCAATTAGTTCCCACAACTAAAGCCCTTGTCTTACAAGCTCTTTACACATGGAGCCAACAAATACTGAATTTACAACTAGAATTTGTCAGCTGTTTCTTCTCTCAAAACTTACCTGTTACAATGAATGTAGTTAGCAACTGTGTTAATTGTTGATACAAAAAGGGAAAACCAGTAAGAATCATTACCAAGGGTTCTGAGTACAGAGATTCTTATGGAATTTCTCTGAAATTAACACAACTTAGCACAGATACAAACTTCTGGCTACTGAGTTCTCCTTGCTGAATCACAATTTAAATATCAGAGTCAAAACCTGGAATTTATTTGGAACCAATTTTGTACTACCAGGAATATTTACCAACACAGTGTATGATAACCACATTATCATACACTTGGTTCTCTGACAACATGACAAACAAAAATGCAAGATGCAGATATACACATAATTTAAAAGTTACTGAAACAGAAATAGTGTAAAGTAAGATGTATTCATTCATGACTTTACCTCAACTTTGCATTAGAACTAGGCTCTAATTTTTCTAAACTAAACTAATGATCATTTTCTAATTCAAAGGAAGAGCAGAGGTCTGTATATTCAACTATACCTAACTTTAGATGGCAATGCTTGTTTAACTCACAGCATTACACTGACCAGCAGCAGCCTGGATGTTCAGACTGAAGTTTATTCAACCTTTGCTTTGAGAAACGAACACTGAACAGAAAAAACCTTACAGTGAGAGTTCTTAGGAATGTTCTCTGCAATGAACCAAAAATATACACGTCAGGACACAAAGCAAGGGATTTCTATGAACTCTATCAATCATGTTCGTAATCCAAGGTCACTTTAGCAGGTTTCAGTGCACAACTGGCAGACTCTTGAGGGGCTGCACTTCACTCTCAGGGTGAAAACACTGTTTAAATCCTCTCAGTGACTGGGGCAATAAATGCTTAAGATGATACTCAGCAATCCTGACTCAGATTCCTGGAGCACCTGCTCTTCCCAGCTTTGGAATTCCTGGGATTCCTATGGAAATAATCCATCACACACAGGGCGGGAGCTCCCCAGCTCAGCTCTCAGGACCACCTCTGGTACAGAAAATGGGAAATGCCTTCTCTCTGCAGGTACCCCTCTGGACACAGGCTGCTCTGATGCCAGCAAGGAACAGCAGCAGGGCTGGCTGAACCAAGGAAGGATCTCTGGAAAGGGATTGTAAGGCCAGGCTACAACATCTGTACATCCGTACAAATTCAGTGTACGGAGGATGTGGGACCACAAGTACATTCTGTGTGAAAGTTCTTTTTAACTCTTTTTGGAGACATGGACATGGATCTTGGGAGCAATTCCTCCTCTCCCCTCCAGTCATGGGCCAGAGATTGTTTTGATAAGCAATGTGTTTCTTCTTATACATGAAAAGTCTAAGTAGCAGCAAAAGTGGCTCTCTGACCATGCAGAAAAACACCTGCTCAATGAGACTCACAGGCAGCTGGCTATAAACATTGACTGAACAGCCACACAAATTCTTGTACTTCACAGAAAAACACCTGCAAAGAAGAAATACCCTTTTTTCTAGACAAAAAAGTGCCAATTTTCAAAACCACAATTTTTTACACCTTTTGGTTCAATCTGGCAAAAACTGCTTCTACTTATCACCAGTGACACTTCAAAGTCAAAGTGCAACAAAATGTGAGGTCATGATGAGGATTTGAGAGTTAGCAACAGGTGAAGTGACTGAGGATGAACACAAAAGTGATGTGAAATAAAGGTAAGAGTCATAAAGACAAGAATGACATTGAAAAGGAATGTAGCCACAGTGAAAACTGAAATGGAATGACATGTTGAAAGGAAACAGGGATCCTTAAAGTGAACATAAAAGGTAGAAAAAGTGACGGGTCCCAAATTCTATGCAAACGTTTAGCTTTCCTCTACAAAAATTTATAGTTTAAATTATTGAACTTAAGAGACTTAATTTTCTTACCTAACATCTACAAGGACACCTTACCATTATGGAAACACATACTGTTGTGAAGTCGCTCAACACTGTGTCTTGCTAAAACAACATTTAACCCTTTATTCTAAGAACCTGTTCAATATCCTCACTAACAAAACTATTAACTACAGAAATATAATGGATCATTTTGATTCTTTAGAGAGGTAAGAAGCATTTTCCAGCCATTGCCTTCAGTGTTAACAGGATCAGTGTCAATATCTTTCAAAGAATCCAACAATTTCTTATCCTACAAGAACAAATATTTCTATAAGAGTCATGCAGAAACAATTGTTTGTAAAGAAGACTGTGACCTCTGCTTAAGATATTTGACTATMTTTTTCTTCCAGAAAGAGGCCAATAAATAATTATTATATTTATATATAAATACTATACATTCAGTTTACATGAACTTACCTTTGCGTATTAAAACACAAAATAATTTTCTACAATTAAAATCAAACACCATGACATCGCAATAATAGGTTGATACGAAACGCTGAATGCAGTGCAATGTGTAGCATTCATATTCTTCTCACAAATATTTTCACAAGCAGCCTTTTTTGACACATGAGCCACACAATTTCACATGGGGATGCCATCGTAGCATTTACAAGTTTAGTAAAGCTAAGGATTTACATAAACAATTAGAGGAGTTAGGGAAGCAGGATGGCATGTGTCCAGCACACTCCATGGGAGTGCCTGTTGGTTGTTTTGCTGAGGCAAAAGCTCAAGAGCTGAGGGTTTGCAAAGCAGATTCAGCAGACAGGAGCCAGAAACGGTGGGAATTTTGGCGCATGCTTGGATCAGGTGACAGTACAGACTGAAAACTATGGCAGCTCACTGAAATGGTTACAGAAAGTAATGGCCCTGGATTCTAGGTGGAAGCAAGAAGGCAAGCATACAGAGCACTCAGTCACAAGCTTTTCTAGCAAATGTACCCAGTCCTTTGGACCAAGGGTTCTCTACAACTTGAAGCAGAAAGGTTTGCAGGAAATTCCACTGCTAATTATGTCCCCTTTGTGGGAAACCAAAGGCTGAACACTAAACTTACTGCATTAATGGTTCCAAACTGGCAGGGTATTTATAACCAAGTGGAAGCAAAGCACACTGTTTCTTTGGTTGAGGACTTGAGAAACAATGCTGTCAAAAGTACAGTGTTCTGTAAAAACCGTGCCACAAGCCTCCTCCAACTGGAACCTTCCAAACAGGTTTTATTCAGCAGTTTTATAGGACACAACCAGCACTTCTGTACCTGGCATGTTCTTTGAGCTAGCTCTATCCACCACCAAGTCACCCATCTCCTTTAGAATACAAGGCTGAGCTGCACTATATCCAGGGGACAATATCCTGTATATATCTTTCACCTAGACACTTTCTGATTCGTAAGTTTTCCCAAGTTATTTGCTAGAGGTTCAATTGTACAGGTTCTTTCAAGATTTAGCCAGAAGCTGCATTTTGCTAGTCCAAACAGATTTTTGAAACTGAAGACAGATTAAGAAGAATGGCCTCTTGATGACACTATTCATGCCCAAGAGCTGCTGTATCCTTAAAGCTGAATCCTTAGACAACCTGAGGAAATTGCTCCAAAGTAGGGACTGTCTGATTTATTTCAATCACTTTTACATTGCATAATTTAGGAAATATTTACATGTGTAACACAATACTCTGACAGGAGGAGGACAACCATCCGAGGAAAATTTTCACCATCTATAAATGAGTCATTGTTCTGTTGTTTCCAAAATGGCAATGGAGGTCAACATTCTCTCAAACTCAATCTTTTAATCTTTCACTAGGCAAAGCCATTATTCACACATTCAATATTCCCTTATTTTTATATCTTCCTAATTAAAAACCTACTAACAGCTTATACAGAAAGATTTGTGGTATTTTCCTGTAGGTTTGGCTGGTTGAGTTTTTAACAGACACCTTTGTTAGGTTTATAAGCAACCTTCCCTGGACCTTGAAGTTTTATTTAATCCTTTCTGGTTATCCCATTAACATTGACATTATCAATTTTCTAAAACATTTAACAACTAAATAACTTTACAGAAACACAAATCCTCTGGTCTGTAAAGATTAACACAAAATTGAGGTAGCAAATAATTAAACCTACAGCAGATCACCCTAAAACTTTCAAAACAGTTTCCAAGCCACTCCATCCTTGTTTAGAAATACTACCTCCCATATCCATCTTTAAGACGAAAAGATGAACAAATGAAAACTTTGTTACAGCAAGTGAAGGAAGTAGACTGTAGGGACACATCAAAGGAAAACTAGGATACACTAAACTAACAGGAAATAGTGCAACCACACCCAAAAGGAACAGGCACTTGCTCTTACAAAGGTAAACTCCACATAAAACCTCCAGCCTGCCAGGGCTCCTCTTCCAGATGGAGTCAGAGAGCAGCACACACCTCACCTCTTAAACCCAGACTGCTGAATGAGCAAAACAAGGCTTGAAAGGAAGGAACTCTTCAATTACTCAGGAGACAATTTTGAGAACACTCAGATTAAACTGTATTTACAGGATGAGACCTTGGCTGGCTGATGAAACACAAACCCCTTCATGTGCAGGGCAGTTTTCTACTGGGCCAGTCAGGCCACATCCCTACATGAGCACCAAGTCTCCAAGAGAAATCACACAGAAAATTCCATATATCATGCCTTTCAGTGGCAGCTCACTGTTGAGGAGTGATAGCTAAATTACCAAAATATACTCCAAGATGGAGAAGCAGAATGGTTGTTCCCCTTATGGCTTAATACAGCCACAACAGTGGCTGTAACTTTTCCTTTTAATTGTAGAAGAAAGTCTGACGGGAAGAGCACAAGCTGAAAAAAGTATTATCTAAAAAAAAATCTTGTAATAATGTAAAAGCAGCAGTAATAATTTAGTGCAGAGCAAAAAGAAAAGAAAACACCATGTGATACAACTTAAATAAAATGAAAAATATAATGTCAAAATATAAGGCATTGGAGAAAAAAAATATAGTCAGAATATATTAAAAATTAAACAAATATATATTAAAAATTAAAATACTCAAAAATGAAGGTTTAAATTGCGTCATACTTAGGATTATAAAAGCTCAAAAATACTGCCCAGAAATTAGAAAACATTAAATATAGGAAATAAATTTGCCTCTGGAAAATAATATCCATGCATAAATATGTGCCTTTGTTACTCCAGCTTTTAGTGATTATTTCAGTCATTCATCCTAGAATGGTGACTCAGCAGGTAATAAAGAAACTATTTATTCTATTTTGTGTCTCTGTTGCTTTGTCACCTTGGCACAGTAAGTACAACCTATCTTAAAACATGAGCAGTCTTCCAAGAAAAGTTTCAAATGACTACAACCAGGGGCTGTTACCCAGAGCTGGGGACTCTATGCTGTAACAAGGCAGGGCTTTCTAAACCCCATTTTATCTCTTTATTGCTGCAGGAAGGGGATGGCATCAGTTGGTATGCAATGACACAGTCTCTGAATTTCCTATTCCTTGTCTACACTCCTCAGGAATGCAGAACCTCTGCATTCATTATTTCTGTGCACTCACAACTGTTGATTCTGCTTTAAGACAAAGTAGGCAGAGAAGCCTCTTTGAACTTCTGGATGCAAGGAGACTTAAAAAGAAAATCTCTTGTGCCTCATATTTATAATCCATTGACATTTATCAGTTTTTGCTGTAATCCTGTTACAGTCAGTTAGAACTTGTGTTCTCTGCCTGTGTATCCTCCTACAAAACCCCAGCAGACATTTTACAAGGCCATGTTTAGCTGTAATTATGTAGCAGTTAGGAAGGTGCTGGTTCACCAGAACTATTCTGGTTCTCTTCTAACAATAACATATTTTGAGCCAGATACTTCTACAACTGTATGTTTGCAACCACAGAAGCAAATACCAGAAGGCTGAAAATACTCAATGCAATCCATGAAGGAAATTTTATGAAGACAATTGTTTTAGTCAAGCCCTGTATTTTGAAATTAGGACGAGTTATGTGCAAAAATGCAATTTTTGCCAGACCAAGGTTCTCTCTCTTGTGTACTCTCAATTCAAAACCAAAGCGTAGTTGTGCAATAAGCAGTGGCTTTTTTGGAGCACTTGTGCAAAAAAAAAAGTTTCTATTGGCTTTCACACCATTAGCCAGAATTTAGGGAGAGTTTTAAAGCAGTATGAAATAGCATTACTTAGGTAGGCAAAGAATTCTAAACAAGGATTTGAAATGCCAAGTTTATTTGTGAATCTCTAACAGAACATGCGAATACTGTTCTGCACTCAGTGACCACCCTTTCTTTAGTTACATAAATACTGACTTAGAATTCTCAAAAAGAAAAAGCACAGTGCCAATGAAAATGATTTTATTAACGTAAGGGTGTATCTGCTTCCAGAAATAATATTCAAACACCATTCACATTAACCATAGAAATGACTTGGGAACACTCACTCCTCTGGAAAGGCTGCAGAAAACTGGAGTCAATTATTACTGGAGAAAATCACACCCCTCACTCTTTTCAGAAAAAGCCTCTGACAACTGCTTTAACCTCCCATTTTCATTCAACACACACTGATGGGCAAGAAGCCAACCTGGAAATTCTCCAAGAAAAGGCAAGAGGTCAACCCTAAAATGCTGGGGCTTTCACTACTTGGTCTGAAGGATAACCACACCAGACACCAACAGGCACATTCTGACATTTCCTGCTGTGTTCCCACAACTGGGCCACACTGACACCCCAGAAAGCAGCTGGAAATGTCATCTGCACATTCTCTGTATTTCTGTGGAAGAAAAACATTCAGTTACAGAAACAAAACATAGCCAAGCTTTCCTCTTGTGTTTCCTCATATGCAAAATTAACTCTGGAGAATTTCACGCTCCAACAGTGAGACTGGATATCGCACAGGGAGCTCAGGAGATGCTTAGGAAGGTTTCAATAATCTTTTGTCTTTCCATATTTCTGACTAGTGGAGCTGAAGATGCACTGCTGGAGCGGCTTCCTGAATGAGGAGTGTAGAATTTAATTGCATAAGAAACGATATGTTGGTGCTGTGAAAGCCACGTGGAAAAGCAGCCTCTATTCAGCAAGTTCTTGCACTGCCCTCCTTTGCGCTCTGTGTTTAACCTCAGTGCCATCCTTGAACAAAGATCCAGCCTCCTGCATTGAGGATTCCTTGTATGTTTTTATCCTTAGAGCTGATTCTTTCCCAGAGACAGCCCCAGAGACTATCTTCCACTGTATTACGTGCCCTCCTTTCTATGAATTTGTGCTCAACTCCCTACTTTCATTTTGCAAATTCATCTTCATATCCATCTCTTTGTATTTTACAAACATTTAAACAATTCTTCACTGAACTATATGCAATTCCCAGATATTTAAGCAGCTTCTTTTCCATTCATGAAATAGTCAGTCTTTACTTCCACGTTTGATTTTCAAACACCTTCAAAACTCTGACGTTTCCCTACCACTGGATGCTCCTGCTGTATCTTACATACAATTAAATCATTGGCAAGACAAATTAAAAAAAAAAAAGAAATATCCTTCTGCACTACACAGTTACTAAGCAAGGTGAAATGAAGCCTGAACATTTTCCAAAAGGAAAATAATTTTAGCCCACTTATGGCTGTGATTAAAGCCCATCCACACTTGCAGGAACCTGCTCCTCCCAAAGCAGCAGGGCTAACCTGCTCTCCTACTGACACACCACGGCTACACAAACACTGCCAGGTCTCAGCCGGGATTAACTGCACAGGTACTCCTTGCTTTAGACCTCTCTACACCAACCAACACCTCTGGGGAAAATGTTTTATAGACAYAGAAATGCACATTCATTTTCCCGTCATCTCTAAAAAATTTAGACAACAGTTTTGGATATTCTGCCAAGAACTGAATTCCTGACTTGCACTTTGCTTCTGATCTTACATTGTGGATCACTTTCTCACCWATTTCAAGGCATGTTTAGTGTCACTACATAAACTCACTTACTCCATTATTCTAATAAAATTCTTTCAATAAAAACATCCCACTAAACAGTCTGGAAGAAGCAACAATGAATTCGAACTTTTCAAGGTTGTACACAATACACAAAAATTTCAACATATTTTTAACACCTTGGATCAGATTATGGCATTACCAGTCACAGACCTGAGAATTTGACAATATTCTTTTATATACTGAAAGGTAATTTTAAAATATTTTCACTTTAGAACAAGCAAAGAAAACAAACAAAATCAGAAAAGCTCATAATCATAATTTTAAAGGATGCTTACTGTAAAAGGAACAATAAAAATGAGCCAATGGTTTTAAGCTCTCCCTACTTTTGAACAATTTGCAGAATGAAAAATGTCTGGTTTTTAATAACTGCATATTTAAACTGAATTTTAGAGCGTGATACAGATCTGCATGGCAAGAGTGAATTATCAAGAAGGAAAGTGTCTGGGGAAGCAAGCCCTCAGAGGTCAGCTTTGTACCTTTTATGGTGCCAGCTTTATAAACACCCAAGTCTGACAAGTCCTACTGGCTTGGATGTTCTGTGCAGGAAGTTATTCCTGCCCCCTTCCACACTATGCTATCTTTCCACAGGGAAAACATGACAGAGAGAAATCTTCACTGCATCTAGGCTCCACCAGCTCATCCATTCCTTCTACAGCTGCCTAAGGAAGTTACACACTGTGATTACTAAAACTGCATAAAAATATAAGAATGTTGGGGCTTTTTTCAAGCTGGGTAATGAAGTGATTAAAAAGTTCAAATAATTATGTTTAAAGTCCTGTAACTGGCTGCATTTTACAATACAAGCTTTATGAACCAACAAATCCTGGGCTACATACTACCCTTCTCTTTAAACTGATAGTCCTCTATTTTTCTTGGATATTTTTTAGATCTATTATTATCTATAATACAACTATTATTTTAGAGCTAGTATTAAGAACAAACACATTCGTTGATTTCCTGAAATTAACAGGAGGAAAGCCTTTGTTGAAGAAAGTGCAAGCTCATGCAAAACAACAAAACTAACCAAGAGTCCCCCCAAATCATACCAATAGGCCAAAATAAACACCCAAAAACCCATTAYACAAAAAAACCCCAAACCAAACCAAAAAAAACCCAAAAAAACCACACCTGACATGATCCCAACTGTGCAAGGAAGGATCCATTCTCTTATYCTAAATTACTTCCTTCATGGATGCTGAGCTGAAAGTGACTACTAAATAAACATCTGAACATTCAGCTTTCCAAATGGATATTAAATTATTCTTAGCAATACTATTTTATACGAAAACAATGCTTTGTAATTTTAAAGTCTTTAACAGCATGAAAACRAGACATTTGGGCATTTGATGATTAAATAGATTTAAATTTGAGGCATTAACCTAAATATCCTGGAGCATTTCTAATAACTTCACTGAGCTGCCATAATTTCTGTCAGCATATGTAGTACTGAATGACTCATAAAATACCTGAATTGAAACTATTCCAGTCTAGCAGTTTGTATGATCTTGTGTTACCCATAATTCCGACAAAGGCTGAGTTCAAAACAGCAAATTAGTAGATCAGTTATAGAAGCAGAATAGTGAAAAAACTACCAACAAGAACACAATTGACAACACCACTCCACAGGAACTGGAAAGACACAGACAGCAGAGTTAATCAGAGGCTGAAATAGAAAGGGAAAAAGGAGCATGCTATAGCAGTCTGGCACTAGTGACCAATGTGGACAGTATTTGGCAGTTTGGTCCTATTGGCAAGCTCTTAATCCACCTGCAAATGTTCTCTCCTCTTCCACCTTCTCCTGATTCATTATTTTGCCTGTTTGTTTGCTTCCTTTAATATTTTACAGACTTATTTGACTCTAATGTTTCACAATCATAACTATATCAGAATTMTTTTCTACTCCTCCACCTTCCCTCCCACAGCCACATGCCTCCATTCCCCCTTTTGTTCCTCCTATTTTGCAATGTGAGTTCCAAGGATCATGCATTTTACATTCACTTGTCAGGAGCAATGTGCAAGTCTCACAGAAACACTGCAGCTCTGCAAACACACATCTCTTCTTGCCTTATGGCATATACTGCTTCCAGTCAGCTGGCAAAAAGGAAGGAGTGTATAATACAAGAAATTAGTTTTTAAAACGTCTGGGCAAAATTGATTTTTTTTTATATTCTGTCATATCTATCACACAGTAAATTTTGCTGTGAGACCTGTATCAGAAATCTGTTGAAAGTGCAGAATCATAAAATAACTTTGTGGCAAAGAAAGACTCATATTAATTATATTCTGACATTTATTTTAATTTTTTCTTCACTGTGTAAATAGATCTTAGAATAGGAAAAACAAAAGAGCAACATTGCGTACTAGTATACTTGAAAAAAATCCCTTAAACAAGGAGGATCTAATTCAAATTCAGTCTTGGATTTAATTACATGTTGCTAGTTTACTGAATCTTTAGATCAGCAACAATCCGATCTACCTGCCTGGAGAATTGCTTGCCTTGGGCCATAGGAAGAAAAGGAAAAGATTATTTTTTTGTACTTGTTTTTAAGGATGTATTTGCATAAACTKCCTTTTATTACTCCTGACTAGTGCATGCAAAACCACTACAGGTGCTATTTTTGCTCTCCTCTGCATTTCCTCTGCATTTTTAAGTGCACTGTCAACTCCAGCTTTTTGCAAACATTCCTCATCTGGTCTCAGTGACTAAACCAACCAAATCTTCAGAGCCAAAAGTCACTCAGTTCTAACATTAGAACTAGGACATGCAAACCACACATGTTCTCATGCTGGGGATCCCAGGAAAAGAATAAATAAAAATCTTCAAGTAATGTCCAGTAAAGGCTTTTAAGAACAGAAACAAAACTGTAAAGGTTAAAAACCACATTGTGAGCTGTAGCCACTAGTCCTTAAAGATTTCAAGGAGCTGAAAATGGAAAAACATTCATAGTTAAGATCAAGCATTTCATCTCATTTTTGTTTGAATGGAAAAAATTGCATCAAGTTTTAATCACAAAAAGCAGCAAAAAATTAATTAACCCCTCAATAACTCAAAGCTGGTTTTCAGTGCAGAGTTACTSATTCAAAGCATTTTTATTACTACTTTAATTAGCTGAAAGGTTTCTCACTAAAATCACAACCTTTGAGTAACTCATTTTCCAAGCCTCAATGGTTCTCTGCAATGCCCTGCTGGCACAGATCTGTCCCTCCTCAGGCCTGGTGTCACCAGGGCAGGGAGGCAGGCTGTGCCAGGCAGGTGTGCACAGCTGGAACAGATCTGTCCCTCCTCATGGTGTCACCAGGGCAGGGAGGCAGGCTGTGCACAGCTGGAACAGATCTGTCCCTCCTCAAGGTGTCACCAGGGCAGGGAGGCAGGCTGTGCCAGGCAGGTGTTCCCATGTTCCCGTGTGTTCCCACATTCCCGTGCTGACGTACCGGGGTTGTGGATGCGATCCAGGAGCTTCACGGAGCGCGCGCTGACGACGCCCCCGACGTGGACCAGGAAGCCGGGTGGGAAGGTGGTCAGGGTGAAAAAGGGGAATTCCTGTGGGCATTAAAAACCAGCATTAGTTGCCTGCTGAGCAAGGGCTCCGCGTGGCAGTGACGTGCAGCGAGCTCTCTGCATTGCTGCCCTGGATGCAAGCACAGCACTGCCCTGGGCCAGAGGCGCCCCCAGAGCCACCTGTGCTCACGGACCCACGGATCGGAAAAGCACAGGTTCCACACACTCAAAGAATACTTTTCCCCCACAGAATTGTTTCTCAGCATAACAGCGACAAATAATCAAACTCTACATGTTTCAAGATTAATAAAATCTCTATTGATGCACTTTTACCATGGCTGGTAAACACCAGAATTCTTCTTTCATTAGATGGTAAAAAAATAAAATTTTCCTCCATTTTTAGGTGTTCTCGTTACAACTGACTGCTGTTTGACTCTGAAGCACAGGGTGAAACAAACTGTAGTCCTGCAAGAATGAGGACTGTCTTATTACAGGAAAACATACCTAAAAATATCAAAGGACTGCTCTGCGAGTAAGCTCTACATATAACAAGTAAATATACATCTTTTAACATAAAGCACAGGTCTTGAAACACAATTATAAGTTCTTAAACTAAGATAATTCACTTCCAGTTAATAAGTAAAATGAGGAGTTAACTTTCAGTAACTACTCCAGCTTTTAATTCATAAAAGGGGCAAAGTAAGTAATAATGGCAATTTTTCAAAACACATAGGATGAAATAAAAGTCATATTCAAAAAACTGAGCCAAAAACTAGATTTTAATTGCTCCAGAGACATTCTGTGATATGTCTGATATATGCATAATAGYGCACTTATGGGGGAAAGGCAGTAATTCATGTTCAGCAATTCTAAATGCAGAAAGCAAAAAACAAAAAAAAGAAAAATCATGCAATCATGTTTTGTATAATAGTAACTGATTAAATGGAACAAATAAACACCATATTTTTATATGAGAGAAAGTATAGGACAGATTCCTTTCTCACATACTTGGAAAGAGTACAATGCAACCAAGCTTCTACCTAACAGCACACATGCTCCAGATACAGTGAGGATCAGGTTCTTCCAGCAATACATGGCATGAAAAATCATCTTAAACTAGAGCCCAACGTAGGTTTAAAAATTAATACTTCAGGATTCTTGCCACCCTTCTTATAGGAACTCTTAGAACTTTTAAAAGCTCCTATAAACTTCAAGTTTTCTGGATTTTCATTTGGTTAAACCTTCAAAATTATGAGGCAAACTTTGAAATCAGCAACCATAGTATCAATAACCAGAAGAAAAACAACCCCAAAAGCCGAACCCTGCAGTTTTGCCTTAAGATGCAATGAAGAAGTAGGAAGATTTCACCCCAGGATCTGCAAACCTGCTTGACTGATGGGTCTCCAGGAGCAGAGATGGACTCTAGAGAGGGATGCACTGAAGATTCCCCCAGAATGTTGTAACAGATTGCAAAGTGCCTTACAAGTTATCAGAATAGTCAAAATACTCAAAATACTTGCTTTCCCAGGACTGCAGAAATGAATAAAGGAGTTTTCTGAAACGTATAGGAAATTCCACTAAGCCTTTACTACACTTACATTCTATGTATACACACATTTACACAGGGCTGAAGCAGTATGGAGTGAGCAAAGGAAACAACACTCCATTCTCTAAAGCTTGAGCAAACCCAATGTTTTTTACTCTAAATGGAAATTCAGAAGTTTTTCCACTTTCTGTTCCTCTCCATAAGGCTGTGTACTGCAAGTAATTTTTACATCCTCACACTTCCAGTTTGCCTGATTCCCTACACTAGAAACCAGGCCAAACTTCAAATAACAACTTGCTTCTATCTCAGTAAATATATCAATGCTCCCAAGCCTGTATTATGACACATGATAAAATAAGGTGTTCTATCAGTTAACTTGAGCCACAGACAAATCTGGGTAACACTCACTGAACCATTCTGACAGAATTCTGTTAATCTTTCATTCATTCTGACACACAAACTCCATCACTTCATATGAAGATTTTTTTTCTTTTTTTATTTAATTTAGAGGTTTTTAAATGTTGTTGTTATTATTATATTACTTAAATACAAGTTCCAGCCTCAATCACATGTTGTAAACCGTAAGAGCTCAAAATTACTGTGCCACCCCACAAGGTGGCCAAACAACCTCACAGCTGTTCTTGACCTGAACTGAGGGGATGGGTGGGTAAGAAGTCACTGGAAAGAAAAGATGTTCAAGTCAGGATTTCAGCACAACAAATCTCCCAGAGAACAGATTTCCTGCAGTGTCCTTCAGAGATGAAGGCCACCAGATCCCCACTTTAAAAAGGCAGCAGAAGAGATCACTCAAGCACTTGCAGAATTTGTCCAGAATTTGTGAAAGTGAGACACGAAATACCACTGAGAGCAGTTTTGGCTATTTCTACAAAAATAGAGGCTAACGTTTGAGGAGTAAGRTAACATCAAATTTTCCTACTGATGGAAATGCAGCATATATATATTTTTTTTTTAGTTAAAAATATACAGAGAGACAGCTGTGCTACAGTTACTCTTGCTATCTACAGATGTCCAGGGAATTTTTAACAGTTATTAATATACAATGTAACATGTACCCGAGTTTTCCACAGCTCTATTTTCTACAGGTTTATTTTCAGGGAAGAAATTGAGGAATATTACCCTTCTAACTAACTCTGTTCAGTTTGCAGTTAGGGTTATTTAAGTAATATACCAAAAACACACTTGGTTCAAGAAAGCTGTTGAGACATGCAACTAAATGAACTCATTTTCAGGTGCCTTATCATTACCATATACCCCAATAATCTAAGACTCAAAAGAACTATTTGGGCAACCTGGTCTCATGGAATGTGTCCCTGCCCAAGGCAGGGTGGCTGGAATAAGACGACCATTAAGGTCCCTGAAACTCAAAGTAATCTGGGATTTTATGATGTATCTAATACCTGTGAAACTGCATGATATATACTGAATTTATTCTTGGTTTTCCCAAATACTTGCTATCCTAAGTAATCCAGGAAAGCAGAGTGCACTGTCTATGTGTGTAGTACTAAAACAGACAAAATAACTTATAGATGTTATTCATTCCAGTTAACTTCAAGGTAACCAAAAGAGGTAACACCACAGCAAAACTACATCCAATATGAAATTTTCAGAAGACAGGATGAACATATATTTTATCAATTAACTGTCCACAAGCTTTGCTGTTACATCATAATCACCATCAATAACAAATTCAACATGTCTCATCYCATTTTACAGTATCTTTTTCCTACTAGCCAGTACAAAGACCTTATCAAAATAATGAGCAAATAATTCAGGCTCTAAAAATACATTAAGGGCTCTTAATTTACTTCTTTTATTGTCTTTAAGGAAATAAAAAGATCAGCCATGGAAAGTCTAAATGCTAGCAAAATCAAAGCTAAACAGAAAAAAGGCTTGCTTTAAAGCATTCTGTCAGCCAAATTAAAAAATTAAAAGCAAAAAGCCATGGATTTATATTCATACCTAAACTAAAACATTAACTGAAATGTATCAACATGCAAAACACCGATCTAAAAAATGCTCTTAAAACCAACAAATCAAAAAAATTCTGCWTTAACAAAATCCCAAAGGAATCTGCAAAAGCTCCCAAACCCCCATATGGGAGCTGGTGCTTTAGAAAGCCCCAGTAGCASGGAAGGGGCTGAGGGGCCCCGTTTGTTCCAACGTACCCGCCTGGCACAGAACCTGCGGGGCGATCCTCCCTTAGCCATGGAACACAAGAGAGGAGAGCAGAGTCACCCTCACTGCAGGCAGGCTCCTGGTTGTGTGCCAACTCCCCACTCAGACCCCACAGCTGCAGGGCTTCTGCTCCCAACTAACACACATGTCCCATGGCACTGACTTAGGTGTCACAGAGATGTTTTATGGAAAATCCTTTCCTTAGGATTTTTCCTCCTGAGAAGCTGAGAGGCCTCAGGAACAAAATGTAAACAATGCTGCTGTGGAATGCAACAGGTGGATCTGTGATTGGTCTCATGTGGTTGTTTCTAATTAATGGCCAATCACAGCCCAGCTGTCCGGACTGTCTCAGTCACAAGCCTTTGTTATCATGCTTTTTCTATTCTTAGCTAGCCTGCTGAAGAAATCCTTTCTTCTATTCTCTTAGTATAGTTTTAATATAATATATATAATAAAATAATAAATCAAGCCTTCTGAGACATGGAGTCAGATCCTCGTCTCTTTTCTCATCCTAAGACTCCTGTGAACAMAACTACACTTAAGTGCAATACATTTATTTCTGAGTATGAATATACTCCCATTTATTCCTTCAAGACACCTCATTATCAACATTTGGATCAAAGCAGTGTATAGTTTATAAAAAAAAGTTGCAATTACTCATTCCAAATGTAAACAATTAATTAAAAGCACTATTTTCATCATATAGTCTGTTCAGTATTATGACAGATGGCATTTTAGTCCAGTAGAGGAAAAGTTTAAATCTGTAAATGCCTTTTACTGCTTGGCAAGTAGTTCAGGTTCAAGTTCCCAATTAAAGGCTACCTTCTACTCCATGAAATAGGGCACAGGGTAACAATTCCATTCCCAAAACCTGAAACTCTTCCGAAACCCAAATGGGATTTTCAATTTATTTAAAGCTATGCCAATGTTTCTGAATTTGGCTTCTGTAAAAACTTTATCATCATGTCTTTACTCAAGTGTTAAACTTTACATGCATCAGTACCTTTCACAGACCACATCAGTAATTTCTCCCATAACTTCTTAACACCACTGGAATTACTTGAGTGCTGTGCACAGTTATTTGCTCCACTTTTCCCAGTGCTTTAGTAATAYATTAATATTAAAATAATTTGTGTATAAAAGGGCTATTGAACAGTCAACACTTGTACTAAGTTCAGACCAAAACTTACATGTTTTCAAACAGAAAGTAACAGCAAACATTAACTTACTACAAGATAAATTTTCACTTCAGTAAACCAGAAATGGAAGTACAAAATGCCTTACCCTTTGTTCCAGAGCCGACTGAGTCTGTTGTCTTAAAAGAGTTTTAAATGGCCCCCCTTCTTTTCCAGCACTCCCACTGCCCATTCCTGAAGAATATCAGTACAAATGACATTCAAAGAAACATATATTATAATTTGTAATCAAAGAGTGAGTTCAAAATAGATAAAAATGAGTCATTGAAAACAGTCAAATTTTCCCCATAATTTTAATTTTTAAGGAAAAAAATGCATCAAAAATTTAATTTAGGTTTGAGGGTTGTTCTAGGTTTTCCTTCTCACACAACTAGCAGTGATTTTATAGTATTTGAACAAACCCCCCCCCGATCTAAGATTTTTTTCCTGCTGTCAACCTGAATTAAAATCAACTTTAAAATATAAAAACTTAAAGGTGCAGGTTTAAAATTATTTCCTACGACGCAGAATTTACTTTTTTTTTGTTATGACTTTTTGCCTGATTTAAATAGAGATCTAATTTTCACATTAAGTTTTTATATAACCAGATTATCTTCCCTTATCAACAGGAGTCTCTGTCAGACTACTCTATAGTTGTGTATCTCTCACTAATATTATTACAATATTTTTATTTAATAGAAGTAATAAAAATCCAGTTTTCAGAGAGTTTCAGGTAACTAAACCACCTTTCCTCAATACAAGTAGGAGACTGTACACATAATTACAGCAGCAGTTACATAATGCATGATGAGGAGCAAGAAGAAAGCACAGAGGCAATGCATATCCTTTGATTTGAATATAAATTCTGGAAAAAATTACAAATTATTTTACACTATGAAATGCTCATCTGATTCATTCAAATAAGCTAGGGGCTACTACTGCTCAGCATTTAAAACTACACTTATTTGATGACTACATTGGCACACACATAACCTGCAGATTATGAACAGAAGATAAACTCCAATTTTGCATAACAAGATAAACTCCAATTTTGCTGGAGGTGAAACTCTCCAGCCCTCCCTCTAGCACAGGAGGTTTGTGCAGAGCAAGCTGCTCAGTGCACTGACACCTTTGCTGGGGCATTACCTGTACAGGAGGTTGGTGCAGAGCAAGCTGCTCAGTGCACTGACACCTTTGCTGGGGCATTACCTGTACAGGGGGTTGGTGCAGAGGAAGCTGACAGGTGCACTGACACCTTTGCTGGGGCATTACCTGTACTCAGCAGGTTTGTGCAGAGGAAGCTGACAGGTGCACTGACACTTTTGCTGTTCCATTACTTGTAGCAGGGACATATCCCTTCACAGAGTGAGCTGAGCTGCAGATTATGTGTCTGACAGTGACCTGGGGCCTCTGTGCTCACACAGCACTGCAAACACATGCCAAGGTGTGCTTC
Organism: Sporophila hypoxantha; assembly: GCA_002167245.1. Taxonomy (NCBI): domain Eukaryota; kingdom Metazoa; phylum Chordata; class Aves; order Passeriformes; family Thraupidae; genus Sporophila; species Sporophila hypoxantha. Next base: position 353,842 of record NDFG01000486.1, read on the forward strand.
TCCTAAAGCAAACACAGTGCCTCAGATTTTCTGGGTAATGTCATGCCTAAAACACATTCTCCTTGCTATTCCTTATGTCTAAAGCCATCAGGGCTAACAGGACAAAGCAAAAAGAAGCCCCTAAGCAGGAGAGGAAAGCAGAGCATAAAGAACAGAAAGGCGTCAGGAGCAGGATGAAATACAAACAGCACAGTGCAAACAGTTAGAAATGAAGCCAAGATTTTCTTCTCCAGAATTTCTAACTGATTCAACATAATAATTCCTTGCTAGTTTCCTTTTCCTTCAGATCAAGAATCTGGTAAGGATGAACAAGAGTGTAAATACACATCCAAGTGCAGTTATTTGCTTTACCAAAGACTGGGAGATCTAGAAATAATACCAGACTTAATAATGTATGTAAATTCATTCCTAACTTCATTMATTCATTTTCAAGAGTTACTAAGCTACCATTACCACGTAACTAGATATAAAACCACTACAATTTTCAATGAGTATTTTTAGCTGTTCTTGGATAAGGAAACAAAACTATTAGTATCTGTATAGTCCCATTAAACAAGATTAAATTGCTTTTACTATTTAGCATTGATTCTAAACATCACTGTCAGGGACTATACAAGACTAAATACAGACAAACATAGCATAAATACTACACATGAAACAAACTCAAAAAATACAAACTAACCAAAAGAGTTTCTACAAAAAAGCGAAGCAATATCAACAATTATTTAATTGAAATCTATAAAAATAATCCATGTCAGTGAAATGAAAAAGTGGGCAGTAAAAATAAAAAGCATGGGCTTTGTTTAAAAGGTTAAATTAAAAAGCAGAGTTGGTAGCATCTCACAACCATTATTTCAGCAAATTATGAATGAATTCATGAGCAAGTGCAATGAGCAGCTGCTCCATGCAAAATGCAGGAGCAACAAAGTGAGGAGAATGTGTGGGATTACAAATGAAGCAAATTATTTAGGTCCAATTAGCAAAGGATATTTTTCAAGGGTCAAGAAGTAATTCTGTAGCATAAATGACATTGTTTCAAATCCTCTAAGAAGTTCTGAAGGTGTTTCAAGCTTCTGGGGCAGAGGTGAGAGATGGAATGCATAGTCATGTAGCCAGCAGTTTTCAGAGGCTAACTGAGCAAACCCAGGGTTATAGAAGCAGCTGTGTGTTAATCAAATAACATTTCCTTCAAAGTTTGTTTAAAAGGCCATAATAGATAGATCCTACCAGAAGCAGCCAGAAGCAGCTCTTCAGTGAAAGAAACACTTTTCCTCAGAACAACTGGGCTGACATGGCTAGAGTGTAGAGGTTTAATGCTAGACCTCGAGAGGAGGAGACAGGACTTTTTAAGATGTGGGGAATCACAAGAGAGTGTAGGGGAGCTGGGAAACAGGAAAATCCTAGGTCCCTGTGGGGAAGGAGCTGTGGAGGAAAGTAATAGAGACAAAGATGTAGATTCAGAAGATGACTAAAGAAATGGACAAAAGAAATCAAAATGAAGCATTTTTGTTTTCTCTAAATGAATCAACACTTACTGCAAATTATTTCTTGACATACAAAGAAATGGAATGACAATACAGCTCCACAACGTACATGAGAAGCGTGTCTTTAAAAATCATTACTTGATTAACTTTATTTTGAAATTAATTTTTTAGAGACATGGTAATTAAACATTTTAAATGCCAATCAAAATTTGATAGCAAATAGTATGAAGTAAAACCCAAACAACAGAGTCTTTGCACACACTTAATCTGATTACTTGCATTATCTCGGTAGAAAAGGTTATTTTCCAAAGTGGCCACGGATTCATTTTATGATTTTCTAGAGTAATAAATCTTGTAGAATTCTAAGTTCCCATCAAGTAAAGGAGTTCCCACCTTACCCATTTCCTCCAAACATATGCTATGGCACATCAGAATGTATTATCTGATTAAAAAATATCGTGCTTTTTGTCAGCCGGATTCTGCTCATTTGCAGTGGCATAAAATATATCCCTGCTCCCAGAATTCTAACTTCAAACCCAAATTCAGCAAATGCATTTATAGACCAGAATGGATAACACAAGCACAATTGCATTTCACAGGAGACATCAAGGTAATATTCTCCAGATTTGGAGCTATTGAAAATTAGATGCTTAAGCAGATCCAAGCTCCAGCCTCCAGTGTTTTGTTACTCATACTGGAAATGGTGGTATCTGCACTGTTTCTCCAGGTTAATGTCCATCTCACACATGTCAGCACACTAACCACCTGACTGAGAAATAAAGGAGAATATAATATACTGCAGAAATGGCAGAAAACACATTTTTTCACATCAGCCAACCTGAGTAATGGGTATCTCAAACCTGGTAACGTCAGATGTGTCACATGAGAAGTTTGCATCTCTTTAACTTTATTTAACTACTGTGATCACCAACTTACACACTGAGATACCTGAACTTGGTAACAGCCTTGGGAAATGAAAACAGAGGTCTAAACATATACAGTAATTGTTAAGAACCACATTCTGAATTTAGTATGTTATGGAAGGGTCTTCTGCATATCATGAAATTTTGGGTAAAAGTAAAACATATTACTCATGAGGTGTTGTCCTTTTAGTCTACTAAGATTCAAAATTGAGTTTGTCATAGCAAGATAGAGCATGTTTAAATGTAGCTAGAAAATCCTCTCAGGACAAGTTGCAGCAGCAGAGTTAAAAGTTGCCAAAAAGACAGTGCTAATAAGGCAAAACTATGCCCACAGTTTGCTTTAATACTAGAAAAATAGCTAAAAATATCTTTACATACTTGAAAAATCCCTCCAAACAAGAGGCACCAATGACAATCTGTCTCAGTTCTGAAGGAACTGACTAAAACCAACAGGATTTATCACCTACCTAACATTGCCAGGAACTACATAAGGCTGCTGCTTTAAAAGCTTCACACATCCACAGTGAGTTGCACACGCCTAAACTCACAACTCTTACATCTAGAAAGATGACCACCTATGTTACATTTAAATCCTTTACATGACATCTTTACCATGGAAAATCTGATCAAAAGAAACAGGCTTTCAAATATTCAGTAAGCCAAACCCCTGAATTTGGGGTGCTCCCAAGAAATAAGCATCCAGTTATATCTGTGGGTCCTTTAAATGAGTGACCACCATAGGTTACCCTGAGGGCAGACATCCTTTAAAAAGGACAAAAACGAAAGTGTGCTTTTTTTTGCTTGCTTGCTTTGAAAACGGGACAGAGAAGACAGCACTAAGAAAGACAGCTTGCTAATTGGGAATATTTTTAACACATCTAGGGAATAAACCGCATGAAATATTTAATGCAACTCCATTTGAATGTAATATTCAATTTACCTTGTAGGAAAAATTCTTGAAAGGAGTGCTATCAAGTAAAGCTGAATCAACTATCTTAATATGCCTAAAATTTGTCTCATTATATGGAGCCAAGGATGTTCTGGGCTTCAAATACCACAATTTAAAACACCATTTAAAAACTAACCACACTTCTATATAAAATTCTACAAAATACTTTGCCCCATGGTAGCAAAATTCACAGCATTGGTCACATAATGAAAAATAAACATACAATAATTCTTTGAGTTTTGCTGACATTATTACTGACATGATTCTAACCACAGACTAAAAAATAAGGAGGGAGAAAAAACAAGTTGAAAAAAATTATGATAAAGCAATGGAAAAAGAAAAATGCTTTTTGAAGATGGCTGGATTATTTCTAATGTAATTTAAGCTACCTTGAAAGTGTATACTGTGTATGTAAAGCTATTTCCATATACCAAGAGAATAAAAAGACAGTGGCTGCTACATTCCTAGTTTTGAATTTGCAAAAGGGAGTTCAATATTGGATAAATGTATGCAGTAAACTTAGGGCCCAACACAGTAGGCTGGAAGGCTACTTAGTTTTAGTAACACCATCCTTAACATACTGTGGTGAGAAATACACTCCTATGATCTGTGATATGAAATGGAGGAAATAAGGAAAAGGCAATTACTTAGGACTCCCTTAATGCTCTGAGATGTTTAATTTTGACTTCAACATAACACAGTTGTGTTACAAAAGCAATTTTCATGTTATCCAGGACAGTGGAAATACAGGCAGGATTGAAATTCTGACCCTGCAGATACCCTTTAGAGCTTGAGGTGTGCTGTGTGAGGTCTCCAATTTTCACATCATTTTGATAACTTAAATGCCAAAAAGCAAAAGGGGTTGAATGAAAATATAAAAAGAKAAACAACTTAAACAAAAAGTGGGTGGAAGTGCCTTACCAGTTTTGGGTGTCAAACTCAAATCTGTGTCAGAAGAAGAGGACTGTCGACTGTAGGACTTGGAAGGTGAAAAGGAATAGGTTTGGTTTTTCAGAGGGGTGGAGGGTCCTGATGAATATGTATTGGGATTGGGATCTTCATTGAAAGGAATCCTGCCAGAAGAAGGTGGAAACATATTCAGTAATCCTGTGCCAAAGGACCTGGCTGACAGCAGCATGATCCAAACACCAGGATGGGACTGGGGCAGGGCCAGCAGCTATTCCTTAGGAGCGAGGCTGGGAATGAGGCCAGAGGCAAAGAAATGCTGTTTTACCCTCTCAGCATCCTACACACAGATGCTCGTCATCTACAATGAAACAATTAAGCCAAATGAAAGGCATGAGATGTGACAAAAAATTATATATATATATGCAAAATAAAAAAATTGAAAAGTTTATGGCTTAAAAATCTGGTCAAATACACAATGCTTTGAGTTAGTTTAATAAAGAAAAAATGATTTCAAATCATAGCTGTGTTTATACATATTTATACACTTATGTATATACACATATGCATTTTAAGGTTAAAAAAAAAAAAAAGATATGTTTCCTTATCCTATAGCATCAGCAGCATGCCACAGCTAAAAACAGAGCAAAGAGGAGAATCTTTATGGGAACAACTCTATCAACAAACAGTTTATTTATGCACAGCTTGACTTACCTGCTCTCTAAAACCATCTCTTCCACAAATGGCACAGACCCTTCCTAGAACCATTGTAAAACCTACTGTATGTGAATTATGTTTGAAAGCAATTAGGAGCTCAAATCACTGTTTCCCAGTCACATCACCTTACTGTTTTAGTTAATTTCACAGGAAGCAAGAGTGTGTGAAAGTGAAGAGCGTGGCTTTGTGGAAGAGACTCCGAGGCATATCCAAGAACCTATCCTGCATTTGCTGGAGCTGCAGCACCCTGGGAACAGCAGGTGTGTCCGTGAGGAAACGGGGGAGGAGAGAGGGCGGTACCTGCCTACCCTGCCTGCCTGCCTGCCCTGCGGGGGCACTGTGCCTGCGGCTGCCTCTGCCCAGCTGCAAGTGTCAGCAGACTCGTACCAGTGTAGATGAGAGTGGGAACAGACACAGAGAAGTTCTGAGTGAGCCGTGAGCCAGTAGCAGTGTGAATTGGGCTGTTGTGGGTCGAGCGGCATCCATGGCTGGGCGCGTGAACCAGCGGAGACCTGAGAGAGTTTGCAGCCAGGGTGGGAGAAAAGAAAACAATACATACAAACAGGTTGCAGAGTTATGTTACCAATGATTTCAGGGAAGTTTAGATAGAGGAGATCTCTTACTCTAAGCAGACTCTAAGAATTGCAATTCCTAGCATGCAAGAGTCCAGATGAAATAAAAGGAGGGAAAGGAACAGCTTAAGCGCTTGCTTGTGACTGCATCATTGATTTCTGGCAACAGGCCATCAAGTTAGTAAAGCCAAGAATAAGAAGAATCAAATTAGTTGGTTTTGCTGCCTTAGAGAAACATTCCCATTTTTTGAACTGAGGCAATATCCATCACTGAGTTGAACATGGATAATTTGGGAGGTGGAATTTCCACATTTTGCTGCAGAGTGAAAGCCACTGGTTTATTTATGGGTGCTTTTTGAGTTGATAATTACTAGGTCTACCTTTTATGTTTTTAAACACCATGCTGTTGCTCTATGCTGCACTGTATCCTAAAATTTAAAGGCAATTTTTTAAAATCAAGACAAGTCAAACAAGTTATGCCTTGAAATAGAAACCAGTAATTTTTAAAAGTCAGCTCATATTTTGCAAAATTTTRCAGAGCAATTGATGCCTGCACAACAAAAATGCCTCATCTCTCTTGCAGTGACAGAACAGTTCAAGTTAACGAAAATGGCTACTTCAATTAATACATCTAGAAATACAGGGTATGGAATACACTTCTTGATGCAGTTTTTTCCTTTCTGTATTGCTCTACCAAACAAAATAATTAATTTATCCATGCAAAAAAGTAGCAACAGTTGAAAGAAGACTGCAAGTATATTTCTATTAATTTGTATGGATATCAAAACATTCAAACTGTTTCGTGCTGGAGTACATATGACAAAAATCACAAAATTCTAATTCTCATCATAAAAAGATTTCTCTGCAAGTTCACTGTCTACCTGTTTTGCCATAGTCCTTCTTGTTTTACAACAGTAAAAAGCAAAGCACACAATAAAAGATGAGACCTCTTTGGGGTCATTGTCTAAATCACTGACCAAATGATCAGAATTCAAAATTTACCTTATACACCTATAAATACACTTATAAACATTTAAGCTTGAACCAAAAGTATATTTGTGAGAGTTCCTCACTCAAATGTTCATTGCACAAACACAGCATCAAAGCAGAACTAATTAAACTGGTGGATCACAAGTCAAGGATATGTAGTACTACTGCTACACAAATACAAAGAAAGTCATCTTAAGCAAGAACTACCACTCCAGCTTCTACTGAAATCACAGCTCATCCAACCTAAAACATTTCAGAATTGTGGAATAGAAAACTTATTGCAGACAAATAAAACTACAAAAGAAAAACAAATTCTGGGGAAAAAACAAATCACATTGGTTATGAAAAACTGAATGAGTATGAAAGGAAGAGAGGTGAAACTTGTTTCCCTACAAGCTACTAATTCATACTTACTCCTTCATTTCTTTGGATGGGGAGTTACATGCAGGTAAAAATGCTGATGTGTTACTTAATTTATCCAAYGTGCAGGCTGTTCCTATGGCTCTCACTACGAGTCCAGACTCTCCCTCCAAATCAAAACACTGCAAATAACCAACAACAGCATTTCCTCTCATTTCAAGCACCTTCAAGCCAATCTTCCTTTGCAATTCACCTACAAAACAAAAGGTAAAGAACTCAGAGCTGCAGTGAACTTCTATTCTCTTTTGTGATCTTTGACTCAGATTTTGGAGTGCCAACCAAGTCAGCAGAACGGGTAATAAATCCAATCCTACATAGCTGGGCCAAGGAGCCAGCCACAACCTCCTACAACACTGTGTGATACCAATCACTTACACAGCTTTTGGCTTTTCTCTCCAAATCCATTCGAACTGCCAAAACAACATATCATTTCAGAGGTTTTTCCCACTAGTCTTTATTTTCACTAGGCTTTTTTTTTTYCCTTTTTTCTACTTATTCAGAGAGAGAGGTCAAGATGTGCTGTGGAACTCACGTAAGTTTCTAAATACTTCATATTTAATACTTCAATACAATCATAATACATAATATAATAATATAATTTATAGTATATAATAATTTAATAATTTAATAATATATAATACTTCAAAACAATGCAATTAATAATTTAATAATATATAATACTTCAAAACAATGCAATTGTTTTGCAGATCTTTAAAATCTCTATGAACAAGCATCTATAATTTCTTCATTTACCAATTCGTTTAAGCATATTTCAACTTTTTTCCTACATTTTGCCCCTCTACTGCAAACCAAACACTGCAAYTCCTATTAACTGCACACAAGGACTGAAAGGCTGTGACTACAAGAAACTGGTCTGTCRTTGATGCTTTTTTAGGAGGACATAATTAAAAAATTAATGGTTCTGTGTAGCTGGATTGTCTTGGTAATAACTCAAGTGGAAAATATCATCTCTGCACCCTGGGGGGCAGTGCCAGTACCTGACATGAGTGAGATGAGCCTCTGGCGGGCCTCGTTGGAGGCGCGGGGCGTGCGGATGCGGTCGATCCACTGGTACTCGGGGTCCTCGTTCACCACCAGCTCCTCCACGAAGCCGTGGATCACCACGGCCCGGTAGCACTTGGGGATGGAYGTGGCTGGTACAGACACACACAGCAAAGGGGTGAGAGACAGGCCTCTGAGCCAAGCACAGCAACAAAACCATCCAATTACCCATCACAGTGATTTCATCCAGACCATTTTCTGTGAAAACGTGGACACACACTGGTAAGGTAACTGTCCAGTGYACCAGTTACAGCATGTACCTTTATGAAACCTTCTCACTTTGGGCCTCTTTAAAAGGATATGGACCCAAAATAACACCATGTGTGCATGCACAGGCACTGAAATGCAACTTCTGGACATTAAAAAATCCCATCAGTTATTTACATTGTTTTGAAACGTGAACAGTAAAAATGTGTTAAAGGGAAGCAATTTGTGTTAATGTTATTTTCACTTGGTTTATGCAATGAGCTCCCTTCTCTGCCATGAGAAGGGAGACAGAAGAGGCAAAGAAAGAAAAGGAGGGAAAAAGTTTTTGTTCAAATGAACTTTTTTCCTCTACTTACTGCAAAAAAATTTGACGCCACAGGATGACTGCCTAAATCTGTTTAAATCATTGAAGAGATCTACTTTCACCACCACGTTGATCTCCCCACGTATACCTATCAATAGAAACCATGAMATACCAGAAGTTATAACAATATAAGTGCATCAACACAAAATTAGACCTATAAATTATTTCCTGTTATTAGTAATTAATGGCAGAGGAGCAGGAAGCCATAGCCTTGCCTCTCAGGTCTGCTGCAGAGACACTGGCTCAGAGGAAGTTTCTARTTCTGCCAAGCCTGTGGCACAATGAAAGTGACACTCCTCAAATGCCTGTCTGCACCAAACAGAACTTTATAAGAAAGATGGGGCTGGGGAAAGAGACGCCATCAGCCTCTTGATGCTGCAGTGGCCTCTGCTGCRGGGTGCTCTCTCTGCTCAGTTTCCTCCCTGAAACAATTTCAAAACTGCAGTAAAGCTCCCCTCTGAAGTTCAGCCCAAGGAGAAATATTTATGGTTCTTTCTTGAACCACAAAGTGACACAGGAAGTGTTTGCAAAATACTTTAAGTGTGACAAGAAATACATAAARATAAGGTATTATAGTCCTTTTAGACAAAGGTTAATTTTCAACTATGATTAAACCTTACTAGAAATGGAATATTTTCTAACACAGAACCATTCCTTTTTGGCTTCTCTACTTTMCTGTTCTGAGCTTTTTCTTCTTTTCCCCACCCAGTAACAAAATCAGTTCACACATTATAGGTTCTGACATTTTGAGGACTAAACTTCTTGATGAGTCTGATCTCTCATGTCTTTGGAAGCCTTTATCACACCAGCATATGACACTGAAACAGCAGCACTGGATTTGTTGTTCAGCTCAGACATTGCTGCAATAAAATCAGCTGCATCTCCCTTCCAAAATGCCAACAGAAAGAAGCCTTCAGTTATTGTAACAGAAAATGCCTCRTGGTTATACATTTTCACAAACAATCATGTTGAGGTGAAAGAAAAAAAGTTTAATACCAACTTATGAACATTGTATTCTTTTTTAAGGAAGCTCAATTAATGTTTGCCAAGAATCAAGATAATTGGAATCTAGTGCTATGAGCATGAAAATAAAAGAATTCCAATTTTACTTACATAGAAAAAAGCTATGAAATACCAACATATCTGGAAAAATAAAGAGAAATCTAAGTCTCTCTAACCTACCAGCTGTACACATCCTGAAAAAAGTGTTTGCATAATTTAGCTCCAGAAGAAAATGTGTGATAGGAAAATGTGCATAGGATAAATAGGTAATTAAAAAAAMCAGTATTTTTGCAATATTTCTTAATATTTCTGCTTGCTGTAACTGGTTTAAATGCAAAAAATACTGTGCATCAGTTATGATGAGCATCTGATGAATGCCATTAATTATTTCCCAACAGTGATTTATAATTAGCTTTGAGCATCATTAGGTCATTTAATTCACCCTGAATAATGAAGGAGGGGGACAATGGCAGCCACAGAGATGTTCTGCAYCAAGGTATCCAAGCAGCAAGTTAATTGCTCTAAACTGACATTGGCTCTCTGAGACAAAAGCTGTTCCATCCCAATCAAAAGCAAAAATATCACTGCCTTTATTTTYTCATACCTTCAAGATATTCTGATGAAATCCACCTAGCACTGAGAGCACTTACTGCAGGGAAAAGGGATTTCATCCTCTTGAAGACATCTCACATCCTTGTCTCTTCATCTCAAGTGAAGTTTATCCCAAATCCCAGGAAGGCACACTTCAAGTAACCCCAGCAAAATTACATTTGTTTAACAAACACATGGTAATTAGACAAATATGTCTGAGTCTTTTTTTTAATCAGAAATTTGCAGTAACTAGTGAAGATGTTTTCCCACTTGTCACAAGTCCTATGGAAGGCATTCKGCCAAGCACCAGTCTTTACTCCCCTGCCAGAAATTTTCTCATGTCAGAAAATAAGGGGGAAAAAAGCCAGGAAAGTAGTTTTCCAACTCCAAAGCTAAAGTTATTACAAATTTCTGAATACAGCTTATGAGATTGTATGAAGCAGATTAGATTCCAAACAAGCCTGGTTTAAATCAGCAAAGCTTACCATGAATGGTGTCATAAATTGGAAACCACCCTGAAATAACCGTGGCAGCCTCACTGTAGAGCAGAGGGTCGATGTCTATGTACACCTTGCCAATGGCATCGTTGGCACTGTACGTATCGTGGTCAAGGACTGTGATCTGCAGAGGCTCGTCCTGCAGCTCCTCATCATCCACCTGCAACACAAAACACAAAAACACAAAACACAAAAACCTGGGTATTCCAAAATGTGCAGGGAAACACTGCTGAAAAACAAACACAGAGGAGAAGAGAGTTAGCAATGAACAGTGACACTGATAGATCTGTAATGTCAGCTTCCTGATGCTAAACAGCACTTTCACTCATTTTGGCTTTATCCTTCAGAGACTGGTGAGATCCTGGAAACTGAGCTATCACTGGCAGAGGAACAGAAAAGCACAATTACAGAGAATATTCATTTTAAAATTCCACAATATTTTAAGTCACACTTAAAATACTGTCTACCTATCTCCACAATACATCCTGATAGACAAATAAAAAAAATAAATAAAGGAAGAAAGGAAAAGAAAGAAAGAAAATTTAAGATAGAATACCTCAGAGGACTACTATGCTCTGAAGTTTATGGTGTTCCCATCACTGGTCAGTGGCTTAACAGTAGGTATTTTACACAGCCTGCAGTAGAGTTCAGTAATTCTACACATGCAATTTCCTATACAAATGCAATAATCCCTCTACAGATAGTGACTATTTTCTTTTAGGACAAAGACAGSCATTCAACAAATTTTTGTGTTCAATGTCACAAACCAAGAATTAAGTTTGCTAGCTGCAATGGGATGACTCATCTAAGTGTTTGCAGAATTGTGATATTGCCTTAGTGCACAGTAAATGAACCAGAACTACACACTCAAGTGTTGCAATAATTAATTTATTCTAAACATAATCCTCATTTCTTAAGTAGTAAAAAAATGAAAGAAACATGTAAACACTTGTTCAGGGCATAATGTCAAAGGACACCAACAAATTAGATCCTGGAAAGCAACAAGCAATTACAGGAAAATGCTGCGTGCCCTCATTATTACATAAGGAAACGAGAAGAGAAAGTGTCCAACAATTGTTGTCCAAGCTCGTTATTTTGTAATCTTCACCGAGGAATTTTCCATTTTCTCCTCTGCATTATCCTTGCCACCAAATGTAAGACTTCAAATACCAATTAACTTCCCTTGCTCAAAATTAAAAAAAGCCCACAAGAATGCCTGTACTTTCATATATATGTATTTATTTATACAAAATATTTGTACTGATAACTGTACTGAAAAAGCCTTTCCCCTGCTGCCCTTCCCCACCTTCACTGCAGCACTCTTTTCTAACAGAACAACATTCAATTGGATCCAACCTGGCAAGCTTTTATCTTCACAACCACTCCTAAAAAGCCAAGGAGACGCCCTCGGCAWACAGGGTCTGACTGGAGCTGGGTTTGCTGGAAAGGCTTTGTGCATGTAAACACAAATACACTTCACGGCTCACTCTCTGCTGGAATGCAATTATTTAATTAAGGCAGCTAAACCAGAGTTTAAACTGTCTATACAGTTACAGGCCAACTCTTAAAAAATACTTACTTCAAATTTGAACCACTCAGAATTCCACTGAGGATTAAGTGATTTGGGATACACATCTGTCTTAAATGTTGTATTTCCAAATTTCACCTAAAAACAAAAACATTCAATTAGCAATTACAAATATTAATAAAAAGATTCTGAAACTCATTTAATTGACATATTTCAACCCATCATTTTCTTTTCACTGAGTGGCTTTTAAATTCAATTTATATATTTCAGTATCCACRTGTCAATAACATTTCCAATCAATCTCTCTCTCCTCCTATCACACGACTAAAATTGTTTCTTTTCCTCCTCAATCATTTGAGAGGCAAAAATATCACTTACATTGGCTATTCAAAGTCACTTTACATACTCTCCTTACCCTCTACAAGGAAAAATATTCTGAACACTGATAGTTTATGACTCTTCTCTCTAGGATTTCTCAATCAGCTTCACAGACAATTGATGAAATAAATATAAAGACAAACTRGATTTGAGATATACAGAGAGAGGACTACCAAAAATTGAATATTTTCCTTACTTTTATTGCTTATTGCACCTTCAACCACATAATAACTCACTTCAGCAGTACCCATATGGTCTCCACAGGCATCTATTTCAGGCTAAGCCCATTTGGGTTTTGTGGGGGCTTCTTGTTTCCTTTTTTAAAGTGAAACTGAATTTCTGTGATGCTCCATACATCAGGAAGCCACATAGCACATGGAAGAGGCTWTATTTCTCTGCAGCTTTCATTGCAAACCATTTCCAAACACCTGCAGTTCTCCGAATGCTGCTTCTCAAAAAAAGGAGCACTGCACCTCATACCAGGTACTTACAAATACTCAAAATTACATTTTAAATTTATTCAAGATTCTTAAGGAAGATAATGACTAGGCAGATGGAAAAGAAATGCTGGAGTTAGAGGTTTTGACAGCTTTTATCTTTTAAAAGGCTAAACACATTTTGGAAAAGAAATTTAGGCCTGGATGTGAACACTGTGGTAATTTTGCTCAAGACAGTGTTAAGTGACCACCTGGTACATTTCAATAGCATAGAGACTGTCTTGCACAGGTGCATCTCCCAGCTCTGAAGGGATTCTGTGCTTGCTGAAGTACACTCACATGCTGCTAGCACTGGCTGCAAGGGAGCTGCCAGTTGAATACCAGCTCTGGCTCCAGAAGCTGCCAGGATCCAACATCCTGAGCTCCACCCAGCCTATTTTAAGGTGTTATCTTGGGAGTAAATCAGTTCCCTTAGAGCCCCAGGCAGTTATAACTGAATTTCCCCCGTGCTCCAGCTAGGTCACTGAAGCTGGTAGAGATAATAAAACACCACACTGCTGCCCACTGTGCAAAGTTAAAAGCACATTTATGGAAGAAATTGTAACCAAATATTCTGAGTTGGGACAAGGATCATTGTGCTCACGCTAGTGAAGTCCAAGTTTTGCATAACTTGAGCCAAGTAAGAGCTGTGAGGTCTCTTCTCATTTTCTTTCCTAGTTCTAAGTATTTAACAAGGAAATTTAAGGTTGGTAAACAACTAGAACCTTAACATCTGCTTTTCATTTTTATTTAAGGAAAAACACATTGYAGTTTTTCAGCAATCTCACACAGAAAAATGAAACAATAGTTTCAATCCCAACTTATTTTGCAATAAATCTCACCTGCTGTATTGCCTACTCCATACAGGGAAAGGGAAGTTACTTCATACTGCTCCTAACTAACCACCCTGAAAGCAAGGCCCCCATCTGGGTATTTCTATACCCTTGTCTGTGCCAAGACACCCATGGAACTGCATGGCAACCCAGCTATGCAAGCTGATCTCAATGAAAATGTTCATTTTCCTTTTTTGCTAGGCTAGTATTTTACTATATAATTTCAAAAATCTACTTTGCTACACCGACAGTAGGGCTGGGAACAAGCGACCCACAGAGGAGGAGAGCTGTTTCTCCTAACACAGAGTAAAACCAGGCCAAATGAAACTCAGAGAACTGCATTTCCTAGTCCTGTGTTCCCTGTCTCCTAGTAGCAAGCATCAGTTGTTGTCATTTCAGACTGGATTAACAGGCAGCCTGCAAAAGAAGCTTTTAAAAATTAAAACCTGACCAGTGAAACAGCTGACAAAACAGTGAAACACTAAGTTTCACATAAGAAAATAAAATGCTGTACTATTTCTGCTCCACTGAAAGGCTGGAATACATCCTCACTTGACCACCAGCTTACTGTCCCATTAAGCAATGTCCTTAGATTCTAACATCAAACAAATTTTTAAGCACCCAATTAAATCAGGACTTACATACCCCAAATTTACTTTTATATTAATAGTATCATATTTCCCAGTGTATACAGGTCTAGTAAGCCATTCTGTCTTCCTATTTAATTCTAGTACTGTGCCCACTTCAACCACTCAATTGTGGTACACCCCAATCTGTATCTGGGGTACAAGACACGCATTTCCAGAGCACACCATTTTTAAATAGCTCTGATTTTTCTCAGAGTCCCAAACCTATGGGATGCTTCTGAAATGCTCTAAGTCATTCATAYAGGAAAAAGTGAATCAAAAAGCATAAGGACTATGTAACAGAAATCATAAAAAGGCTTGGATTGGAAGGCACCCCAAAGGCCATCCYATTCAAACCYCCTGCCATGGGCAGGGATGTCACCCATTGGAGCACACAGCTCAGAGCCCCAGCCAACCTGGGCCTTTCCCACTGACTTTACACWGCAACTTTACAACGCCTTCCTAGAAAGACCCTACATATTGCCTGCAAGCTACGTGACTGCAAAGAAGCTAGATACTCCGGGTGCAATAAAGTGATTTAAGCACGCAAACAATATCAAGTATTTGTTGACTAAAAGCCCCCTTTGAAAACATTTTAGTATTTCAAATGTTTTAAAAGACGAACATTGGCCTTAAAAGTAAAGCCTGTACAACCAGTCATGTATTCAGCAATATGACTGCTTTAAAGATGATTTTATTACTTAGCCACCCTGCTTGCAACAGGTCTGTCTGATCAGAGACCGGGTTGGGCTGGAAATGCCCTGTGGGATCACCGAGCCCGAGCTGTGACCGACCACCACCGGCACAACCGGCACCGAGACCCGAGCACCGAGTCCGGAGCACCTCCAGGGACGGCCCCTGCCCCGGGCAGCCCGTCCCGATGGCTGATCCCCCTTCCCGGAGCAGCTCCCGCCCGTACCCGCAGCCCCGCTCCGCTTCCCGGAGCGCCGTTCGGGCCCGGCAGGTGCCTCCCCGCGCGGGCCCGGCCCGCTGTGCCCCGCCACCAACCTCCACGAAGGCGTCGGTCAGGTCGCTGGCGCGGTCCATCACCGGCAAATGGCGCCCCGCCACGATCTTGACCTTCAGCTTCCCCGGCATCTTCCTCCTGCCGTGCCCCCCTTATCCTCCTCCTCCTCCCGCGGCCGCAGCGGCAGCGCCACCGCGCCTGTGCCATGGAGCGCCGGGCGCCGCTGCGCATGCGCGGGGGCCGCCCCAGCCGGTCGGCGGGAGCGGGAGACGAGCCCCGGAACCGGGCACTGGAAAGGAGCTCGGGACAGGAGCCCCGGAACCGGGCACCGCCGGGCGGGAGAGGGAGCTCGGGACGGGAGCCCCAGGCAGCCCGTTCCGATGTCTGATCACCCGGGGACTGCCGGGTGGAAGGGAGCTCGGGGGAGCACCCAGGGCAAGCCCTCTGCCGGGGCACGGCCACCCAGAGCAGGGGACAGGGAAACGGGCTCAGGGGGTTTCCTGCAGAGGGAGATCCACCCCTTCCCTGGGCGGCTGTTCCAGGGCTCTGCCAYCTTCAGTGTGAGGAAGCACTTCCTGATGTTGAGATTAAACTCCTTGTGCTTCACCTCATGGCCAGTGCTGAACTCCTTGTGCTTCACTTCATGGCCGTTGCTCCTTGTTCTGCYACTGGCACCCCGAGAAGTCTGGCCCCGTCCTCTTGGCACCCATTTGAGGTATTTACATGCATTGATAGGATCCCCTCTCAGTCTTCTCTGGAATAAACAGGCCCAGCTCCCAATCCTTTCTCCTTAGTGATGCTCCAGAGCCCTCATCATTCCTGCGGCCCTCTCCAGCAGCTCCGTGTCCCTGCTGTACCAGGGAGCCCTGCAGGTGCGCCCTGGCTGGGGCCGAGCACAGGGGCAGGATGGTCCCCCCTCACCTGCCGGCCGCGCTCCGGAGCACCCCGGACACCACCGGCGCTCCCAGCTAAGGACATGCTGTGCCATGCTCAGCTCGTGCCCCAGCAGCACTCCCAGCCCCTTCCCCGCAGAGCCGCTCTCCAGAGGACCCTCCACCCACCCGGTGCCGGTATTTGAGGCTGTCCCTCGGCAGGTCCGGCCCTTAAGCCCGGCCTGATTAAACCCGCGGGGCCGCCCTGCCCGGCTCCAAGATGGTGCCCGCGACCTCGGGGCGCTGCCGAGCTCCCGCTGCTCGATGGGGCCGTGGCCTGAGCGCCGAGCTATCGATGGCGGCACCGGAGCGGACGGGACCGGACCGGACCGGACCGGACCGCACCCCGGAACCCGCACCCTGCGTGCTCTGTCCCGCACCCCGGATCCCGCTCCCCCTATCCCGCTCCCCGCATTCCCTCATCCCGCCCCCCGCCTTGTGCCCGCTGCAGCAGGGATGCTCTGCCTGTCCCGGGAAGGAGCTGCTCCCATGAATTCCAGTTCAAAGGGAGCCGGGAGCACGCGTGCATCCCCAGACACCCAGTGGGAATCTCCTGTAAAGGCTTTAAAAACAGCACCCCGTTCGTGGGATTGCTTTGTTTTCTTAATCGAAACACAAACATTTACAGTATTTGCAGGATTACGGATAGATTAGATGGAGTTTAGTTATCAGAAGTAGGAGGATTTGGTACGGTTCCTGCAACCAGGTTGTAACTTTGTGATGCCTGAAAAAGCCCTTTGTTTGGGCACTAGCACTGCGGGAGCTTGGCACAGAGCCGGGCAGCGGGGGCAGGGTTGGTCGCGGGTGGGGTGAGACCCTGGGGGCTGTGTGAAGACCTCGGGGCTGTGTCAGAGCCTCGGGCGCTGGGGGTGTGTGAGACCTCGGCTGTGTAGACCGGGGGCCTGTGTGAGACCCTCCTTGCGGCCGGGGCTGTGTCAGAGCCTCGGGCTGTGTGAGACCTGGGGGCTGTGTCAGAGCTGGGGGCTGTGAGTCGGACCCTCGGGCTGAGTGCTAGAGCCTGGGCGCGTGTGCTGTGTCGGTGCGCCTCGGGCTCTATGAGAACCCTGGGGGCTGTGTGGGCCTGGGGCCTGTGTGAGACCCTGGGGGCTGTGTCAGAGTCTCGGGGCTGTGTGAGACCGTGGCGCTGTGTGAAAGCCCTGGGGGCTGTGTGAGACCTGGGGGCGTGGGCTGGTGGAACCCTGGGGGCTGTGTCAGAGCCCTCTCGGGCTTGTGTGAGACCCTGGGGGCTGTGGTAGAGAGCCCTGTCGGGACTGTGTGAGGTACCGTGGGGCTGCTGTCGGACGTGCGGGTGAGTCAAGACCCCTGGGGGCTGTGTGAGACCCCTGGGGGCTTGTGTGAGACCTGGGGGCTGTGTGAGCCCTGGGGCGTGTGTCAAGCCTCGGGGCTGTGTGAGACTCTGGGGGCTGTGTCGGACCCTCGGCGTTGTCAGACCCTCTGGGGGGCTGTGTCGGACCTCGGCTGTGTCAGAGCCCTCGGGCTGTGTGAGACCCTGGGGGCTGTGTCGGAACCCGTCGGCTGTGGCGTGCGCTGGAAGTCTGCTCAGCAGCAGGAGCAGAAAGGAGCCCTTGTTCTCTGCCTAAGCGCTCCTCAGGTGTTGAGCCAAATCTGCTGGGATTATTTCCCCTTCTTTCTAATCCTACAAAAAGACTAAATAATGTTATGGGCTGGAGTGTGATACACCAAACAAATCATATGACTGATTTGCAGCGTGTGGTGTGGGGAATGAAGGGTGGGGATCTTTGGCTGCCTGCAGTGAGTCCCACCAACACAGCACTCTGTCTCTGGGCTTGTTTGAAGTTACCCTTGGAACAATGCATACCGTGTCCAGAGAAGGAAACAGCTGGGGAAGGGGCTGCAGCACAGTCCTGTGAGGAGCAGCTGGGGGGTTTAACTGGGGAAAAGGAGGCTCAGAGGGACCCTGTGGCTCTGCACAGCTCCTGGCAGGAGGGACAGACAGAGGGGTTAGGCTCTGCTCCAGGGAACAGGGACAGGACAAGGGGAAACGGCCTCAGGCTGTGCCCAGGGGGGTTCAGTTTGGGCATTTCTACATGGAAAGGGTGGTCAAACATTGGAATGGGCTGCCCAGGGAAGGGATGGAGTCCCTGTCCCTGCAGGTGCTCAAGGTGATGTCACAAACATCTTTTATGGGAAATCTTTTCTTTTTCTTCCTGAGAAGCTGAGAGGCTTCAGGAACAAAATGTAAATAATGATTTGCTGCTGTGGAATGGAACAGGTAGATTTGTGATTAGTCTCATGTAGTTGTTTCTAATTAATAGCTAATCACAATCTGCTAGCTCAGACAGAGTCTGAGCCACAAGTTTTGTGGGKTTTTTTTTTAATTTTTTATTCTTATCTAACTTTCCGATGAAGTC
Source organism: Sporophila hypoxantha (assembly GCA_002167245.1). Classification (NCBI taxonomy): domain Eukaryota; kingdom Metazoa; phylum Chordata; class Aves; order Passeriformes; family Thraupidae; genus Sporophila; species Sporophila hypoxantha. The sequence goes on from NDFG01000486.1 coordinate 372,659, forward strand.
TTTTTTTATTATTATTCTTTTTAGTRTAGTTTTAATGTAATAGATATCATAAAATAATAAATCCAGCCTTCTGAAACATGGAGTCAGATCCTTGTTTCTTCTATCTTCGGACTCCTGTAAACACGGTCACAGATGGTGACTGGATGTGGCACTCAGCACTCTAGTCTAGTCGAGAAGGTGGTGATGGGTCCAAGGTTTGCTCAATCTTGGAGGTCTTTTCCAACCTAAATGATTCTGTGATTCTGAAACTACTCCTAACACAGGTGTCTTGCTTCCAAAGACAGGTGTGTGCCAAGGAAGGCAGGAATGGAAAATGTGACCCCCTTCCCTCCGAATTATTATGACTTGAAATTAGAGGGCTTTCGGGCAGAGCTCTGGGGAGAGGCCGGGCAGTTTTTGGCCGGTGTGTGCGGTGTAGCAGGGCAGAGAAGCACGCCACCCCGGCGGACACGACAGGGCACGGCACAGACCCGGCTCGGCACGGCTCGGCTGCAGCTCCGGCCGCCGCCGCCAGGGGCGCTGCGGGCTCGGCTGCGCTGCTGCCCCGCGCCGCCAGGCGGCGCTGTGCCACCAGCTGCGTCCGCAGGGACGGACGGCCAGGATGAACGGGGCTGCACGGCCGGGATGGCTGCAGCGGGAGCCTCGGAACGGCAGGCCGGGCTCTCCGGGCAGAAGGCGAGAGGCTGCAGAAGCTGGGCAGCTGTGGCCGGAGCTGAGGGGTCTCCGCAGGCGGGGGTGCGTGGGTACGGTGTAGCAAAAACCGGACACGGGGAAAGAACCGGCGGGGCTGGGCAGCGGCTCCCGAACACGGCCGGGAGAGGCTCCCATAGAAGGGAGAGGACCGGGGCTCTCCCCGAGGCCCCGAGCAGATGGTGAAGGGTCCTTCTTAGTGAGGCGGCTGTAAATCGGGTTCCAGGGCAACAGCCGCTCCACAGGCTCAGCTCCACTCACGGGGGAGTGTCACTCGTGCGCCGGGGTCGGGGCAGGAACAGGCGAGAGGTAGGACTGTAGGAAAGGCAAAGAAGACTTTATTTAAAAGAACTGCGCGGTTTTTATAGAGTGGTGCGATAGATTCTATTCTATTGGCTAAGTAACAGAAATATCTTTCTCACGCACTGTCTTTGAGAGGAACAGAAAAATAAAGTAGAAAAACAGCACTTGCAAATTGTTTATAGTCAACAGGTTGTCACATCTTTCTAGCTCCTTAAAATTTCTCACAAGCCGCTGTGAGAAACGCTTGCCGTTTCTCTCTCTCTGTCCCATGGCATCCACAGGGCAGAAGGCATCAGGAACCTGCACTGAGCCCAGGACCTGCACCCAGCCCAAATCGCCAGCCCGAGTCCCGCAGTCTGTCCGTCTGTCCGTCCCCCACCTGAGTTCACAGCCAGCCGCACCCCTGCCGTGGCGGCTCCTTTCGTCTCTCTGAGCTATCGCTCGTATCGATCGTTGTGGTTTCGACCTTAGCGACGGACGGAACAGAATTCCGTGAGAGAAAGAAACGAAAGGAAAAGTCCCAAACCCCGACACCAGGACAGCCGTGAAGAGCAAAGGCCCAGGAAGGAAATCAGGAGCACAAGACGTGCTACTGATGTGAAGGGTTTAGTTAAGAWATGAACTTTTTGAGCGGAATCCCCTGATCTCACCTGCTTAAATGTTGTTCTGGCTTGCATAATCGGGCAGCCACACAGCATATGAACTGAGGAGTGTGAGGCAGCAGTACATCAAATACACTCTGTGGGTGTTTTAGGGCATTTGGGCCGTGGCAGCAAGTTAAACCAGGATTAAATAATCCACCAGAACTGTGTGTGGTGTGGGTGGTGGGTCCTCAGCACTGCTTCACCCCAAAAATGGGGCCATTGGTCCACTACACTGCTTGTGAACACAGCCATTCTTAATTTCCCTGTTACAGTAAAAAACTGCCAGCAGATGGGACCACAAAATACCACAACATTCCCTGTTGTCCGTGTTAGGTACAGCATTGGTTGGCATTTTTTCATTTCTGGTGCACTGTTGTAGAGCCCAAAATAGAGGGAATGTAAAATAAATTCTGGACTTCAAACAAGTAAAAACAACATTAACATTAATTAACATTAACATTAATTAACATTAACAACATTAAAGTAAACTTTGTCATGTGTTCTTTATTTCTGACAAAATTTGTGTTTATCTGCTGCTTTTGCTAACTGGCTTCACAGATGTCTAGTGAACAGTGTTGTCTTCTTCTCTGGGATTATGAAATACAGGGATTAATGCAATGCATATTTCTTTCTTGAAAAATTTCTGAGGATCCAGCTTTTTCAATGGAAGATTCTGTTAGTCGAAGGACTAGAAATCAGAAAACATCTCTTTTGGAGAGCCAGTTCCAATCTGGTTTTCAGGCACTTGGAAAGATGAATCAGATTTGATTTAATGCAGTGAGAAACCTGCTCGGTGTATTAGACCTTCCTTGGGGCTGAGGATTTTCTATGCTGGCAGAATGAGACTGGCTTTCCATAAATTAGCATGTTACCTCCCACCTTTCCTGCCAATGGCATTCCAGTTCTCTAGGGCCAGCAGGGACTTGTGAAAGTATACTCAGACCCCTAGAATTTATAAATTACTGGGGCTTCCAAAACAGCATTAAACTCCCATCGGTTCTAGGCGAACATAATGGATATACTGGACACTAAAGCTATACTGTGTGCATGCTCAGAACTCCACAGAAAATACTAAAAGGTGTTTTTTCATGACAAGGAAAAAATGAGTTTTGATGCCTGACTTTGCATTTCAGTATCTGGGTTGTTTCTTGCTGAGGCTTTTCCCTTCTGCCCAGAAGTGGTGTTGTTTTAGTAAGTCATGGCAATGGAAGTCCTGTTTCAGCTACTATGTGCTTAAAGAGCAGCATTGTCTCACTTGAGCAGGTGTTGTTATGTRGTGAATGGCACTGTAACTCAACTAAACAACAAGAATATTGCTAATCACAGCATTAAAGGCATCTTGTGTGGAATGGTGAGTGTCAGAAAAACAGCAGAGTTTTTGTGGGTGATTTTGCCACTTMAAGGCAACAATTCATGTGTCCCTTCTTTTTCTAAGAGAGGGAGTTTGTGATAAATATGCATGTTGAACCCTTAGTTTGGAAATGGACACTTGAGAGATAAGGTTTTCCTTATCTCTGAAGGTAACTTCAGTCTGCTGACCCATCCCATCAGGGTAGGTTTCAGTTATATTGGTTTACCACCCTTCAAGATGCAGATTAGAAGGTGGTGGTCTGGGTTTTCCTCAGGTTACAGCAGGACCTGGGTGTGGTGGGCTGTCTTCTCCACAAGGAAAAGTGCTTTTGGATAGTGTTGCCTTGAGTTGATTTAAGCAGAAAAGAATGAAAAACTTTCTGGAGGGGTTTTAGTTTGTTGAAACACAGAAAAAATGCCTTTTTACCTCTGGCCCACGGAAGATACTGGCCTTGTTTCTACTGCAGTTACTGTCATAAGTAGTCTTTGAAAGAGGAATCTTTCAGCTACCATCAGCACAGGAAATTGCAGGGTCAGATTTTGGTTTCTGGAAAAATCCCTGTATTTCTCTGTAAAACTAACCACACATTTCAAATCAATCCAGCTTAAATCTGACGGACACCAATCCAAAAATATTTTTAATGATGCTCATAGGGGTTCTGTATGCAGAGTCACGGATCCTTAGAAAAGTACCTCTGCATGCCAGGAAAAACCCCAAACTTCCCTCTGTTCTGTATGTGCTGTGCTGTGTGTCCATTGCAAGGATTTGGGTGGGCAAGTCCTGGGATAGGGGCAGAGCCCCAGTCCCTTCTGTCTGTAATTACCTGTGAGTGTCTGAGTGACCCTGCAGCCCCAGTCTCTGTCATCAGAGTGTGAAATCCTCCCTCAGGAAAGTCAGCAAGGTGGAAAAGTCTCCCTGCAGCGAGGACATGGGGTTTATTATGAGCAGGGGCTCTGATTTACACTGGAAGAGCTCTCTGTAGTTGGACTGTTTAGAAACAAGGGTAGAGCAATAGGAATGTCTGTTACCAGCCACTGGAACAAAGTCCTGCTACCACAAGGATCTCTGATATAACAGTGTGGTGAGGGAAGCAGGGAAGCCTGAGCAGGACCAATTCAAACTCGAAATATGTGCTTCATGTTGACTCTCAATTACCATTACCCTCACACTGCCAATTCCACCACTAAATGACCTAGTTCCACATCTATGTGTCTTTTAAATATCCCATAATATGCATGAAAAAAGCTTATCCAATGAACTCTAATTGCAGTAATATTCACAGTAATATTCCCATGAAGATCTAGTTGATTAAATAAAACCTAGTTGTCCTTTAAGGAATAAAGAAGGCAAGAATTATTCTCAAGGCTTACATTCAAGAGGGTAAAAATAAAACCCATATGTCATAGTCCTAAAATTATATTTCTGGGGTTTTTTTATGTACACTTGTTTCCTGTATATCAAAGGAAATTATTTCCTTTGGAAATGAGATCTCAGCACTTTGTATTCTTCTGRATGTGACACCTTTCCAGCAGTCTACTCATGTCAATCTTCTGTGGACTTCAGCAGTGTGGGGTTTGGTCCATATCAAGCAGTTTGTAAAAATAGAGTCATTCAAATCATACTAATCATAATTCTGTTTCATTGTACTATTGCTGTCTGAAGGCCTCGATTTCCATCTAGCCTTGAAAGGGGTTGGATAAAATAAATATTCACTAACACAGGAATGAATGCAATTGCCTACAGGGGAATCAAGCAACTGAATCTGATGCCATGTTCTCAGGCAGTAATTTGATCTCATTTCTGTTTCTCACAGCTCTGTGAGGGAAATGAGATTGCTTATGACTTGGTGCTTGTTCTGAGTGGCAATGGCATAACTGGGGTATCAGTTCCCAGAGAATCAGAACCATGTGCACGTGCTCCACACAGATCTTGAGTTACACCAGAATAATAATAGCTACTCAAAGTCCTTCCATGTACAGCGTCCAAGTTAATTAGTCAACACCTAGTAAATAATTTAATTACATGCAGTTGTCAGCAGCAGTATTTATAGCTTTAAAAAAAGGAAATAGTCCTTCAGTGACACTTTCAGAATTTCTGCCTTTTTTGCTTTTAAGAGTCAAGACAAATAAGATATTTAATTGTGCCAGTAATATGTATTACACTTCCAGAGTTTACTTGCTGGTTATGTTACATTTCATTATGTAATGTTATGTTATGTTGGTATTTTCCTTTTACCTGCCTAAATGTAATAAACAGATCATTTATTCAGGTCCCACACCAAACCATGGGCATATTAATGAATGTCTGTRTTTATATATTGAAATTGCTGTCACGATCAAAGGTGATGATCCTGCACTTTTGGAATATTGTAATGCTGATTAAAGCCACTGTCCCTGTCTCATCCACAGCTGTGGCACTGGCAGGAGGAGCACAGAGTGCTGCTCCTCAGGTCACTCTGTGCTGCCAAGGAGATTATTTTAACTGTGGTAACTKCATAAACTGTCCTTAGAGTAGTCTTCAAGATACTTCACAAGACATGCAAGTTATTCTCTGGTGCATTAAAGACATTAAATTGGATTATAATCAAAACCATAAATCTCTATGTTCTAAAACATGGAGTGAGTGCAGCTCTTAATAACCATGTGATACTTTTGCTTCATGTGTTCCATTTGAAATGGACATGATCATGTGAGTTATTAAATGTTCAAGTATCAAATATATCAAAAATAAAACTCATTAACAAAGCAAACCACCGAGTTCTGGTTTTAGAAGCCTTACATGCAATGCCTCACATCCAGCTTCTTACAAAGGTGGAATTCAAGCTTGTGTCTACACAGTGATACCTGTTTGTTGTCACAACATGATACAGAGGGGTTTGTGTTGTGCCAAGCCAAAGGAGACTGAAGAGGCTCAGGATCTGAATTCTGAGTCCTTATCCATGGCTGATGGGTTAATGGAAAAAGAGGAATAATTCTAACAAGGCAAATACTCACTTTGAACCTATCTTTATTCCTGAATGCATTCCCACCTGAGGTCAGAAGGAACTATCCATTCACAGACAAAGCAGAAAAGTTCAAGAACTGCAGGATAGCCCCACAAACCTTTTAAAAACTCTTAATTTATATATCTCTGTGGATTCATAGAAGTGAGTTATGTACAGTGGAAAGAAGATAGAAGGATCATTCCTTATTATCCAACAGGAATTATCCAGTTCACTTTCTTGATTATTAGCCATTTGAACAAACTCTATTTACCATCCTAATTCTCAAGTAAAAGCTCCTGTGCAGTACAAGCTGGCTAAAGGAGAAACCTCTCATTGGTGCTTGCTCTTTGAGCAGTGTCTTAATTCACTCCAGGAAGAGCTGTCTCCAGTGCTGCATTTGACCCTGTTAACAGAAATTTATGGGGCTTTTGAAATGCAAGGACAGTGTCTTTGGACTGCCTTCAAAGCACAAAAATTCTCATTTGTCAGGCCTGTGCTGCCTTTCTCTGCTTTTATGTGAGGGAGAATTATGATCATCACCTTGGAATCATTTCTTGATAGCAGCTGAGGGAGATGCTGCTTTGATTTTCTTAGCCAAGATTATTATGAACAGCATGACTTGAGAAATACTTGCTAAATAAATTGCTTAATAATACAGAACTCTGCAAAATGACTGTGCATCTTCCTAGCACCAAAGCACCTAGCAGCTGGGAAGATTCTACCAAAATTAAAATTAAACTAATATTAAACCAAAATAAGGAGACACAGTACTGTATTTTAAGAAGTAACCAAAAAAAAAAAAAAAATCCTCTCTACAGTAGCTACATGAGAGTTTTCATGTACACAGGTATAGGACTGCCATTCTGTAAGAGCTGTATCCCACAATTTAGGCTCTTGGAGTAAGAAAGATCTCCACTATCTTGCTGTTATTAATATCAGGACTAAGAACAGACCATCCTTTGCTAATTTTAGCAGTCTGAAAAAGGCAAGGAGGAATAAAAATATTCCAGTACATCCATCCTCATTTTTGGACACGCTCACTACGTTTGTGTCATAATTTTACACTCCCAGTCTTGAGATATTTCACAGATGACTTTTCAGTAGTATGAAAACTTACTGGGCTTCCTGATCTTACTGCTGTGAGTGAAGAAATATATATAATCAGTTTGCAAAGTACAACCATTCCAAGAATTTGTTACAAAGCAGAGCTGTGGTCTGTGGAGGCCGAATTCTAAATCCAACAAATTAACTGCTGGTACGTGGAGCTTCTTATTTTATCTGTGCCTTTCCTTTCCAGTGATTTTCCATTTATGCCAGAGATTATCTCAAAGCATTGTGTTAAGTTTCAGTGCCTCAAATTAATAGATTAATCACTTCATCAGCCTTCACTTAATTTTGGAGGATTGTTTTGAAATTAAGACAGACCTAATATTATTTTAACCTCGTTTTTGTTTGCATGTGTGGGGAAACAGCTTGATAGCACCGATCTTCAAGTTTAAAAAAACACAAACTGTCTCAGATAACATTTGAAGAGTTTTTCTTGAATACCTGCCATGTACAGAATGCTTTTGGCAGTGATGCCACCAGGGTGGGGAGCCAGCAGAGAGATGTACAACAGATGATGACCCCCCTGCCATGTTAGACACTTGCCTGTCCTCTGCAATTCACATATTCCAAGGTTTTTTGCTCAGGGATTGTTAGATAAGCAGCATAAAAATGGTTTCCATGGACACTTTTTGTTATCTGCTTGCAGCAGAGGAGCAGCAGCTCAGTCTTTCAGATGCAGGTTTTGCAGCTCTGATCCTTCCCAGCCTCTAGCTGAGGCTGTGCTATCAGAGCAGGCTGTTGGAGAAGTTGTGTTTCAAATCTCTCTGTGATACTGAGTGGCTCCTTCCCCTCCTAAACCAGCTTTGTGTCAGTTTCATTTTCTATTCACAGTGGTAGACATGCCTTTTTCACACAGCCACTGAAAATGACTTTATGTACTAAAATGCAATCCTCACTCACAGCCTTGTTAACTGGCAGTATCTAAATTGTGATGAACAAAATCAGGTTGTTGAAATTGGTGCAGCTAAAAAGTAATCTGGAAAAAGAATGATTCTGTTACAACCAGATGGTCAGATGCACAGAAGTATCAAAACTCTTGGCTGGGGCTGGGCTGGTTGCATGCTGCGTTATGCTTCTCTGCATAGCTCTCCTCATTCCAAATTGCAACAACTGAAAATATTGGGATGCTGAATTTAAAGCACAGCTCTAGCATTCCTGGGAATGTCTGGCATTCCTTACAGACGTTACACTACCCAGCATGCAGAAGCCTGCTATTTTTGACTCAGTCTCAAAGAGGACACAGTGATTAGGATTCTTGTGATTTAATTATGCTTGTTGTTTGGTTGGGGTTTTGTTTTTTTGTTTTGGTTTTGGGGTTTTTGTTGTGTGTATGTGTTTTTGTGTTGGGTTGTTGCTGTTGTTGTTATTTAATTGAGACATTTCTTGTCCCCACTGTTCATATTTGAAGTCTGTTTTAGGACCTCTAGTGCACAATTAGAAATTTCCAGCAATACTCTAGTATCAGTTTATGCCTGATTTATTTTTTGCACGCTAATGTTGTTTTCTAGCCCAAATGTACATTTTGCCTTCAGGACACATCTGTGCATTGTGATGAATGGTTCTGTCCACACAGCTCTGCTGGTCCTGGGTGGAACTAGCCAAGCTACTCTTCCAGGAGGATGGAGATCTCCATTTACTTCAGAATGCTGTTCTCCTTTATCCATACTCGTTTTCTTTTTCTGGTTTGTTTTTTCATGTATGAGGCCTGAATTGGACTTGGTGTTTCATGTGAGGTCTTGGCAGTGTTTGTGCTACAGTCCCCCTACTTTACCTCTGGATTTGCAGGTAGTCCCTGCTGTAAGTACCTTTTCCAGTGCACCCTGGGATTCCCTCTGCCTGTTTGACAAGTGTACCACATCAGAGAGGCAGACAGGTCCATAAAGCAGAGCAGAGCCCAGTCACAGTGCGATTACAGTCACAGAGGCACAGGAACTGAAACCTGCTCTGTGTGAGCTGTACACACGCAGCACCAGCTGGTGCCAGCCGTGCCTGGGCATGGGAAGCCCAGGGAATTCTCCCTCTGCAGGGCTGGGAGCTCATTAAGGCAGCAGAAAGGCCTGGTGGCAGCACTCTGCTTCCCTCAGATCTCCACGCCAATGCTCAGYAGCGCTTGTTCTGAATACTCAATGCAGAATAGCTTCCAGTGCTTACACAACACCAAACCAGGAAATTTCAAATGTGCTGAAGATGGCTACATGGATATTTTAGCATTCTTTAGAATATATCCACAGTGCAGTATATGGGTGTCACTGCAAATTCCTGCAGAGGTGTGTTTGCACCACAGACACCAAAAGTAATCTAATGCCACATGATATCAGTGACCCACTCTGCTATTACCAGCTGTAGCCAAGAAGCAGAGGCTTCCAGAAACAGGTGAACATATTTTAATATTCCCTAAAAATATACAGTGTGCAATAAAAAAACTTTGGAAGAAAATACTACCTCCTGACTTTTGAGAATTTAATTTATACTATATCAGAATGACATTTAATCACCCTTATCTTAATTATCCTAAGCTTGGTATGTGCAATAACTGCATGTATAACCATCAGCTCTAAAATTATTCAGCCACAAAATTTACCTAAAGTGCCTGAAGCACTATTTTCTATATGCCTATTTSAGCTTAAAAAATGCCTTTCTTTAACTTATTCTAAATTCATTTCACATAAATTTTATTGCATGAATTCCCTGTTTTGCTGATAAGGGTCATAGAAGTAATGACTGGTTTTTGGAAAAGGTTTCCATAGACTATACCTGTGGAAACAGCTTATCTTATTTTTTAAATGCCTGTACTGCTTTCTCTCACCCTGTGCTCCCATGGAACAGCTTTTCCTTGTGAAAAACTGGGATCACCTTTGGGTTTTTGGAGAAGAGGGGCACAGACATGGCAATGCTTCTCCATGCCTGCTGCTGTGCCTGTTTCAGCTGCTTCCTGAACTTCAAGCCTAAGGCTCTCTACCCTGCAGGTTTTCTGCCATCCCCCCTGCCCCATTAAAGTTGTGTTTCCCAATAAAGTATTCAAAAACCCCAAACCTTGTCCCAATTACATTTCATTTTCTAACCTTTTTCTGATCTTGATTATAGTTTCAGCAACTGCATCAAAACTGCTTTGTCTTGTACTTGTGTTCTACTCTGTGACCCTTCCCATACAAAATTCAGATTTTTCAATGCTCTTTTGACAAGGTAAAACCTCTTATTTGTGATCTTTTCTATCCAAGAGAAGATTTTTTTCACTTTTTTTTTGTTATTTCTTTTTTTTTTTTTTGATGAAAACATCCAGGGAATTGTGAGGATCATATGTGAACAGCTAACTGAGGAAAGAATGCTGAAAAACAACACAAAGATAAAAAGGGCAAATTAAAATACACCAGAGAGGAGCAGATGCCCAGAATATTTCTGGAAGCAGTTAAGGAGTTGCTTTATGAAAAAGTAAGCAAGGGAGATGTTATTGTAGGGAAAATAGCTTTGGCCAGAGGTTTAGGTTTTGGCATCAACTTTTGGGGTGGAAAGGTTTTCCTTCTTGGTGGAGGAAATGTAAATCCCTGACTGGCACAAAGTGAACCACCAAGAAGCTGTGACCTGAAATTCGTCACGGGGATTTTAAAGGTGATTTTTTTTTGTTTGCTTTTTTTGTTGTTTTGTTTTTTAAAGTAGATTCTGAAGGTTCAGATATTTGGGTTTGCTCTACTTCCTTCATCACACGGTGGTGCTGCCCTGTAAGAAAGATCTGATTGAGGCAATGTCAGAGCTGGTTTGGGGACACTTTGAGAAGCACACAGAAATTGACCTTGAAGCAATGACTTTATGCAATTTAGCAAAGCAAAGGAAGGCAAAGATTTACTGAACTGAAAGTAATTGTCCCAGAGCTGCTCTCTCACCAGTTCTACTGGTCCAGCACTGAGGGGCTATGAACAGCATTGCAGGTTTTTATATAAACACATAAACCTGGCCAATGAATCCATCAGAGGACGGTATCAGTCCATCTACCCGTCTAACATTCCTTCAGTACTCCTGCTTTTGTGTACCCGTGGGTTTTCACTTGGAGCTTCCTGTGCTCAAAGACAGTGGGAAAAAATACCTGTCAAGGTAAGCAGGGAGGTCAGTGTTCACTGAATGGTTTGGAAGCTTTTTTGTCACAGAGTCATCATAAAAAGATCAGTGGACAGCTTTCAGCCTTTCTCTTAGTAATACACTTTGATAACATCATCAATACCTACCTATTAATGGCTTCCCACTGTTGCTTCCCACTGTAAGTAGTTGCTGGTGGGGGCCAGAAAGAATATTTCCTGTAAAAAAAAAAAAAAAAGAAAAAGAGGAAGAAAGATGATTATCAGGAATGCTGTTAGAATGTAAAACACTTCTAGAGGAGCTAAAACAAATCTCTCAAGGTCCCTACTTTTTTGCATTACAATGACTTGTAGCAGACATTCAAGAAAGCTGCTGACTGGCTGCTTTGCTCCCTGTAAGCATTCCTTTAATGCTGAAGATTAAATAAATACATTGCTACAAAGCATGAGCAGCTGATTTTTAAAAATTCTTATTGCTAAGAAGAGGGAGCGGGATTAGGAAAAGTCATTCCTCTGAGAAATAATACCTCCAAAATAATCTTTCAGTGAAAACAAAAAACACAAAACAACAAGAGAAAATGAAACAATACAAACCCAGAAAGAGTCTTATTTAGCAAAGCTAGCTGACATGCTGTTCTTTAAAAGTTAAATATGTGCATCAGTCGGAGATAGGATATCAAATATCAGTAGGGAGAGCAGCAGGAAACTTTTTCCACTGCATGAAAGGGATAAAAAGAAGAAAAACAAGTCTCAGTTGCAGGAGCAGCTGACTAAGCGCCTGACATACTCGAAATACAGCCAATTGTAACAAATACCAGGGAAATCTGTATCTTCCAAACAAAAATTCTCCTCACTTAGAAACTTCAGATCTAGATAAAAATGGAACTATCAGAATAACACCGAAGCCATAGACTCATGGATGATACAGAACCAAAATGCTGCAGCTCCAGCTGCTTGCACAAGATTTTCTGTGCTCTGGGTGTGCTCAGCCTTCAAGGAGTGCGGGCAGGGAGGCCCAGCTGACACAGAAATGCAAAATTCCAGCGAGCCAGAAAGAATCAGAGGCAGGCTCCACACCTCTGGTGCCTGGGGGGAGCCGGAATGAATATTCCTTGCTTTTCACATGTTAAAATCTCCGTGGATTCGCAAAACCACAAACCTTGCTAGTGTGCCACATCTTCAAGTGCAGACTGCAGAGCTGGATCTGCTACTCAATCCAAAATATTTTAAGGGAAGAGGAGCAAGAAGCAGAATCTAGGAAAGCCAGGAAAGATTCTGTGTTTGCTTACAGTGCAATGAGACTTCAGTTCTCTTTCAAGATGTTTTGAGAAAACATACTCTCTGAATTTCAGTAGCACTGAGAACTCCTAGTAAGACACAATGTTCTTGTGGCAATTCCTGTATATCTTTCTCTTTGATTACCCTCCTGATTGCTTCATGCTGGCGTCCAAGCTGCAGGAGCCAGGGAAGCAATTCTCCTCCCCTGCAGTCCTCTGTGCTTCCTGTGGCTGTAGAGCTCYGGAGCCCTGTGGAAGGGAAGATAGAGAATTRGGCAAAGTTTGGCCCTTTACCTTTGGTGTAGTTGCAATTATTTTTGTTATATTTTATTTATGTTTTAATCATAATATTGTTTTACTTTTCCAAGAGGAACACATASCTTTATTATCCTTAAACATGAAATGTAATATAACTAATGTTCCAAGATCTCCCTTAMGAAAAATATAAATGAAGCTGACTAATTTAGTAATTTTCTGTGCTTAGTGACAGTTGCAAACAGACAAGTCTGTAAAAGATATTTACAACCTATGATTAAATATCAGGCTGTTCTGAGCTGTTCTTCTCTTGTGCCCACGATACTCCTTTTGCCAGCCCCCTGAGAACCAATGCCTTGAGGTAAATAAAATCTCTAAGGTGAATAATGAAATAATCCTGGAAACAATAATAATAATCTGTAGGGCTTTCAAAAGCAGYCTGAGATGATGACCTACAGATTGTAGGCTCCACCTGTTCAGTAATTCCCAAGTATAGGATTTAAAACTATCCTTGGTATTTAATGACCTAGTGAAATTCTAAAGTTGCTCCTTCTTGAATCGTTACTGGAGGGCAGACACAAAATCTGGTCACATCGACCTTAATTCTGTAGGAAATGGGCTTTGCACAAGGTTGGGAGTGAGACCTGGAGAGAAGGTGCAYACAGAGGCACCAAAAGAGCATCCAGCTTGGGCTCTGCTGGCCACATGGGCCTCAGCACACAAGATGGAATGCTTAYGAAAAGGATGTTGTCGTGCTGGCCAGAGTCCTCCTGGTCATCTGTCAATTTAATGGAAAGGAGCTGGTCATAAGCACAAGAATGCAGTGCAACTTTTGCATAATTTCTGGGTTTTTTGACTTCTTGAAACTACTAAGAAAGTTGCTGGGAATGGTGTTTTGGTGAGGAACACACATAAACCAGTTTAGCAATTTCTTCTCTCATTAACACAGAATTGCAACAATTTCCTGCTCTTTCCCTTCTGTCTCTCATCTCCACTCTTTGGCACCCTTCTTTGCCTTTCACAGAATCACAAAATGGTTGAGGTTGGAAGGCACCTCTGGAGATCCTCTGGTCCAACCTCTCTCCTCACCTGGAGCAGGTTGTACAGGATCAAGTCCAGGTGAGTTTTGAGTATCTCCAGGTAAGGACACCCCATGGCCTCTCTGGGCAGCCTGCCCAGTGCCCTGTCACCTTCACAGTACAGTTTTCCCTTTTCTTCAGACAGATTTCCTGTGTTTGTTTGTGCCACTGCCCCTGCTCCTGTCACAGAGCACCAGTACATTCTGCCCTTGAGAGGTGTTGGTGAGGTCCCCTCTGAGCCATCCCTTCTCCAGGCTGGCCCAGCTCTCCCAGCCTTTATTTGGAGCTCCCAGTGGTCTCCTCAGCCTTCCACTGGGCTGTTCTCAAGCATTTTCCAGCCTTCCTTGTCCTGGGGAGCCCTGAACTGGTCACAGCCCCCCAGAGGTGGCCTCACCAAGGCTGAGGAAAGGAGGAGAAGCCCCCTTGACCTGCTGGCACTGTTCTTCTCAATGCACCCCAGGATGCCACTGGCCTTCTTGGCCCCAGGGACACAGTGCTGGCCCATGACAGCCTTTGGTCCACCAGGGTTCCCTGGTGCTTCCCTCAGAGCTGCTTTCCAGCAGGCCATTCCCTGCAGGGATGGTGGAGCTTTGCCCTGTGGAACTCTGCTGTGCCCAGCTGTCCAGGTTTTACAGACAGGCAGCTCAGCTGTCAGGTGGATCAGCCCCTCCTGCCAGCTTGGTGTCATCAGCAGAGGCGCTGATGGTCACCCAGGTAGGTCCCTGGCCCTTAGGGACACCAAGCTCCAGGCTTGCAGCTGCACTTGGTCACCAGCACCCGAGATCTGCCCCTCAGCCAGCTCCCAGCCCATGAGGTTTCTCTCTCCTTTCTCACTGACTCAGGCTGAATGTAAAGTGGCAGTCATTTATGTGTGATAACCATGCTCTCAGTCCCTCAAGATAATTCCCTACACAGTTTTTAATTGTTTTAATTTAGTTCAGCCATCTCCTCCCTGCCCCTCTTTATACTGTAAAATTGATTAGAGATTTCACTAGAGAATACACAATGACATTCTGGTAGTACCTTAGAAAGAGGAAAAAGTATTCTAGGCTTCTTTTACAGCTTGCATGACATTTAAATGCATAGTTGATATTGTCCTTTTCACAGACTGTGTTTTAAATTGCTGATGTTTATAATTTTCCATTGTAGGARGATGTTTGATTAGTCAATAAAATGCTAGAAAAGCATAAATTTCCAGAAAGTGCAAAAGCCATTCAGCTCCTCCTCCTGTATTGTTGTAGGAGAATTTATTCTTGAATGCAGGAGACTTTAAATCTGCTGAAGTAGACTCTTTTGGGTACCTATGCAAGATGTGTACTTGTTGCCCTTTAGAAAAACACCAGGATAGGGTAAATCATTGGACACACGTAGAGTTCAAGTTAGTCAAGGATCAGTCAACTTGTAACTGCTTTTCAAATCCAGCTTAATCTGTTAAAATTAATACAGGCACTGGCCTTAATTATGATTTTGTGTTGCTTTGTTTAATCCCTATTTTTTGGTACAGGTATTTTTTGAGTAGTGTAACTAAAATGAAGATTTTTATTTTCTTCTTTCTTTTAACTCAGTGGCTATATTGTTTTACAAACAGCCCTAAACAAACGTACAGCATGAAGAAAATGGAGAAGCTGCAGAATTCCTTWCTCAGCTGCTTGTTTTGATTTAGCACCTGCTTCAGTGCAAGCATGTCTCTGTTCCTAGTGAGTTGGGCAGGTTTTATCAGGTCTGTCTCTCGCTGGGGCTGAGTTGAATTGGCAGGCCTGGGGCAGGGGCTTGTTTAGGTCGCTGAGGTTTCCAGCAGGGTGTGACTGGGTCACTGCTCACACACAGCTCATGAGCAGGGACAGCACAGAGGGAACTCACCTGGAGAGGCCCTGCAGGTAACAAGGCCATTCACAGACGTCCAGGCTTCCTCCAGGAATTCCTGAGAGTTCCCAGTGAAAGCCTGAGCAGCTCAGCTGGAAACCTCTCCCCTGTGACCACGTTACCTTGTGCACCACACCACTGCCCTGCTGGAAAAGGGCTCAGATGGTCAGGAGCTGGGTTGTCATGTGGAACCTGTCATGTGAGTGACACCTGGGASCCTGCTGGAAAATCCAGCTGTGAAACTGCAAGGAGCCTTGAGGCTTTTTACTCTGCCTCATATAGCTTTCAAAGTACACTTGAAAAAGCTATAACCTATTATTGTGTCAAGCGACTTGCACCACAGAGGACTTTCTACCATTTCAACAACATACCAAGCAGTATCCAGATTTAAGAAATTTCTAAACTGTCAAGACTTATAAGCTATTTCAAGCTCATTTTCCCCGAGACTAAAACAAAATSTGTTTATGGAATACAATAAACATGACAGAATGATCAACTTTGCGTGTCAAGAGTTGTTGCTAGGATGCTGTTGGATGCTGCTGGATGGATGCTAGGCCACCAGGCACTTCAAAAATGAAAAAATAAATAAATATGTAAGAGCTGACTTACAGTTTTATACCACGTCACCACAGAGATGTGATTCATCCTGACACAAGTAATACATGTGGGACAATGAACAGAAATGATATGCTTGAATGCACTGAAGAAATCCTGTGATCAAAGGACAGGACTGGAAGTCAGAACATTATGTCCAAGCCCACTGTCTGGTCTAATGGCACTTTTAAACCTTCTGATGACTCAGTTTTTTACTCGTGAGATTAGGACAGCATAAAGCATTTTGAAACACTACTATGCAAAATGCTGTTAAAATTTCCTATGGCTAGAAGGGGTCCWATTTCTGGTCACTTTTATGCAATGAGTCCTGAAGCAATTACTGAATTACTGGCTCTGGAAAGCAGCCAGGTGAACTGCACCTGGGAAGTTAAAACTGGTTCTGATCCTGATGTTGCTCTTTATGCCTTTTTTTTTAAGCATTTAAAAACGTCCAGCACTGACATAAAGGCAAGGTGAAAAGTGTAGGAATAAATTAAATGGCACAACCTGGTCCTGAATAGCAGAAAAGGAAAGGAGAATGGGAGAACAAGGAGGATAAGCAGGTCAGACTGGTAGAGCACAGGCCTGAGAGAGAAGCAAAACATCCTGTTTTCTTCAGTTCCTTGTAGTGAACATCTCTGACCAGCCTTGGAATGAGTTTGGTTTGGTGTGGTGTACCTGCAAACATACCAAGCATTAAGAGAAAACACATTTCTTTGGGGTTTGATCTGGACACAGCAAATATTTGTGGGAAACAAAAGGTTAAAAGGGAAGGAAACCAGGTGAGTAGCTAAAAGGGAAGGAAACCAGGTGAGTAGCTAACTGTAACTTTTATTGATTAAAATAACAGGAATTAGGAAAAATAGTTGTTTTTTTTTTATAAAACCCCAGGAATTAAGAATTCCCAATGCACCATGAGGACAAGCCAAAAGGATGTGTCTTTATAACATGACCAGAAAGATGAGAGTGCCACTGCCTACGTGTTCAAGGTTCTTTCACATCCTTTGTAAATAGTTAGTATACAGAAGTTCAGCTCTCATCATTCCCAAACAATCTAAGCACCATAACTGCTCCAGCTTCCCCATTTTCTGTTAAAAATACACTCCCAAACAACTTATGGAAATCTTATCAGACTTGGGTAAATTCACAAGGCTTCTCAGAGTTAATAACTGAAACATTCTGGTGGGTGTATTTATTATTCTCAGCATTAGCAAGATGGAATCTCTGTTTAGACCAGTTCTTGTTGAAATTAACATTTGGAAGCTGGAGCATTCAACCTTTTTATTTCAACAAAATATCTCTTTGGGCTTAATCTATAAATAAATCTTAGTTTATCATCTACCAAACTGCCTAAGCAGAAGCAGAGGCCGCTATGAATCACGTTTGATCTGGTAGAGTGATATCATGCCTCTATGGCAATATTGACTTAGAGGGCTGAAGAGTGTATGAAGGTGAATGTGTTAAAACAAAGCTATTTTTCAAAGCATTGAAATTTCAAAATATCCTTACTTTCTAAGAAGAAAAAGTGAAATGGGCTAGTGGAAGAAATGGGTGAAATTTTATGGCATTTGAAATTTGATTCAGACCCTGATGTTCTTTCCCCTTCAATTCTTGATAGGAAAATTCTATTAATGTAGAATTAATACCTACACTAATAAGATAAACCCATAAACATTACATTTTAATTTAAAATACTGCATAAGGAAAATTTATTTATTGATCTCTCCCAGACAGATTCCTGGCTCTGAAGATTTTAAATACCTGGTCTGAATCAAAGTTTAGATGGAAAAGAATACAAAGATCAAAGATGTGCTGACCTGCGTCTGTTTCAGAGTAACAGCTCTTCAGGGCTCTTCAGAGCCTGACCACTATTCTGCTTACATACTCTGCTTACATAATTCTCGTGTCTTTGTCCTACTCAATTCAGTTGTACTTACAGAAGAACTTCTTGGTCTGTTTCCTCTGTGGGGAAATCGCAGAATGTGAAAGGAGGCAGGTACGCGTAGGACTATTAAGGGGAGCATCAAAATATTTCTTAAAAAGATGGGATTTTTTTTCCACCACACAACCTGCGATGTAGTCTGAGCCCTTTATTTTTTTCTTTTTTCKTTTTGCCCAAAATAACTTCAAGGCAACAAAATTTCTCGCATAAAATGAGGGAAAAAAAAAAGATGAAAGAAAGTAGCTGCTGTGTAGGAGGAGCGCATCAAGGCGCTGAGCAGGTGCGCGCCCTGAGGGGAGGCGCGGTGAGGCCTTTCGAAAGCCGGACCAAATTAAAGACAAAAAATGAACCGCAGCAGGTAACTCCKAGCCGGCGAGGGTCAGCCGGGAGCTGCTCGCATTCCTTCACGGCCGCCGTCCCGCAGCAGCCCCGGACACATTCGGTAAATCCCCTCTTGGACAGGGCGATGTGAGGGGACAGCGGGTGCCTGAGGGGATAGCGGGGCTGCAGCGGGGACGAGGGGGGGCCGGAGGGGACAGCGGGACCCTGAGGGGCCGGGCGGGACCCTGGGGGGGGCGGGCGGGGGTCAGGCTCCGCCCGGCCCCGGCTCCGCCCGCTCTCCCAGGCTGCTCCGCGCCGCAGCCGGGGAGGAGGAGCCGCTTTATCGGGAGCCCAAGTGGAAATTTCCCCGTCAGTTGCCGGCTCCGCCGCGGAGGGAGCACYAGCGAGGGCCGCCTACTCTCGTGTCCCCGTGTCGCGCCGCGTCCTGCCCGCTGTCATGTCCAACTACATCCACGTCCCGCCCGGCTCGCCGGAGGTGCCCAAGCTGGACATCACGGTCAGCGAGCGGGAGGGGCCCGGCTACCGCCAGGGCGCCCTGCAGCTGCTGCGCCGGCTGCGCCCGCACTGGAGACCCGAGGAGGTGACGCTGCAGGTACGGGGGTCCGCGGGCCGCTTCGCGCGGGGCTGCGGCAGCGCGGGCCGGCAGGGCGGGGAGCGGCAGGCGAGGCAGGGGCGAGGGCGGGCGGCCATTGTGCGGGGGAGCTGCCGCCTTGTTTCCTCCCCTCTCTCCCTCCCTCCCTCCTTCCCCCGCTCGCCGCCGCAGCCCCCTGCGCGGAGCCCCATTTGCTGGGCGGCCCGGCGGCGGGGCGGGGCGGCGCGCAGCATCCCCGGCTGCCTCCTTCCTTCCTTCCCTCCCTCCTTCCGTCCTCCTCCTGCCGTGCGCTGCCCGCCGGAGCTCGGCTGCCCGCGCCGGCGGCGGGGAGCGCTCCGGTGCCGGGCCACGGGAGGGAGCGGCAGCCGCTGCGGTGAGGGAGGGAGCGGGAGCCGCCGTGCCGGTGCCGGCTGGGCGTGCCGCTGCRCCGGGGCAGAGCGGGGCGCGGGCCGTCCCGGCAGGCCCCTCCGCCGCCCCGGGCGCTCCCACGGGCGGTGCAGCCCTGTCGGGTGCTCCCTGCAATAAAAACCACAATAAATATCTGTCTTGTGCGCGCATATGGGCTGGGGTTCGGGCCCCGCTGAGGCCCGCGCTCGCTGCTCCTGGCAGAAGCACCGCTGCTGTCTCTGCTGCTGTCTAGGTGAGCAGGCATTGGGACTTATGACGAGTCATCTGCCGGAGGATTGGCTGCTTTTGTGCTTCTAGAATATACCGAACATGGCCCCTGGACTCAAAAACTCTAGCCGGTTTGCCTGGCGGAAATAGCGGTTCAGCCTGTGGTTGGTTGAGCATTTTATTATATGCTCAGCTGTGTTATTCAGCAGTTGTTATTACGTGGAGGTGTCTCATTTCAATGAAGTTCCTCTTTGCAGAGCTGCTGAACTCATTTGTATAGGAAAGCTGAGCACGTTGAGGTAATGGCRTATAATTTGACTGAAATTTTGTGATGTCTTGAAAGAAAAATGGAACTTGACGCATGACAGTCCCGTTAGCATGAAAATAAAGCTAATGAGCTTTTCCTAAGTAATCTGAGGCAGTGGCCATAAGTTATGCACAGTCCCAACATCTCAAGGTGTGATGAAAAATAGCTTTTTACAACATGTAAAGCTAAAGGAGGTTGTTAAAGTTTCTAGAATATCTTGAGTTGGGAGGGGTCCATAAGCATAATCCAACTTGCTGCTCCTTGCAGGGCTACATAAAGTTATAAATAGTTTTATTGTTTTGGTTCTCTGATGACTGCAGTTCTCAGCAAAAAAAATTTATGTCTTTCATTCAGAATTGTTGAAAAATGAAACCAAAACATTATTTTTTAAGCAGGGATGACTATCCTTTGGGTAAAGGGGTAGTAGCTTTAAGAAAAAAAAATGTTGCTTCCTTTTGCCACTCCCTTTGCAAGAAACAATTAACAGGATAAAAAACACCGGTACCACTGGTGTGGAACAGAGTCTCTGTTGTCTGGTCCCACGGAAGTGAAGTAGGAGATCACTGTCTGTGGTTAGTTTCTGTCTAAAAAATGTCTTGAGTTTAGTTTTGACCAAGTTACTGTAAGAACACACCCTCTCTGCTTGGTGTTTTCCTGTTGAACAGCGGAAGTGTTCCATTCACAAAGCCCTTCAGCTCTGGCCTGCTATTTGTAACCCTGTGGCTGCTGCCGAGGCTGCAGTGAGTGTGCAGGAGCAGCAGTGCTGTGGTTTGGCTCCAGTGCAGCCAGAGCACATTCAGGGGTACCTGCAGGGCACAGGCAGGTGTTGGCTCTCTGTCAGTGAGCAGGAGGATGCCCTGGAGTCCTCCCTTCACATGGGTGTGTTCAGCAGGGAGATGAGGTGAGGGTGGGACTCCTGTCAGGAAAATATGCCTGACTAATCTGAAACAGCAGAGTGGACAAAGAATAGGTTTAATGATAGCACAGTGATGGGTTTAATGAACTACTGCTGCTTCTTCAGGTGAACTCTGCCATTTGCTACCTTTGCTCTTAGTAATTCTTGGGTCAGAACACTTAGTAAGCAGTTGATGAGTCCAGAGTTTGATTTGAAAAAGTTAATTAACTTCTCTTGCAAAAATGTACTGTTGTGAGTTAATTTGTTTAGTCAGCTAAACAACTTTGAAACTGCAGTTAGGATAGGTTAATGCTTAAGCCTTGCTTTCCCTAAGATTTATAAGTACCTGAAATCAGGAATATATTTTAACATTTGAAATTTTTTTTGCACCATAGCATAAAACACAAATGTAGGATGGAAGATGAAAATAAGCACTGAAGATACTAATTTTTATTGCATTATTTATCAGCAAGGCTGTAACATCAGAAGCATCACCTGTTACATTACAGTATAGCTRCTTCCATTTCAAAAAGTATCTCCTTTATATGAACTTACAGGTGAWTTTTGTCCCTACTGACCAGTACAAATGTTCAAGTTATCTCACATTGCCAGGGAGAAACAGAATTTTTTTGCCTAAACTCTCATCTTCATGTATGTTATGCACTTGTCAGCTGAAAATGTCCTAGGAACTGCATAGAACTGAGCGTTTAATTTTCTAACTCCTGAGTGTTGAGGTTTGCTTTCTCTGCTTTTTGCAGTAGACACTTCTGGTTCTGGAATGGCTGTTTTTTGGTAATTGCAATGTTGAGTAGTTCTGGTTGGAAGGAATCTTTGGAGGTCTCTCCCAAACATCTGCTGAGAAACTCACTGCTTGCTAAATTCAGAAACTGGCTCTTGTGAACATCAGAAACAGTTTTGTTTTAATTTCACTTAAAAATGCTTTTCTAGCTCAAAACAGGCCTTCTGAGTTTTGTAAACTGCCTGAATTTTGACAGTGGGCATTCCACTTTTTATATTCTGCATGATTCTTAATGAAATATAAAAATGTAATTGTCTTTACTCTTTACTTTTTAAAAGAGGTTGTGTTACCCTTCCTACATAAAAATGCGCTCACAGATTGGATTTTTTGCCCACCTTACAAATTCCTTATTTTGTCTCTTTTGTGGAGGTTCAAGGAAGATCGGTGTTTGCTTACAGGGTGGGAGAATTAGTTACCACTTCAGCAGTGCTGATCCAGGATTCTTCTGTCCCATGACTGTCTGCCTCTTGTAAGTCTGGTGGCAAAGGATTCAGTAGGATAATGCACAATTCCTTCTCTGCAGTGTAATGCTACAGTGCAGGAAAATCCTGCACTTTCTCAGAATTCCTTACCATTCTAAAATAATATTTAGTACTGAGAATAAAGGCTGCCTGTTTTTTATTGGTGAAAAGGCTTAATACCAATAGTGTTGATTTATACCATTATTTGGGTAGACCAGAATGGTATATGTGGGAAGAAATTTGTTGAGGAATCATTCAAAGATCTAAAACCATGAAAATGTTAGGCTGGCCAACAGTGCTTCTGTCCTGGATGAAACCTGAGGAGAGGTGGAAAGAATTTGTTTTGCAAAGGGGATTAAATTTTTCATAAAGACACTCCATAACCTCCCCATGCAAATCCTGCAAGCTATCCCCTCCAAATAAGTTGGATTAATTTGCCTTTTTTAATTCTCTGAAATATTTGGGCGTTTCTTGTTTTTTGGTACTGTGGTTTTTTTGGTTTTGTTTTTTTTTTTTCCTCTTGGATTTACATGTCTTTGCACTTATCAACACTTGGCATGATTTTGCTACTGCAACACTTTATGATTTGCAAAGATTTGTTCCTGCAGCTCTGAAATGTGAATGGGATGGACCCAAGGCTTACAGAAAATTGTACTTTTGCCAGTGAAACAACCACCCACCTGCTTCTGTGTTTACCAGCTTAGCTTTTGTCTTTTTTTCTTTGATTTTTCATCCYGAGTTGCACTCAGTAGCTTTTCTTCAGGCAATATTTTCTGTCTGCTGATCGAATTTATTTGCTTGTGTTGATCTTGATATTCTTTTTATAACAAACTGTCATTTGTTTCAGAGTTCTGAACTTGTTGGAATATTTGTTAGTTTATTTAAACAGACTGAGTGTGGGTTTAAAAGCATTGAAATAATTGCAAATGTTCGTGTCTGAGAAACAAAGTAAATAAACCAACTTTATTTTGTATCTCAGCGCTGTTAACTGGTTTTGGCGCATCACCCCCTTCAGCAGCTGAGAAAGCAGTTGCCACATGAAGAGGAAGGGCTGAATCCACAGAGGAGTGCTGATAGCTCCAAATGGAGAAGTGATGAGTGAGGAGAAGAATAAGAAAAGTTAGAGCTGCAGCCTGGGCTGCGTTACTGATGTTTTGTGGAAAAACTGTAATTTGAGGTGTGCCTTGAACACAGTGCCACAGTCAGGGGGAAATGCCAGCAGGATTGGGTGTCCTTGAGGCTGGGTTGGTTTCTCCAGTCTGTTTCAGCTTCTGATGAAGGTTGATAATCTCGATCCCTGTTTCTAAAGGTTTGTGTGGTGTCTGTGTGGGGCAGAAACTGTGGTGGCATTTCATGTGAGTGATGTGCCTGATGTAATTCAGCTGTGCATGGTAGAAGGTGCTTGGTGGTGACTGAGGCTGTGATTACAGGGAATCGATGTCTGTTTAGGCGCAGCGTGGAGGAGTGCATGTGAAGGAAGATAACTTATGCTACAGGCTTGTAGCATTGGAAGGGAGTAGTCCAAGACAGTTCAGTTCCTGTCCCTCTGCCCCTCCCTCCCCAGCCCCCAGGCACTTCATGTCAGAATCTTCTGGGGGAGGAACAACAAATTCATTCTTTGGTTTAGAATAAAGTCTTAGGCTCCTTTCCTATTAGCTTTTTTAAACTATTATTGTAATTTAAAAATCTGTAGCTGTTTTAGTCAGTACCACAAAATTTGTAAAGCCAATCCATCACTTTCGAAAAGTGTTAACTAGTTACCTTATGCTGACTGTTTTCAGGTAGAACAATATTCTTCAGAAACAAGGTGAAAAATAAGTAACTCATTATTTTTTTACCCTGGCATTAAAAAAAACAAAACAAAAACAACCAAAAAACCCCCAAAACCAAAAAGGCACCAAAAAAAAAAAATCCAAAAACCCAACCCCAAACCAAAACAATCCCTCCCCCACCAGAAAAAAAAMCAATGAACCCCACACTGAGGCTGAAGTGTGCATGGTTTGTAGGCCAGGAGAGCCCTGTGAAGGTGACAGCACCTCCATCTGCTGCCAGCACTGCTGTGTCCATCCCGCCRCCCTGCACAGACCCCAGGAGCTCAGCAGGAGCTGTGCTCAGCCTCTGGCTGAGCTTGGCACAGAGCAGTATGCTCACTTGCTTCCTTCCTGCTTTTCTGGTACTTTTAACCCCAAGTGATGTTGCTCCTGATCATCTGACCCCCTAAATCCTGCAGAGCCACTTTCACCTGCTGAGTGAGATGAGCTGGGGGATGTGGCTCCAGAGCTTGGAGACCTCTGAATGAGGCTGGTCATGTGGGAATTTACCCAAGGCATTTCCCTGCAGGTGTACTTTGTTCTTCTTTGTCCATAAAGCTATTCCTTTATGAATAGCTACAGAAAGGCAGCTGCAATAGCTACAGAGAGAGAAATAACTAGCCTTGTTCCAAGAAATTCAGTTCTTGACCTGTATACCTGTGGAGGTGCCTGTGCAGACTATACTTTTCCAGAAAAATAGATCAACTTGGATTTACAATACAAAGTTGAAGGTTTGTGAGCATTAAAGAATCATGTTATTGAAGTCTGTTCCTTTCTGGAGATCCTAAAGTCAGTCTGGGGTTCAGCAGCAGAACCTGGGGAATTCCTGCTGATTTATGGTTCAGTTTCACATCACTGTTGTGTTTTTATGGCACTGCAGTACTGTTTCCTGAGTTCCTCCTCCTGTGGATGTCATAACTCAGTCTGGAAGGGAAAAGTCAGCCCTTCTGAGTCATAAGTACTTTCTACTTTGCCCCATGACACTTTTATTTCTGTCTATTTGTTCTTGTTACATGTGATTGCAATTTCGTTTTCATTCTTCTGAACACTTGGAACAAAGGGATTAGAAAGAAGCTGTTCATGGAACACCTGCTTATTAGATGGAAGCAGATGCATCATATGCCCTTTCCAGGAATGTAATAACCTAATAACAGTGCTTTTAGGGTAAGCTGTCTCAAAGGTGCTTCATGTCTTGCTTGTACCATGTGCTGCTCTCTGAGACTTGAATAACTTAAGCTTATTTGTAGCTTTCTCACCTTAAGTCTGCATTTCATTAAAGAGTTTCTTTTTTCTAGAAAGCCTTGGATTCAGGCTAGATCTGGTTGTGGGCAGTATAAAAATAATTTCCAGAAATGTTTGAGTTTAGTTTTACCTTTGTATCAGCTCATGTGAAAGTATGTATTAAGCTGTGATAAGCACATATCACAGTAATTACCTTTTTGTGGATTACAGGTGTGTCAGAACCTTGCTGCTGGAGGTTTTTTGTGTTGCATTGTGTTCTAAACCTCTGTCTCTGTATTTTTTTTATTTATTCCCAGAATTCTCTACTTTCATTGCATTCTGTAGATTCTTCCATCTTCTTCCACATGGCCTTGATACTTTACTGGTTATCTTATCCACATCATCACAGTCTGTTCTCTGCTTTTCATGCTCAGCTGACACTTTTGCTACAGTTCTCCTGTATTGCTCTGTTTTATTTCAGGTTATGTTTTGGGCAAGGCCTTTTAAGCTGACTTTTTAAATGGTAAAGGCGTTCTGAATAAAAGAGTAAAGTGACTATTGTGTTCTTTTACTGGTGGTAGCAAACACTAGATGTTTTCTTACGATGGAATATGGAAATTGTCTACTTTGCATTATGTTATTAGAAAAGTAAGTGAACCCTTCTGCCTTTTTCAGAAGCAAGAGCTAAAGTGCTCCTGGGTGTAAATAATTATTTGTAGCAGCATGTTACAAATAGATGCTAATCAGTAGAGTTCCTAAATTAACAGTTGAGGGAGTCCAATTTCCTTGTTGCAGATTTCTTTTTAATAGTGTTAATGAAACTTGTTTTAAGGGATAATAGACCTTTGACAGAAGGTGCAATGTGCCCAGCAGTTTCTGTTCAACAGCATAACAACTCAAATTCTTAGTTTCTTTGCACCAGCACTATGAGAATATTTTTTGTAGTGTCACTATTTCTGATTTCCTTAGAGCTGTGTCTTTTTCGTAGTACCTTTTTTTAATTTAAAGTACATTTTGGGAGCTTTCATCTAAGTATGGCAGACAAGAGCCTTTTTGACTTGAACAGCTCAACACAAGTCACTTCTGCAAAGTGAACTTCATACTTTTTAAAGGAATTAATTCTGGGTTTATATTAAAAGGTATAAGAATCAGTACTTGTGTGTTGAATTGCCATCTTTAGGTGCTTGTGTCCTGCTCTTGGCTCCCCAGTAGAAGGAGGACACATGCTCATTGGAGAAAGTCCAGCAAAGGTTCATGAAGATTACAGAGGGACCTGGAGAATCTTTCATATTTGGCCTGGAAAAAAGGAGACTTGCAGGGATCTTAGATGTATAAATACCTAAGGGGAGGGGGAATTGAATATAGACATTCAGACTCCTCTCAGAGCCCAGTGGCAGACAAGGCAGTGGGCTTAAAATCAAACGTGGGAAGTTTCATCTCAACAAATGAAAACGCTTTTTCACCATGAGGGTGGTCACCATGAGGGTGCTGGAATGTGCTGCCAGACAGGTTATAAAGGTTATTAAGTCTCCAGAATTCCTGGAGATCACCCTGAGCACAGTCCTGGGCAGCTGGTTCTTCCTGGCCCTGCTTGAGCAGGGAGGTTTAGAGGATTCCAGGAGGCTCCTTCCTCATCTGAACAGTTTTGTGACTGTACGCGTATGACTGGGAAGGTTATGAATGGGTACATTTGTAGTATGAGGGTGTAATTTGTGATTTACAAGCTTTTGAAATGCATTGAAGTACTGCCTATTCAAATCCTTGAAGCACTGCTCAAGCCCAGTATCTATGGTGCTAAGTGGAACGGTTTTCTTAGTTGTGCAGTGCTTAACGTTGTAACAGCTACTATGAACACTGTTCAGCATTCTTCATTATTCATCTTGAGTTATTAAAGTCACAGCTAATAGTAAGATGTGCCCATAAATTGTAAAGTCTTAATTTTGAGTCAGTCAAAGAGGCCTTGGAAGCAGCTTTATTTGAATTTTTGGTTACCCTGTCTAGATGGAAGTTATATAATTTGCTATACCTACTTCTTCAAGATTGAGTGTTTGTAACTGTTCAGCATTCCCTTTGTGCTTGTTGGGGATGCAGTTGCTCACTGCCCTGTGTGTGCTTTGCAGCGGTTCACTGATGGCATCACCAACAACTCAGCATTCCCTTCCTTGCTGAGGATGCAGAGCTGGGTTGCTCATGATGGGATCACCAATAGCTCAGCATTCCCTTTGTGCTTGTTGAGGGTGCAGAGTTGGGTTGTTCACTGCCCTGTGTGTGCTTTGCAGCTGTTCACTGGTGGCATCACCAATAACTCAGCATTCCCTTCCTTGCTGGGGATGCAGAGATGGGATCACCAACAACTCAGCATTCCCTTCCTTGCTGGGGATGCAGATTTGGGTTGCTCACCGTGTTGTTGGTGCTTTGCAGCTGTTCACTGATGGCATCACCAATAAGCTGATTGGCTGCTATGTGGGGGACACGAGGGACGATGTGGTGCTGGTSCGGATCTACGGGAACAAGACGGAGCTGCTGGTGGACAGGGACGAGGAGGTGAAGAGCTTCCGAGTGCTGCAGGCCCACGGCTGTGCCCCACAGCTCTACTGCACCTTCAACAATGGCCTGTGCTACGAGTTCATGCAGGGAGAGGCCCTGGATCCAGAGCACGTCTGCAATCCTGACATCTTCAGGTGAGCTTTGAAACTCTGTAAAATCTCATTTCATTGTGTGTTATCAAGTTCTGCCTGGCCTGAAGGACTTGGAGCTGAGTTTGAGCAGAACATGTGTATTTCTGTAAGGCTGTGCTAAGCTGATGTTCACACTGCCTTAGTTGTGGTATTACAGTGCTGAACAGTGATCCCTGCTGCCTCCACAGAACACTGTACTCATTAAAGGTCTGGTTATTGTGTCTGACACTTGCACATCACCATTACAGAGGTCATTGAATGTGGTGGAGGTGTAGGGGGCTCAACTTGGTTAAAATATTTCCAGCTGTTTCCAAAACATTCCTTTTGTGAATAGATACCAGAAAGTTCCACTGAGAAATTATCTTTTTAACTGTTAGCAGTGAGCAGAAAGGGCTGATGTTGTAAGATTTTAGTTTTTGACGTGTGTGCTGAAATGTACTTGCCTAAAAATAGCAGCTAATTTAAATCAATACTTGGAGAAATAAGCAAGAGGAGACTGTAAATGCAGGTGAAGTTTGTGTGCTGTAACTGAGCTCCAATTGTTCCCCCTTCCCTTCACACAGGTAGTGATCCTAATGAACTTTGAGTCCTAAAATGTGCTGCCCTATGGCTGTGCTCCTCTTGTTTAAACCCTCTTTGTATTCCTGAGCTGTACTTTTTAGAATTTTTCAGTTAAATATAACATTAATGTAATTTTAATTTTTTTTAGACTCATTGCTAGACAGCTTGCTAAAATCCATACTATTCATGCACACAATGGATGGATCCCTAAATCCAATTTGTGGCTGAAAATGGGGAAATACTTCTCTCTCATACCCACAGAATTTGCAGATGAGGAAGTAAATAAAAGGTGGGTATTTCATCATGTTCTTTCCAGACTTCACATTCCTTCTGCTGCAATTTGTGTTTGTACAATATCATCAGACTTTGTGTTGCACAGAAGGCAGACTCCAGCTTAAAAATATTCTTCATGTGACTTTGAAACCATGGACACCCTTCTTGCTGCATTGTAATTAAAGAATGCTCTAGCAAAGTGGTTTTTCTTCTACAACATCAAATTCTTAAAAAACGGAGAGACCATGAATAGGTAACTGGAAATGTAGAAGACAAAATGGCCATTGAAGTGTATACTGTGACTAGGCTAAAACTTAGTGCTGATTTCCTCAGTATAGATACATATGGAACCTACTACTGTTGTGTGTTCTTCTTGGAGGAAGTACTAGAATGTGAACAAAAGGTGAATGAAATTCATGCAGTAATTCTTTTAATCTTTGCACCTTTAAAATGTGTGGGAGTGTATTCATGTCTTGCTCCTGATTCTTGGACTGCTGTTGTGTTTACAGCACAGATAATCTTCAGAAAATTGTTTTCTGGGGAGGACAGAGGAAAACAATTGTCATAATTTGGCTGCTGTTGTGCCTTGGGAAAGAATGCCCTGATTTGGGAGAGGGTCTGTTGAACTATTGGCAGGAAGAATGTAGAGAAAAGTACTTCATTACAAATGCTTGCTATGGAACACAGAGTACTCAATGTTAACTCTGTTTCCTTACACCTGGAAAGGTTCTTAAGGGACATTCCGAGTCCTCAAGTTCTTCAGGAAGAGATGGCCTGGATGAAGGAGAGACTGTCAAATTTAGGATCACCAGTGGTGCTCTGCCACAACGACCTGTTATGTAAGAATATTATTTACAACAAGAAAAGAGGTAGGTATGAGTAGTGAGGGGCTTTGTGCTGTAATTGCTGTGCTGCATCAGTGGTGGTGTTTTACTCAGTTGTTGGGCTGAACTCASTTGGAGCTTTTGAGACCCAGTGTAATGGCAGTGATACCTGTGCTTAATTAGCTAATTCTCATCTGTATGCTACTCTATAGAGGAAGAAAATCAGTGTTCCTTGCTTTTTAATGACCTTGTGAATTTGTTAATCCCCAGTTTGCCTGTATGCCTGGGCTTCAAAGTATGTAACTAAATGCTAATTCTGTTCTGGGTGTATAAAGCTTTTTTTCCTTTTCTTTTAAAGAAAAGAAGATCATGCAAGTATAGAAAATAACATGAAAATTGTCTCCTGCAACATTTGTTCTGGTTTGTGATTGTGGGGAATACCCTGTCATAATTAAGTATCTCAGTGATATTAATTACTGCATTCAGTAGCTCCATTTGTTTACTGCATGAGGTACACACACATCTTGAAAGATTTCTTTTGTAGATACATGCTTTGTTTAAACATTTGTAGGCAGCACACATCTTGGCAAAAATGAATTACAGTTTTGTTTCTGTTAGTGTACATTTAGCTCATAGTTCATGTTACTGAGATCTGTTAAAGCTTCCATATAAACCCACAGCCTCTTGATTTTAGTGCTTTGGGGCTCGGTTACTAAGTGACTCAATCAGGAATTAAACCAAACAAGGCAAACTTGTGACACTAAAATGGCCACTGTGCAGTAAAAATACACAATTTCCCTCCCATTTCAAATACCTGAGCTCAGCTGAATGTGACTAATCAGATTACAAGGTTTTCTCTTGAAATAAGGATGACGCATTCCTTCTAGTAGCTGCATATTTTTGTGCCAGTTGAGTAGGATTGTTGGTATGTAAGTTATGTGCCTTAACTCCTAAAGAACAAGAAGAACAAAACCAAGCTGGTGCTGGTTCTAGATGAAAACTGGCTCTATGTGCTAACACATTTCTGCATCATATGTGACTTCTGCATCACCATGTGAACTGAGGAAATAAACGCTTTTGGTGATTTGTGTCCAAGTTTCCCCCTGAGTAATACCCCCTTTGAAGGGAATTGCTTTAAGTTGTATATGCCTGTATGTGTATATGCACCCTAACAGTGATAGCAGCATATATTTTAAATTCTGTGAATTCAGTACCAAGCTCGAGAGGTTTTACTGAGTTTCAATGATGGACTATAGCTCTGCTTAAAACGAGAAAGGGGGAAAGCATGAAAGGTGTGCAGAAGACCAGACTTGTGGTCTTACACACTTGGAGTTGTGATACTGTAGTACCAAAACTAAATCTCTTTTTACCATGTGTTTTTTTTAGTGCTGAAATTACCTTGGCTTTTAGCATTCCAGAGCAGACCCACTGAGATAAAAGTAATTTTTATAGTCACTTTTCATAGCAGATGCATGCAACAAAAAGAAAAAGATCTGAGGAATCCCTTTAAAAACTTCCCTGTTGTGGTCGATAGGCTTGAAGCTCCTAATTGGAAAAACAAATGCTGTGTACTTTTCTTTTTGTAAGCAGAATGGGGGAGAAACAGTGCCAGCAGTGCATCCCTTGTGAGCAATCCTACAGTAACAAGTGTGTGAGTGTTTAGGGTTTGGAGACTGGGTGTGGAGAGGGAGGTTTGTAAGTACTTAGGCTTCAAGCAAGCTGTAAACAGCTGGGGGAAGCACTTGGAAATGTGAAGTAAATATATTATTAAACTTCTGTTTGAACACTGTACATGTACTGTGTTGTAAAACTTGTGCAATCTGGGTACAGCAGGGACCATTTTCATAGTAACCAATTCTCAATGCCATCTGTAGAAAGGATGGTTGTCATTTGGAAGCTGTTTTTTATAGCACACTTTTTACAGAGCATCAGCAGGAAGCTCAGCTTTAACTGTAAAGAAACATGTATAACTGGAATTGTGTTTAGCAGAGCAAAAGCTTTTCTTGGTATAAAACAAAATTGTGCAGGAGCACAAAATGTAATCTTTTAAAAGATGAGCTCCACTAGGCATGGCATCAAATTGTCTGAAGGTAGTTAACATTATTAGCGAATGCAATACTCTGACTAAATTCACTCTTCCATCTAGAAAAGGCTCTGTGTGTCCAAAAGACCTTGGTGACCCTAAACTGAAAACAAGAGAAAATGGATTTTCTAGATTAACTACCTTATTTTTCTTTATTCCTCACTAAAATCTGTGCAAAACTGGTAGTATTGTCTGGCTTTTCAGAAGCTGTCACAAAGAAAACATTATTTATTTGTTTTAGTAATACTGTATTTATAATTTTGTTTGTGAATGCTTAATTTGCACATTTACTGGTTGGGAGGATGTGTGGGGATGTGTTTAAGCTACAGACTATCAGGATGTTCTAGGGCTTGTGTCCAATGCAGTGTGAATAGTTATGGCTTGTCTCTGAGCTTTGCCTTACACTTGTCCTCTGCATTAAATTCACATCAAGTTTTCAGAGTTGAAAGAAAAATCATAGTCATGCCACATACTGCTTCTAAGAAAAATCAGTCTCCTGTCCTTATTTATGAGCCTGGAAGAGCATGTTGAGTGTTAACTTCATTTAATGGAGTCCCACTCATCTGATTTGAATTTGTTCCTGCTGTGGCTGAGAGAACTCTGCCTCTTGCTGTTTTGCTAATGTCCATTCTCAGTCACTCAGGATATGGAAATCTGCAAGTGGTACTTTACATAACTTATAATTATCACTGTCATCTACCCCTTGAAGGATATAGTTCAGCACTTCACATTGGTTTCATTGCAGTTTTGACATCAAGGATATTCAAAATATGCTTGAAGCTTGGTGCTGCTTATTTATAGACCTTGTGTTCTGATGCTCCTAAATTTGTTTGGTTTTTGTGGTTGTGGTTTTTTTTCCCCAGCGTGACCTGGGAATTTCCAAAAATACCTGATATTTTAAGAGTATTCAAATACTTGCTGTTCAACAAGACCCAGCATCAGAGTTTTTTTCTGTTTCTGTGTGTGCTCTTTTTGCATATCTGAAAATCAGCTGGCAGGGAGTTGTGTGTAGGTAGATGGATAGTTTTGTTCTGTTTATTCCCTCTGCCTACCCAGTGTTTTCTGTGATCTTGGTAGGAGTGTGTGGGTGCTCAGTGCTTCTGAAGATGGAGGCTTCTGGTTTTGATCTAAAGACCTGTTTGTTTTGCAGAGCTCTTGTGGGTATTTATAGCTAAATTTATCCTTTGGKTGGGTGAGCTGTTTGTGAATTTCCAAGTGTGTTCCTAGTACAGATCCTTGACTTTGAAGCTGTGTTCCAGGGGCTCAGTGA
The DNA here is from genome assembly GCA_002167245.1 of Sporophila hypoxantha. Lineage (NCBI taxonomy): Eukaryota > Metazoa > Chordata > Aves > Passeriformes > Thraupidae > Sporophila > Sporophila hypoxantha. The sequence goes on from NDFG01000486.1 coordinate 405,546, forward strand.
GCGGGATGGGACACAGCTCAGGGTACATCCCTCAGCTCTGGTAGCTACAGCCAAGACTTGGCAGGGGAAGTGCTTCCCTGTGAAAGCATTGGAAAGGAAAAGCAACTGGGAAGAGAGGTGTCCTACCTGTCAGACCCCTGAGGAGATCCAGCAGATGCTTTGTTGGTTGCTAGTGATCTATGTAAAGGTGCATTTCTGGGATATRGAATACAGTGAATTCTGCATCTTCCTGTGGGTTTTGTGGGGTGTGTTGCATGTTGTCTGCCCTAGGAAATGCCTGGAAAAAAGAAATGTGTTTCAGCTTGAAATACTCCCCACTCTTGACATGCCTATTTCTGTCAATAGCAGTAGCTTCTCCTGAGAGCTTGTTTTCAAATTTTCTCATTTCAATAAAGCACAAAGACACTTAGACCAGTGCCTCYTGCTCTCAGGAATATTGATGGGATATACAATTTGTGTATCTTTTGGAAACCTTGAAACAACAGCTACCTGCTAAGCCAGTAATGTATGCCAGAGCTTTTAGAAGTGCCTTTCTCATATGGACTGCAGTAAATCTTAAAATACACTGATTATTTAAACAATGACTGCAGACTTTCTTCTGCTTTTCCTAAAGCAGGGTAGATGTATGTCTATGTATGTACTTAACATGTATGTCTATGTTGCACATTTTTGAAGCAGCAAACGTCAAAGTTTTTGCTTTCAGTTCCACAGAAAGAACTGTCTATATTTATTTTGAGCCATTGTGCAAAAATTTATTTAAAAGGTTGAGTTGCACAGTAGTGTGAGTCTGAAATGGATCAGTGTAAATGCAAAGCTTTTTTGCTTTGAACTTTTTTCTTATCAAATGGGAGTTTGCCAGGTTTTCTCCATCTGCTACCCAAGGGCTGGGTATGTCCTTGTTCCTGCTTTGTGAGGACAGTGCCTGGTAACAGCCCCACCCATACCTTGTTAGCTTCAATTTCTGCTTCTATGTAATATTCTTTATATCTGGAAGTGAGTTGTTTAAATGTAATTAAAAATTCATGATGGCACCTAGGGATGTTCTAGGTGAAATCTGCTAATGAAAAATTTAAAGTATTTATGTCCATATTTTACTAGCAGACTTTCATCTGCTGTGTTTGCATTTTAGGTGAGGAAGGAAGAAAACAAACCACTCAATACAAGTGATATTAAATGTCTGGGGGGCAGAAGGGGCTCAGGAGATCACCTGTGTAGCGGAACATTAGCCAGGGTTGGCATTTTAACTGGCTTTAGAAGAACACTTCTAACAAATTTTTTCTGTGCTAACTTGGTCAGGACATTGGTGAAACTATTTTACTTGAGGTGTACAATATTCCTGAATCTTAAGGAGGGAGTGTASTAGGCACTTAAAATCCTTAGTCTAGAAAATACATGCATAATGTACTTAATTTCACCATTGTTCCTGATTTTCTTTTKAGCCTAGAGTTTTAAATCATGTTAAAAGATTTTTCATTATAATAGAATGAGTGCTTTGTTAATTAAATAATGCAGGTAGTGATAAGAAAGAGTATAGAGAAGGGAGAAGGGCACAATGGTGAAAATTACTTATTTCAGTATAGCAGTGAGAAATGTAAGGTTTTACTTTTTAATGTTCTAGTGCAAACAGATCTTATGTTAACCCATTGCTTAAATTTCTGGTTTTTTAGTATTTTCTGGTTTCTATTAAAATACAAGAGTCTAGTTTTACCTGATCAATCTCATTTACATTTTGAGTGTTCTGTGTGCTGTGGACACTCCTGAGCACCTTCAATGCATTTTCCCAAGCTTCAGTGCAGGTGAACATAATTTGGAAACATTTGGGGCTGTGTTTTACTGCTTGATCATCCCTTGTTTACACAGTGCTACATAGTTTGGTAGCTTTGGCAACCTCAGTCTGATGGTTTCTTGAGGCTGTTTGAATCCAGCCTAAAAAAAGCAGCAGTTTGGAGTAATCTTGCTTTTTAAGAGTGGTAGAGGAAACAGGAAGTATCAGCATGTTGCAATGYGTTAGTCCACTGTGGCTGCACATTTGTGTGATAAATAAACAGGACTGTTACTTTTTAGGGAGAAATTGATCTGCTATTTCTACATAAAGTTTAAAGAAAGAATGTGCTGCTGTACTTCTCATTTTGAGAGTAAGGGAGGCCCTCGTGTGGTAGAATTTAAAATTGAAATTCTCCTACTCAGATTTGAAGCAGAGAGAATTGTAAGCTCTAAATTTAAGAGCTYTGCTGAATGAATATTTACCCTTAAATATCTCATATTGTAAAAGTCACAGCCTTAGCCTGAAATGTCTGAGTGCACACAGCTGGRTACAAGTGGGTTTGTGGTTTGTTTTCCCCAAAAATCTTCAAAGGACACCAAAGGATCAGGGCTGGTGCTTGATTTGATGTGGACTCTGATGTTGCTGCTGCTGTCTCTCACACAGGTGATGTGCAGTTCATAGACTATGAGTACTCTGGCTACAACTACCTGGCTTATGACATTGGAAATCACTTCAACGAATTTGCAGGTAAGAATTGGGTTTCTGGGGTGAGAGTTGACTGGTTTTACTAAAAACCCCAATAAACTCGTTTTTGTTGGTGTATCTGGTTGCATGCTTACATCTGTCAGCTCAGGATGTGTTGCTGTCTCATTGTGCAGACCAGTTGTGCCCTTCCTTTGCAGGTCTTCTAAGCCAGGGCTGGAAACATCATGTCCTAAGTTCTGATAGATAAGTTCAGAGCACACAGCTTTCACCCTGTCCTCCTGTGAGGTGGCACAGCAGACAGCCCRCTGTGCTGAAATACTGTGGATGGCACTCCAGAGGTGCTGTGCTGACAATATCCTGTGGGATTCCACAGTGCCAAAGGGCAGGATTCTGTGTTTGGTGGTGGTTTTCAATGTCTGCACCAAGTACTTGGCCTGTCCTAAAACAAGAAGTAAAGGCTCAGACTATGACATAGGGAAAAGGTGGGGTTTTAGGAGTATGGTGCTTTTAGATTAATTTATTAGCTAGTTCAAWTTTTTTACAGCAAGTGCCCATTCACCTTACTCCATAAGGAGAAATGACCTCAAGTGTATGCTGTACTATTTCAGAGCATGGGCCAGCAGAGAAAACCTACATAATGATCAGAGGAGATGGAAAGCACACTGTGGTGAAATGAAGAGCCTTAATCTACCAATTGCTTCACAAACAGTGTTCAGTTTAGATAACTTTAAAAAAAAAGGAAAAAATCACTGTGTGTGCTTGGTAATTTGAATTGTATAGTTGGTAATTTAAAGATTTGGAAAGCAAGTTAAATTAATGAGAATTCCTGAATTMACTGGGAGTGATAATGGAAGTGAACTGTGATCCAGGCTTGGGGCTCCTGGCGGACTCCCTACAACCTGTGACTAAGCACCTCCAGTACAGGAAGAAAAATAGGATAAAAATGAGTTATGGGCTCCTAATTCTACTAGTGCCCTGTGGAGGAGAGAGGCAGACTCCCAGGAAGTTTTCTTCAGATGTGGGCTCAGTGATAACTAGGGATGCATCTGGATTTGGCTTGGGATGTTGTGGCATACAAGTCTCTTTTCCTACAAAATATGTCATATTTGATCTATTTGTGAGGGTTTTTGTTTCATAAAGCAAATATCTTTTCTTAASCTTTTTCTCAAAGCCCAAGGTGTTGAATCCCAACATACAAGCAGACTCTATCTGGCTGAAAACATAAATTTGTAGTGTGGAACACTCTGATTTGTGTGTGGGACATTCTTGGCAGCATGTAATTGAAGGTGARGTTAAAGTAAAAACGTGGTTATTTGTTCACATCAATCTGTGCCTGTGTGTTGGGGTGGGAAGGGGCACAGAAATGGACTACTAGTGGTAGTACTAAAGGGTTTCTCATGGTTTTTTTCATGTAACATAAGGTTCTGATAGTGTTCTTGTCTTTTTCCTAGGAGTAAATGAGGTAGACTACAGCCTTTATCCCAACAGAAAATTACAGGAGCAGTGGCTGAGATCTTACCTTGAGGCCTACAAAGAATATAAAGGATTTGGCACAGAAGTCAGTGAAAAAGAAGTTGAAGTTCTGTATGTCCAAGTCAATCAGTTTGCACTGGTGAGTAGCAATCACTTGATTAGAATATTTTAAATGATGCAGAGAAACCTGATCCTCTCTGAACAAGTAAAGTTGCTATTTTCTTGAATTTGAGTGTAGTGACATGTAAAGAAAACTTCTATGAGAAATAAAACTTCCCTCTTCTATGGGAACTTGCTTCTCTGTTGCCTATTAAATATTCTCTCTAGAATATTCCTGGTGGAGGAGGCACTGCACATTCAGAAAATGAGGAGATGAGCTTTGAGTGAGGATTTCTGTTGGCCTGGCAAGTTTAAGTTGGCCACAGCTTATGGTGGGTCTTTGAATTTTTGCTTGTAGTGGTGAGAAGACAGAAGAACAAGGTAGTGCTTCTTGAAGACATATACGCTTTAAAAGCCTTCTTTAAAATAAGATAACATTCTGTTAAACTGGAATATATGGATTTGATTTATTTTGTCTTTTGCAGATAAGCAGGTCACTCTAGAGTCTCTTGCTGATCTTGTTTTGCCTAGATGATGTGACAGGAAATGTTACAGCCCAAGTGCTTGTATGTTTTTTCTTCTGAAGAATAACATTTGTAGGAGGAGTAAGGCTCAAGTGGCCACTTTGGCCTTATTTTAGTCCTCTTTCCTACTGATTCAAGCAGTCCTCTGTTWCTGTAATACCCTGAGTTTTCTGGCAAAAGCTACTGGCTGCAGTGAGGAAATAGAGTTAACAGGAAGCTGATTATTAAACAAGCTTTAAAACCAATGGCTTGTGTGCTGCTCTTCTTTTAAAATGTTGGTTGTTCCTGTCCAGTTCAGCTGGCCCATTCATTTAGGGTACTTGGAGCTGCAGTTCAGCAGGCTGGTGGCCTGTTTGAAAATAAATAGCAGTCTTTGGTCAGTTTCAAGCAGTGGCCATAGTCATGTTTAAGAGGATGGAGTTGTGTTTAGAGAGCAGGTCAGGACTTGCCTGTGGAATACCTGTGGTGCACAAACACCCTGTGACTCCTGTGTCAGGTCATGTGGGGAGCTTTGGTAAGGGAAAACTTGACAGAAAGTTCATGGATGTTGATGTAGGGTGATGAACTGCAGCTCTCTGGCCAAGTTACCTGAACCAGAGGCACAGGATTCACTTGAGCACAGAKCAGTTGTTGTTTTGAGGTGTTTTCAGTTGTGTCCATGGATGTCTGCTAAATTCCTGGTCAAGTGTTCCATGCAAGCTTCAGGAAGCCATTTAGGTAATTAGTATGAGCACTCATCTACTGAAGTTCAAGGTCTGTCCAGAAGTGTCTTCCACAGGACACTGTCAAGCTTATGGCTATCACACGTTCATTTTGAGGTTTTTTAACATCATGTCATTAATATGATCCATACTTTCAATCTGAAAGTGAACAGAGGCCTCCAGGCTCCTTCTCTGGGCTCCTGATGGAAGTAAGTCTGGACCAGATGAGAAATATGTGTAGATGCTGGTGAAGTAGAGCTTTTCTTAAAGCCTTACACCTCTCTTTGTCCAAGCCAGCAGAGAAAGTGAGTGTAATTATACAGGTCTAAGGGTGGAATTGACAATTCAAAATCAATTTCCTGTTTGCACTGGAGTTCAATACATGTGGAGTAATAGAAATTTACAGCAGTAGAGGTGGTTGTTACATTTCTGTGGGTTTTTTAAGCATGGTGCATATAGTCATACAACAATCTGCTTAATAGGTGACATAGTTTATAAATGGAACATTGTTTCTCTTGACAAGCAGCAATCGGTTGCTGCTTTCAACATGGGGAGAGGGAGTTAGACTCCAATGGGTTTCCTTGTCTGCTTGTGAGTAATTTATTCTGTAATACTGCTTATAAATCTCTTTGGTAAAGAGAGATCAAATAACTCTACATAAAGATTGGGGTTTGAGTGTTCTCTTATAGATGAAGTTTTGTCTCTGTGAGAATGTTTATGTGTTAGATTTAAGATAAGGTTAATTTTTGCTGCTATTGTTTTTTTCTTTCAGGCTTCACACTTCTTTTGGGGATTGTGGGCTCTAATTCAAGCCAAATATTCCACCATTGATTTTGATTTTCTAGGGTAAGTGTGCTTGCTGTGTACAATCATGGAATCCTAGAGGGTGAAAGGGACTTGTGGGGCCGTTTAGTCTAACACCCCAGCTCTCAGAAACTGAGATCTGAGCAACACACCCGACCTCTGTGATCATACAATAAAACTCTTCATTTGTAAGGGAGAACAAGGCAGTAAGAGCTGTCTGTCAGTGTTTTCTGTTGCTGAAAGTTCTCTAAATTATGTGCCCCTGGGCTAAAACACATGGTTTACAAGGCAAGGAACATAATGCTTTTGGGAATCAAGTGTTTTTTGCTGGGGAGACAAAGGCATGAAAGCCAAGGTGGTCAGTAAGGTAGTGCTATCTGTCAGGTGCCAGACCTACATTTCCAACAGTGAGAGTCAAGGATATAGTGCAAAAGAGCTTGATTACTTATTGCATGGAATATTGATCCTGGAAGTTAAGTTCTGTTTCAGGTAGATATGTGTCTTTGGCCTTTTTAAAATGGTCTTTCATGGCAACAAGCAGAGGGATTAATTTCTCCACTGGGGACCGAGCAAGGTGATAGGATTCATCATTTTTCCCTGGCAGGAGGTCCCACCTGAGGGTTTTCTGGGCTGTGTAATGTCATTTTTGTGGGTAAGGCCGATGTGGGCCCCCGATTGACTGCAGTACCCGGCGGTGACCGCTGGAGGGCGTGAAAACACCGGCGATAGCCCAAACACTTGTGAGATTTGGCGCTTTTCCATCGGGATCCAAAATTCCGGCGGCACTGCACCTGGGGGACAGTCCTTTAGCAACAGTCAACACTAAACCTCTACCCTTGATAATCCTGGAGCTGCATCTCTTTTGCAAGATGGGATTGGGGGGTGGTAGAGAAGAATATATCCTATAGAATATATTCTATAATATCACTGCTCTGTTCCTAATTTCTTCCTTTGGCAGCTGCTAAGGGTCAGTTTTGGAAACAGGGTGCTGGGGTCAGTGGAATTTTGACTAGTCCTCCTTAGCATGGCCGTTGTCATGTGAAGTGTTAGCTGTTCCTAACCTGGAATGTCTCTCTCTCTTTGACCAGGTATGCAATTGTTCGGTTTAACCAGTATTTCAAAATGAAACTGGAGGTCATGGCGTTAACTCTTCCTGAGTAATGAAGAGGAGGACTCTTACCAAGTGGATAGACAACCCCTGAATCTTTTCTCAGAACAGATACTGGAAAAAAAGCTAAACATTTGTTGAAGTGCTGTAATGCTCACTTGGTGGTTCTTGCTTTATAAATAATGCCTCTAGACAGTCCTTCAATGTTAAATTTATTATGAAGAACATACGTACTGCTGTTGATATAAAACGGATTAGAAACTTGCTAAATCTATAAAAAGTTGTAGAAATGGCAATTTAATCCTTCTTTGTAATTTAACATAGGTTGTATGTGAATTATTTATTATACGTTTAACATGATTCCGTTGCTGCTTTCATCAGTTTGTGTTAAAGTTGGGTGCAGACAGTGAAGTTGTTCCAAAGGATTCGTTTAACAACTTACTTTATTGAAGTTGCATTCACCTATGCTGAAGAAGACATGTCAGAGACAATTGTTTCTTTAGAGGCCTGTGAGCAAAAGGAGTGACATAGACTTGTGAGATCTCTAGTGTGATGTAGCTGCAGAGAAGGGTTAGGATGATCTTTATTTCCCCCCCTTTTTTTTAAAGGTAGCTTTCCATAGGATGGTACTTTTCTTTTGCACAAGAATCAAGCAGCTTGTTGAAATGATAAATAACATTTTGATTTTTTTTTTTGGCCTGGATTGGGCTGTAGAAATGTTGAAGTTCTGTGGCCACAAGGTTCTCTGAGGATATTGTCCCAACCGCTGGCGTTGGGCAGACAGCCTGCCATCCCCAACTTCCTGGGAAAGCTGCTTGTTTATTACCTGTACTCTTGGAATCAAAGCACCACTATTCCAAATCTCTCCTCCTTTTTGCAACTTGATCCTGGATTTGAACTCTGCTGTCTGTATCTGTTGTGCTTCTGTGGCAGAATGGACTGTTGGACCCGAGATAGGAGAGCAGAGCCCCTGTGGCACTGGGAGCAAGACACAGGTTCACAGCTCCTGTATTGATGACAACTTTCTGCTTTGTCCCCTTCTGACCTTGGACTCTTAACTGTCTGGCCCTGTAGTTGTGCAGATTCTGGTATGTCTGGTGGTTCTGGTTTTTTTTCTGTCAGCAAATTGCTTTTGAAAGCCTCCAGTGTGAAGGACATTATGGGAAAGTGTATGACTTTGGCAGTGAGGCTTTGATCATCTCACACATTTTATTTCTTAAAGCTATTATACCAAGAATGGTCTGGATTACAAAATGTTAACTGAAAAGAAAATGTTTACCTAATGGAACAATGCATAAGTTTGTGTGGAAAAGAGGCTTTAACTGTGAAAGGGAGGGTGGGGCTGGGGGGCAGGAGATGGGAAGGAACCCACAGCAGAAAGCTCAAGCCCAGCAATGCGGTTTGGGGCTAGGCAGACTCTGATGATTCTCTGAAAAACTTTGCACTTTGGTCACATAAGTGCCCACGTGTACAAAGTCTGAGCGTGTGCACGAGCACATGCAAACACAAACTTAGCTGGGGAGTCTGTTGTACAGACTCCAGCAAAGATATTTATTCAAAATTGCTTTATGGCACATGGCAGTGTGAGTATGTGTGTATAGCATGTACACACCTACGTACACGTGTGCTTTACAGAAGCTTGGAGTGATTCAGGACAAAGAAAACTCATGTGAATGAAAAATCTTCACCAATAAAGACCATTTCCAATGGTATTCTGTTGTTTTACAAAAGCACCATTTAGGATTTTTTTCCTCTTGTTTATATTAATCTATGAATGTTTTATTTTTATTCAGTCAAAACCTTAAAAATCTTTATACAAATGGGAGAGCTGGGAGTTTTTTTGTAACTTGAAAAGAGGTAACCGTTTTCATTAGCTGGAGGCTACTATACTGGACAAACTCTTTGATTTGAAACAAATAGCTTAAATAGACATTTATAATTTACTTTGTAGCAGTTATCAAGGATGTTGCTAGAGCTCATGAAGGCACTGAAGTCCTTAATCTTCTGTACTTTCTCCCTGTGGACTTTACTGACATTTGATGAATAATACCCGGCTGTCTTGTATTTCCTTTAAGTTCAGCAAGATGTCCTTGGAACTAAGATTGCTAAAGATTTTTGAACTCTTTGTTACTATTTTATTCCAGGCAGTGGCTTTATTTCTGACAGTGTTGCTTTGTATTTATGAAATATTTTGAAAGAAGGCTGTGAAGTTCATTTGGTCTTGGGAAATCCAACAGCTGACAGATCCTCAGTTTCCCAATGGCTGGCAAAACACATTCCCTTTTCAGGTACCAGTACTACTTAGGTTTGGAGTTACTGTAGTTTTTGTCAGTAGTGTTTTGTTTGTACAGCTCAAGTAGCAATAACTGCAGGAGTGGAAGTTTGCTTCCGCAGAACCAAAGCTTTTCCTGAGTGCAGCTCAGTCTCATCCCTGTGGAGGGAACCCTGTGAGAGCACTTTGAAGCAGGTAGCAAACAGTCCCAGCTTTTCCTGAGCCACTTTGAAGGAGCACAAGGACTGTCCCAGGTTACAGTGGTGGACTTTGCAGTACTGGTCAAGGCTTTAAGTTTGCACGTTGGAATTCACTTCAGCACTGCTCTGCATCAGCTTTCTCTCCAGAGGAGTGCAGGTTAAATCCATTTGTGATCAGCTCTGAGGAAATACTGTAAAGCATCTCCCAAAATGCAATGCCTGTTGCCTTGAGCCTTGTTCCACATCCCTTTGAGCCAGTAGCACTCGGATATCCATGTTTCCTGAGGAATATGTGCAGATGCATTCAGTTGGAAGTAGTAATTTGCATTGCAGATGGTAAGGTAGCTTGAAACTGTGAATACAGGACGTTCTGAATGTAAGTTAGGTACTAGAAAACATGTACTTGTTTCACTTAATTTATCTTGGTCTCTGTAGTAGCAACATGAAGATACTGGAAGGAGGACAAAAAAATGACTGAGCTCTAGAAACATCCTGTAGTAGTTTTTGACTGTGACTTGCCAAGAAGATACTCTGTTGCCTTTGTTAAGCTAAGGGCATGAATGCCAAAATTAATAATTCTTGCTGTAGTTAAAGCTATACTGTAAATATAAAGAGGATCATTAATCTGGGCATTCTTGCAGAAATAGCATCAAGTCAATAGACTGTAGTGGCCTGGTTGCTTTTGTAAAGCAGAATAGTGTGATTTTTTTTCCTTCTCATTTCTGCAGTCAGATCTGGCTAATCCAGACCTAATTTCTTAGGTCACTCAAGCACTAAAGCTTTCTGAATGGTCACTAGTCTCCTGTCACATAATTTTAAATACCTTCATTGACACTTGTTGATTTGCTTTTTAAAAGGATGTGAAATTTGCATTGACCAGGTCTGACTGTACATGTATATACAACAGTGTAAATAACCATTTGTAAATTAGTGTGAATTGTACTCTATCTTGCATTTATGGACTTGTGTATTGCATTGTATTCTCTCCTATTTTGTAGAAATCTTGTTGTAAAGAAGAAATCTAACTCTGTGTGCGGACTTCTTTTGTTAAATTGATTTATAACGCAGCATAATACTTTCATGTTAAGATATCCATTTATAGCCTTGGACACCCAGTGTCTTTTCCCCCCATTAGCTTTTTTGAAATCTTGCTCTTGGGAATGATTCTGGGAATGAAGAGATCTATACAGTACTTAGATTAAGAGAAAATCTGTTCTAATAATAGGGCAAACCATGTGCCAGAGGTGTCTGCAGTACCAGTGGGATAGGGAAAGCTGTTTAAATGGTTTCTTTAAACTTCCAAACATTTCCTATTCATTCTTGAATGCTGTTGACTTCTAAACTAAGGGTGTTGGATTGAAGCACTCCTGAAGTGTGTGCTCCCATGGGGACACCAATTGAGGTAGCTGAGGTAGAGTCCCTCAAATGCTTCTGGTGGATATAGCCTTCTAATAGGATTAGTTTCTGCCTTGTAAATGCTTATGCTGAATGCCCAAATCACTCATAGAGTTCTGTGAATTAATTTACCTCAACATTAGAACTATTGGTACCCCTTTAGAGTATTTAAAACTTATGGCTGAGATATTTTCCCTGTGTKTTCCTTCAGCCTCCTCCTTGTGCCCACAATCCTACTTCTTTTAGCATAAACATGAATCTAAAATCTTCCTTTCCATACTTGGCTTATCACTATTTCCTTTTGGGCTAAAATTACATTCTGCTTTGTCAGTGCATGACTTCTGACCTCATCAGAATTTTTTTTGTGTAAGAAGTCCCTTTCTGAAGAGGCCTTTAACCTTGGAAACACAGACATAACAAAGGTTAGTTTTTTCCCTGACTGTGTTTCATCACTGTTGCCTTTCGTTGTCTGTTACGAACTCYGTGGTGTCCTTCAAGCTCTTCGTTTCTTCTTCTCACTGGTGTGTTGAATACCTCAGCTGGAGAATTCTGGTTTGCAAATCTTGCTCTCCATCTGACAAATTGACCTTGATGCAGTTTGTACAACCTCTCAGCCTTACCTGTGGTGACACTTGAGGTTACAAAGGTCCTGGGAAGGGAGTTTATCCAAGAAGTGCTAGTCAAGAGGAGGGATGGGCTTGGTAAATGTAAGTAAAAGGAAATCAGTCACTTGGAATCTCAAGTTTGTGCTGTAGCAAGGTATTGAATATGCTTGTTTACTCTCATGGTTTAAGGACAAGAGCAAATTATAAAGGGTAAAGTTTGTTTCAGAATGAAGCTCAGATTTTTTTAAAGCCTTTGGTAGGTAACAAAAGATTTCAAATACTCTTTTGTTACTCATACCAAAAGAAATCTTAAAATTGGGTAACTTTTTGATGAAATAAAACTTTGTTCCAAACTGCAGTGACGCTGTGGTCTCTTGTTTGGGGCAGTCCCTGCTCTAGTTAGCAGAGCAGGTTGAGCACGTCTCAGTGTCTGTTTCAGGTGCTTGTGTGTTCCTTGTTTTCATGATTTTTGTTATTTGTTGTGTGTTAAGATTGCTGAGCTGCTGCACTTGGCAACTATCTACTGTGATCTTCCCTACCCAGCAGGTTGTAATCATGGCAGCGGAGCAGAAAGCATTTTTTCAGACCTGAAGGGAATGCAAGGCTGATGTGGAGCAGTCTTGCAGATGATTTTTCCTCCCTCTTTGACTCTGAGTGGCAAACTGATTGTTTTCAATAGCTGTGAAAGGCAGGAAAAACCAAGCCCTTTGAGCCTGTGCAGGATAGATGTTCTGTTAACCAGACACAGGATCTTTAGGAAAGGGGCTCTCAACAGTGAGGAATCACACCACTCCAGATGGAATGTGTTGGATTAAACCAGACTTTGTGGCTTAGAGACTCTCAGTGGGAAAGCAAATGTGTGAAATGTTTGCATGGGCTGGTTGTAAGGAGGTGCTCCATCCAAGTGAAGTGCTGAGACAATGGATAAGGCATTGTTTGATTTTTAAAATGTTTCTCTTTTTAAGTGACTTTTACAGTTGGTCTGATCTGTAGAGATTATGTAATTAGGAAACCAGTCAACCTGTGGAGAGAGGGAAGAGACTTCAAAAAATTATTTATAAAAAAGGAAGCACCTTTGCAGCTGATTAGTTTGCAATTCATTGTGGTTTGGGCTTTTCTGTGTACTTAATTGTGTGGATGGTGCTCTGCACAGAATTCTGTCAGAAAGGGTTTTATTACTGTTGGAAAATGTCAGAAAACTGACTGACATGGCCCTGAAGACCACTGGGACCTTGGATGGCCAGACTTGACCAGATGACCAAAGTTTTGGTTCAAGGTTTCACACTCTGATCTGCAGCCCTCTGAAGTTGTCAAGCTGCTATCACAGTTCCCTCTGCTGTGGAATTTAGTTCCTGCACTTCCCCAATGTCTTTGCCTTGGTGTTTGTAGAGAGGTGACACAGAGGGAAACTTCATGGAAATTAAAAGGAAAGGAAAATAGGTTACTTGAAATCTAGCAAGCAAACTTTGATGCTAAATGCTGACATAATTTCAGGTGCTGCACCAGCCTATTTTTGTGGCATTGCAATTGTGTTTTTCCTCTATTAAGTGGTTTTGGGCTTTTTCCCCACATAGAGACCCATACAAAATGCAAGATGAAAGAGACCCTGAAAGAGGAATGTAAAAATACCGTATAAAATGGATAAAATACAGCATGAACTGGAGAAAAAGTATGTGTTTCTAAATTTTTGGTAGTAGTAATTCGTGTTATCAGAACATAAGTGTCCAGCCTTCAGTGTGTGAAAGCGTTTTTATTTTGTAGCAGGTTCCCATGTACCATTTTGTATCACAGTGTGGTAGTTAATGCTGCTGTTTGTGCACAAGTGCTTTGCATAGTCTGAGCACGGAGGATGTTCCCAAAATTTGAGGTGTGGCTTCAAGTTAGAGCCCTTGGTTCTGAGCCTCTCCACTAAAACCCTCTGAACACTTGCAGACACAGGGCCACAGCATATGAGGAATATTTTCCATTTTGTGCCATTTTCTTTGTTACTGCGGATTATTCAGTGTTCTTTTAAACACAAGTCCACTCGTGTCCTGTGAGTAAACTGAGCTCAATTTGTAAAAGAGCCTTTGTCATCCTCTAGCACTGTCATCCCCCAAAGAGTCCCCCTGCCTCTTGTGTGTTGTGGTGTTTAGGTGCATCATCTGTTCATTGGAGTGAATTGTATTTCTTTTGAGCTAAATGTGATTGAAACTATTCTAAGGCCTTCTACCACTGATTAAATGAAGTAATGTACCTTTCAAAGAGATTTATATTGTGTAAATAATTTCAAAGTGCAACAATAAAGTTGGTTTCTAATGGCGCTGTTGGTATATTTTGTGATGATTTTGCTTTCCCCAGGTTTGGGAACTCTTGGTACAGAATAGCCAAGAGCTCTTAAAGGGTTTTGGCAGGTGCCTATATGCATACCTCTCCATGGGATTGACAATGCAGCTAAAAATAAATATCTTGAGCCAGAATTTGCCTTGCATCAAGTTAACAATTGACAGTTTTGCATGTTCAACATGCTTGGTCATTGCTGAAATTTAACGTGGGAGACAGGATTTATATGGAGTGTGGCTGTCAGGAGGGATCATTGCCACTGAGGAAAAGGAGGGAAGCATGCAAAGTTAGGGCTGCACTGGAGTTCAATTTATGCCTCATAAGTGCTGTTTTACCTCTGGGGGACCATTTTATAGGCTGATCCATGATGCTGGAAATACACTCTGCATGCAGTGCCAGTGCACTGGGTTGGATACTTGCTTGTGGATCAGCTGGAATGTGCTCAAGGCCAGGCTGGATGGGGCTCTGAGCAGCCTGGAAGGGTAGAAAAGTGTCCCTTTGTGTCCATCCAGTTGGAACTGGATGATCTAGGATTCCTTCAGACCTCCTGTGATTTCAATTTAATAGGAGATGGTCAGAGTGTGGCTGCGTTTCTGAGATGACTGTTCCTACTGAATTGCTGCTCAGAGCCCTGAGATGGGGGATTCTCTCCATCCACTGCTCAAACCCTCAGAGTGCCACAGGGAGGGCTCAGCTCTGGCTGATTGTTGTTCACTGCTGTGGCTGCAGTGGGAAGGAGACCTGTGCTGGTGAGTTAATCCAAGGTAACCTGCAATCTTTCTTTTCTTCCCTAAATAAAAATCCTTCATTCACAGTTTGGCCAGAACATTCCGAGTTAGCTCAGACTGAGATGGAAGTTGTCCATGGGAAGTAATGAAGAGATTTTTCTGAGGTCACCCAGCAAATATGGTCCTGAGTAAGTTATTAACTCTACTTTAGATAAAGAGCAAAGTACAGACATAAAATAGAGGGGGAAACAATGGCATGTGTAGTGGACTCCAAGGCCTAGGATGCTTAAATGTCAGCTGTATAAAGTATGCACTCCCAGGAGTTTTCCTATTCCAAAGTAGGACATTTAACCTTAATAACAATACAAAGCTGATTTGGGTTATTCAGGATGTATATAGGATTATAGGTTAATATATTTGACATGAATACATTGTTAATAGATACAATTATTAGATCTATATATGTTTCCTTCCCTTGTTAATATTCCCTACAACCACTAGGCAGTTTACCCTTACCCTGGTCTCTTGCTGTGCTGTTTAGAATAATGTTGCTCATCTGGTTTTTAGATTTTTAGGAATGTGAAAGGATCAATGTATAAAACTGTTTAAAAGTACTCACCTGAGGCCAAAGGTAATGTCTACTTGAAACTATTTTCTGGCTGACCAGGTGTTCTGCCACTGATGGGGGCGATTTAAAGGACACAGACACCAATGGAAAGAATGGTCTTATTTTACTGTCAATTTTAARGCAACACAAAAGTAAAATGATGCATCTAATAAAACTACACGCTTGGCTTTAGCAGCAAGCAAAAGTAAGAAAGGTAATGCACCTAATGAGTGCTGTACAAGAGAAAGATTAATGATTGAGAGAGAGAGAAACATCACCAAGTGCCTAAATAAATACTCCAGCACCATGCAGAGCCCACAGTCCCTGGGGAGCCCTRTTTCACAGTGAGGGTCTGCAGAGCCCTTCCTGGCAACTGGGGAAATCCTACCGCAGTGCCTCCACCCAGAGGAGAGGTCTCCAAACTCGCCCCAAAATGGGCCCAGCGTTTATAGGCACAAATCGGCAATCAAAGTGGCTGGATTGTATTTTATCACAGAAACTCCTGGGTCTGATGGCACTTCCCAACAGCAGGGACCAGGGCTTGGCCAGGGCCCCGCCTTGGCTGGGAGGGTTTCCCATAAAATACTCCATAAAATACCCTACAGCCAAGTCTCTGCTTATGTCACTTGGGAAAGATTCTTGCAATGCTGCGTTTCTTGCAGATAACTGCACAGGTTATGTAAAAGTCTCTGAAGCAGTGGGTTTGGTGTTAGACAGAGAGCTTCAGCATCTCAGTCATGGATTCTTAGCTCAATAATACTGGTGGTGTCAGCCACGTATTGCCCAGGGTGCATCTTGTAAGGCAGCTCTGGCTGAGGCCTGCTGCTCATCCTCGGCCTCAGTGCTTCCCCAGGGCCAGTTAGAAGCATGGCTTTTACTTCTCATCCTTCTTTTCTGTGGATCCTTTTCCCCCTGTGCTGTGGGAAGTAAAGCAGGATGACAGACTCCAGCACTTACCCGCAGGTGGCAATGGAGCTGCAGGCTGTCTCATTGGAGAAGCTTTTTCAAGACAGCTCTTTTCTGTAGTGCAGCATGTCATACATTGAGTTAAACAGGAAAAAGGGTATTCTTTTATCTCTCAATGAGTTGCAGCCAAGATCTGTAATTGCCTTGCTCTTAATGTTGCATAACTGTTAGCAAGACTCAAGCCAAGCATTAATGAATTTCATCAGAACTTCATTTTTTAATGAGCATCATTAATCATTAGTCATGCGTGCTACAACCTACACTTTTCTAAAGTGGGGCTTTGCCAATCCTGTTGCACTATAACAACAGCAGCATGTCCTCCCCAGATTTTATCAGTGAAGCAACAAGAAAAGACTGTGGAGAGAGGGAGACACACGAAACTTTTATCTGACCTTTTAAATACTTAAACTACTCTCTGAAAGTTGTGCTGAAGCTTGAGCTTGTGAGCAGCTGCTGCTCCACCTCTCTCTGGGCTGTGGTGACACTGTGAGAGCTCTGAAGTTGCTCTGAGCTGCAGTGTTGATCCAGCCTCTGCACGTGGATTCACTGGGCTCCCCTGGCTCTTAGCACAGAATTCAGTGAAGTTTTGAAGGTAAAACTTGAAAATAAGTTTGGAAAAAT
This sequence comes from Sporophila hypoxantha, assembly GCA_002167245.1. Taxonomy (NCBI): domain Eukaryota; kingdom Metazoa; phylum Chordata; class Aves; order Passeriformes; family Thraupidae; genus Sporophila; species Sporophila hypoxantha. The sequence continues at coordinate 422,441 of NDFG01000486.1, forward strand.
GATGTCTAGGGGTCTACTGGCTGGTCTTAACTCTTCTGGACTGTGCAACAGGTTGTGCTGAGAAGCTATAGGAGGAGCAGTGGAACAGTTCCTGGCTGTTCCAGCACAGATTTAGCAGTTCTGGTAATGAGCAAGTGGCAGTGTTTTATCTGCACCAAATTCTCCCCAGCTCCTTGATGCTTCTTTGCATAAAACAGCTGACTTAATTTACTCACCTCTGCAAGTTCAGCTGCCGTGCAGGTGCCAGACTGGTAGAGCTGTAGAGGAAACCAAAGCTTTTCCTTAGTGTGTGTCCTGGGGACTCGCAGCTCCTCCCAGGCAGCCAGAGGACAGGAGCAATGGCCCCAGTGAGCCAGGACAGGTTCAGCTGTGACACAGGAAGAGTTTCTGCACCAGAGGGTTCTGCAGCCCTGGCATGGGCTGCCAAGGGCAGTGCTGGAGTCACCATCCCTGGACTCCACGAGGCACTTGTGGTTTATTGAGGAGGAGGAGCTCAGCCAAAAGGGAGCTCCATGGTCGTGGGGGCCTTTTCCCACCTTCGTGGTTCTGTGACACTGTGTCTGACCCAAAGGTGCAGTCTCTCACTGCAGTTGCTGATTAGAAGCAAGATTTCAGAAATGGATTAACCAAATAAAACAAATGAAATTGTGTCTAATAATTCTACACAAGGAAAAGCTATTTTCTGTATCTTATGCACTGGACCAACAAAATGTTTTACTCTGATCTTGACCTATGTGAATGCTAATGTTTGTGGTTAAAACAGGAGTTGTCTGAGGTAGAGCTGTATAGGGGGAAGAGTAAAATCATGGATCCACAGAATCATTGAGGTTGGAAAAGATCAAACTTAGACCATCCACCACCTTGTCCACTAAACTAGAGCACTGGGTGCCAGTTATTTCTTAATTTATCACAGATAACAATATTAACAATAGTATCAAGGGATATTCATATATTGAAATATGGGATCTTCATTTGCAGGGATCAGAAAGGAGAATGTGTCTCCCTGATGGTAAGAGGAGAAAGGCAAGGGAAGATTTATGGGACAGGTAGTGGAAAAAAGGGATTAATGGAAAGGTGCACTGACATGGGATACAGTGGAGGGTTTAAAAACAGGGACATGACATGAAAGGGAGCAGCCAAGATGAGGGGGAGGAGATATTGAAGAGGTGACAAGCAGATGCCAGCTCTGGTTCCAGGAGCTGGTTTATGCCTCGCTCTCTGAAAGCTGAACCTTTCCCAGCGTGCTTGCTGTTAGCTGGAGTGAGCAGGGTTTGTCTCCCACTCTAACCAGTATCCACCATGTGTGCATTCAATGCAGTTACAGAAACCAGCTGGCTGGCAAATGTAATTTCCTTGCCATGGGAAACGATCTGAAATTGCAAAATGTTATCCCACTGTCACATTGTTCTGCAAAGAAACACATGGCATACAATAAATTCATTTCTTCAAATAATTCCATGTTTTATTGGAATATATTGAAATATATAATATTCAAGTCATGGATGGCAGATAAAATCTCTGACTTGCACTTCCTAGCTGTTGGCTGTATTTTTTAAATAGAGCAGAAGAAGGACAAGGATCATCTATGTTACAAATGAYCTGATGTGCTTCTTGCTTCGTGTDTAAGTAAACACACACACAGGGAGAAAGAAACTCTTCCACCCATGGATATAAAGGTAGAAGAAGCTCAGATTCCCATTTTGCATGTAGAGAAGAACATAATAGGAATATGAATTGCAAACCCAGTTCTGCACAGTTAGTTTTGTAGCACGAGCAGGAATTAAACACTGATATTATACTGATCAAGTTTTCATTTCTCTCCTGATGAAATGGCGCTTGCTGAGAGCGAAATGTTTCTACAGAAAAATTCTGTTTGCTGAAAATATCCTGAGGCCTTGGGCAGTGGAGCAGGAACCAGGGAAGCTCTGATCAGGAAGGAAAGCAGGTATCCCTCTTGCCTCTGTGTCTCCCTGCCACCAGGGCAGTCATTCTAGATCTGCTCTCTTTTCCTACTCCTAAAACAGAGGTTAAAAGTTCAGTCTCATTGGATTTAGTACCAAAATTTGGAGTTAGGAAGAATTTTGTGAAACCATGTCCAGGACAGTGTTTTTAATCCAATCATCCACTTTCAACAACTGTTGACAGCGTTGATAATAAATTCCTGATTTTTGGCATAATTTGATTCAGTTAAAAAATCTTGGCTATCTTCAGATTACTCACCATGTTCAAATAATTGATGTGTAGACTCCTATAGCTTATAAATGTAGTGGATATTTAAAAAACACTTATTCTGTTCTTTTCTGTGACTCAGGTTAGATAATTTTTCCCCTTCTTCTCCTGGGCTGAACCAAAGTAACTTGTGCCTTCAGTAAAGTTTTGATTTGAAGACATCCTGAAATGATGAGTTTATCATGTTGATAATTACCATGTTTCTACTGTCACCAGTAAAAGAAGTTGCTTCATTTTCCCTCTGCACTTGTCTGCTTTAAATTCCTTTCTAAACTCTGTCCCTAAAGAACCCCCAGTAACCTTTTATCCTCATTTTCCCTCATCACTTTTCAGTCTTTGATGGGCAAAACAGCAGAGGGCTCTGACTGACTTATCCTTTCCTCAGTGATTTTTCCACTCTCCCACTTGAAGTTGTTGGTGTCAGAGCAGGACTCCACCTTCCTGCACTGCTCTCTCTCAGTATCTTGCTTGTTTCTGCTTTCCTTCCCTGCTCAGGTATTTACCCATTAAGCCCCCTTGGTCCTGTCCTGACAAGGCAGGGTTGTTTGTGGGGCAGGGTCTGGACTTTCCTGGCTTGGAACAGCTGATGTTTGAGTCACAGGTCTCCCAAAGAGATCCCACCACCCTGTGATGGCCCTGGTCCCTCTGCTGCCCTCCTCAGCACCCAGAAACCTTTCAGAAGTGGTTTTGTATTTATTTCAGGATCTCAGGTCAGAATATTAAGTGGCACTGGCCTATGAACTATTCTCTTTCATCCTATACTTGACTCCCAGTAATAATTCACCACTGACACCTATTTTTTGAGATCTGTGAGTTAGCCAGTTTTTAATTAGAGCTCAGCAAAACAATTCTTCTGTAAAAAGAATTCTGTTTGTCAAAGTCCAAATGTTTTGCAAGAATATGTCAATTTTGACAAATATTTTTAACAAGGAAAAGTCAAAACATTTCATTTTTACTTTCTTGATTTATTTTAATAATATCAAAACATTTTTTTGATATAAGATAAAATTGTTTTGACTTTATCATGTTTTCATTTCATTTCTTTCTATATTAAATTATCTTTAACATGTTTCATATTAAATACACCAGCTAACACATTATAAGAGATGCTCAAATGAGATGGAAAGACATTATCCAAATGAATTATTGGAAATATGTTCACTGTTCTAAATTAAACTGAAAGCAAATTTTAATCCATTACTGAATTTTGAAGTCACAAGATTTTGCTCTGATTTGGAAATCCTTTCAGCTGCTCTCCACAGCTCTGAATTTTCCACAAGGTAAGTTTGCAATCTCGATCTGTTTAACACTCACTCTGTAAGTGATAAGCAGTAACAGTGGTTTAGTTATAATTAATAACATTTACCCACCAACTAAAGTGAGCTCATTTTGTCTCTTCATAATAGGAATCATATATATTTTAATGTTTTGGTTGTTCTTTTTCTTAATTTTGGCASTTCAAGTTGTGTTCTTGCAGTTCTTCATCTTGAAGAGTTGTGGTTTAAGAGGAGGAAGCCTCTGTGTTCCCTGTCCCTTCCAGTTCCCTGCCTCTGCTGCAGCCTGGCTGGGCTTTGCCCATGACCAAGGAATGATCCCACTGCTGAGTTCTGTGGGGCTGAGCCATCCTGACCTGAGCCAGGCTTGCTTGGTGCCCAAGAGCCCCAGTGACCTCTGCTGCTGCTCACAGCTCTGCAGGGATGGCTGGGCAAAGCTCCTCTGGAACAGCTTCCTRCCACACAAGAACCTGGAAAAGCACAGGGAGGGGATGAGAGGCAATCTAGAACCTGCCCCTTGGAGTGGGTGGCTTTGTAAATGACCAAATGGAGTTAGGAGCTGACTGAAGATTTGACACTGCAGAGGAGCTGAAGGCCTCTGCTCACTAATAAATGTGTGAGGGAAACACTTGTGTCAAGCTGTGGAGCGAGAGAGCTGCTTTAAATCCAGTAAGTCACAAGCAAACCCCAAGGGAAGCCTTTCCATGGTTAAGCCAGGCTGGGGAATGGGCAGCTGGAGCAGCCCTGGAGAAGGAGCTGAGGATGCTGCAGGGTGAGAGGTGCCCTGGCTGTGCCCTGGGAGCCCAGACCCCTGTGCTGGGCTGAGCCTGGGGGTTCTGTCCCTCTGCTCCCCTCAGGTGAGATCTCACCTGCGGGGCTGGGCTGGCACAGGAGCAGCTGGAGCTGCTGCAGGAGCCCAGAGGGAATCCAGGATGATGCCAGGGATGGAGCAGCTCTGCTGGGAGGAAAGGCTGGCACAGCTGGGGGTGCTCACCTGGGCAGGAGAAGCTTTGGGGTCACCTCAGTGGCCTTGCAGTGCCCAAAGAGAACCTACAAGGTGAGAGGGACGATTCACAAAGGCCTGGGGTGACAGGGTAGGGAGGAATGGCCTCAAACTGACAGGGAGTGGGTTTGGATGGGATATTGGGAAGGAATTCCTCCCTGTGAGGGTGGGCAGACCCTGGCACAGGGTGCCCAGAGCAGCTGGGGCTGCCCCTGGATCCCTGGCAGCGCCCAAGGCCRGGCTGGATGGGCTCTGAGCAGCCTGGGGCAGTGGAAGGTGTCCCTGCCCTGGCAGAGGTTTGGAACAAGATGAGCTTTAAGGTCCTTTCCAACACAAATTATTCTGTGATTCCCAGCAAGTGCCTAAACCTGATGGGGTGGGGGCAGCCAGCAGCTCTGTAACCCAAGTAAAGTTCGGCACAATATGGAAAGTAAGAAACTATAGTAGAGGTAAGAGAAAAATTGTAATGAAACTCCTCCCCCACCTTGTGTGTAGAAAAACAAGAGCTTGGTCAAAGTGGAAAATTTTTATGAAATGGACATTCCTAGGAAAATTTCTGTTTTCAATTCTGTATCATGCACCAAGACTGAAATCTGTTACAGTTTTGGTTTTCTTAACAAAAATATTTTCTTTAGCAAGTGTTTGATTTGTTTTTTCTTTAAAAAGAAAAAAATTATTTCCAAAGTACAGTTAAACTTTAAAACTCTTTAATAATAGCCACTAAGTATCCAGCCTGGTGAAATATTTGGCTAAAACATTGTGCATGCTATTTTCAGCTTCAGTATTTCAGCTTGTACATGTCCAAACCTTTATGGTTTGAAATTTTGGACAAAAGAAAATTTAAGAAAAAAAAAATTCATTGCCTGCCATGTCAACATTTTCCATTAAAAGTAGCAAACTTTTATCTCAGCTGTGGAACTGCTCTCCCTGTGTAGCAGTACCATTATACCCCAAAATATACTGTCTTTATTGTATAGTGGTGATGTTACTGGCAGTGACTAATCTCTCTAGAACTCCAAGTCCTCTCTCCATCTGCAAAGCTGAGATGTCACCTCTGAAGGAAAAATAATCTTAACCCAAGCTGCTTTTGAAATACAAAAGCTTACAGTGTTCCTAAAATTTCTGCAGGCTTAGATACTTAGATCTAAAGTACCATTTTAACTCATTAAGTGACTCCTTAATTAAATTAACAACTCCTAATCAGTAGATTGTCTGTCTCTTATTCTGAGTCATGTTCCAAGTGACAAAATTTACTGCATTTTCTGTCATTAGCCCTGCAGAGCAACAGTAGCAATGACTGACCTGGATGCTCTTTTGCTTCAGGAAGAGAATTTTACTAAACTTTATTTATATCCCCCATGCAAATTCGATAAATCACATTTTTGATGGAGAACCCAACTTTTCTTCAAGGACCTTTAATGCCAGTGGTGCATAAGAAGATGCTTTGCTTACAGCACTCAGACAGAAAAGAACACTGATAGAACAGGACAAGTGATGGGATTTGACCATGACAGAGGTGCTTACAGATTCTGAGACAGGGGCTGGATTTTTGTGGTGAAGGCAGCATATTCAGTGCTGGTAGCAGAGTACATGGGCTTAGTGACAAACTGTGCAGTTTATAAATGCACAGTACCATTGCTCTGGCTCCTCCATCTAAAGAGGACACAGGCTCTGCTTTTCAAACTGCATTTCACAGAACTAGATAAAAAGATGCCTCACAAGATTTCCTGCTCACTTTGTGTCCCAGAGCAATACCTAACAAATTCAAAGAAAGCAAGGAGTGAAAGAGAATTAGGAAAACATTCAACCAAAACAAAACCAGCAGTCATGTAGCAAGAGATACTGAAGAAATATAAGCCGAGAAGTGCAAGCAGGAAGCATTTAACATATGAACCTCTCTATTGCTCAGCTTTATCCTCACTGTGACATGACCAGGTATGTGCAGTTTTCTTCTTTTATTCAGGAGAAGGTTATCAGGAGAATGCTGTTGAGCAGCCAGGCTTTTACAGCACGATTCTGTTTGTTGCTCCATCAGAGAAGGCCCAGCAGGCAGCCTGTGGAGACACAGTTATCTGTCAGCTGGATTTTCAGAAACAGTGCTTTGCTGCCTTCAAGCCTGTTGAACCTGTCCAAGAACAGCAAAAATGTGTGAAACAGTAATACAGAATTAATTCTAAATAGAAAGTCTGCCAGGTGCCCCCTAAGGTCTCTGGGCAGTGCAGGAGCAGAACTGATATTTTCAGATGGACACAGAAGAGAGGAGTTACAAATCACAGAATCACAGAATGGTCTGGGTTGGCTGAGACCTTTAAGATTGTCTCATTCCAGCCCCCTGCCCTGGGCAGGAACACCTCCCACTAGCCCAGGTTGCTCAGAGCCCCATCCAGCCTGGCCCTGAACACTTCCAGGGATGAGGCAGCCACAACTTGTCTGGGTACGCTCTTTCAGTACCTCCCTATGCTGTGAGTAAGGAATTTCTTCCTAACATCTAACCTAAATCTCTCCTCTTTTRGTTTAAAACTCTTCCCCATGTCCTGTCACTACCTGCCCTTGTGAAAAGTTGCTCAGAGGACATTTTCAGTCCAGTCCATCTGAAATGCTGATTACACCTGCATGTAAGAGCCTACAATTGTGAAATGTGATGGAGAGCAGGGTGGGCACAGCAGCCTGTGGCAGGCTGGGTGTCCCTGCATACCCTGGGTGCTGTGCACAGGAACAGGGGTTTTCCACCTTGGCCTCACTGTGCTGTCTCCTCAGTAAGTGGATTTCGCACCCTTCAATGAGAAGATTGATTGCATGTGCTTGAGGTAGTTAAAACCTGGTTCCATCTATATCTTCCTTCTTTCATGTCTCTACCTTTCTTAAACTTTCACYGTTTGGACTGGAGTTTTCCATGCCAGCCTTGCACCCAAAGGTGATTATTTAAAGATCACTAAGATCAAAGAAAAGAGGGGGGTTTTATGTTTCCTTGTTTCTGAGAAGGACTAGATTACTTCTACATTTTTCATGGATAGCTCTGCTCCCTGGAGAAGAACACTGCATTTTGCCTCCAATCCATGCAGACTTSTCTGGATTTAGCTTATTTGCAGTCGCTCACTGCTAAAGCTTGTTCAGTGAGATGATGAGTTCAGTGAGCTCTAGGAGAAAATAGGACTGAAACCTGAGGCAGACTGGTTGCCACCCCCAGCCGTCTGCAGGATTTGGACAGGAATCTTCCTTCTACTTAATTTAGGATGTGACCCTGATCAAGCTTTTCAAACTAGTCTTTTATTCCACTCTATAATGTAATTTTCCTCATGGAGTAGAAGAATCTCTGCATGGCTGAGCTATAAAAGGCACAGGGCACACCCTGCCCATGGGGAGAGTGGGTGCAGACAGGAAGTTTACCCAACAGACCCTGCAGGGTACAGCCAGCCACCCAGCTGGGTCTGGGGACACTCCAGTGACAGCAGGCTGGGCAGCTAATTTGGGAACACTGGGATGGCAGCAGTGTGCCAGAGCAGACAGCATCTTCTGCTTCCTATGAAAATCAAAAAAAGAGTGCAGGAAGGGGTCTAATGTGTCATAAAACTTTCCCTTCCCCGTTGCTCAGGGATTTCTGAGCTGGAGACTTGTGGCTTTGTGTTGCACAGCCCATAATAGATTTTCCTCCATGGATTTGTCAAACTACATTTTCAACTATATTATACTTTTGGCTTCCAGAATTATCTGTGTTTGAGCTTAATTATGTGCCACATGGAAAAGTGCTTCCTCCGCTCATTCCAGTTCTGTTGCAAGATAATTCATTTTGTGTCCTTAGGTCTCAGATACTGAGAAGGAGCCACAAACCTCCCCCTCCTGACCTTCACTGCAGSCCCCAGCCCATGGAAGATCAGGTTCCCTCTCCTCCAAGCTGGAGAGTCCCAGGGTGCCTCTGTTCCCCACAGAAATGCTGCTCTGAACAGGGATCCAGCTGTTGCTGCGTTATTTCTATAAGTGCTGGGTCATTTTCATGGGTAACAAACACAAGAACAGTGATGTCCTTTCTGTCCTCTCTGCCCTTCCTGCCCCATGGCTCTCTGTGCCTCATTTTCCTTTCCAGCCTCCCTGGAGCAGGGGCTCGCTGTCCCAGTGGGGCTGTGCACAGGGACACCAAACTCTTTCCTGATGATAGCTACTGACCCCCTGCCCAAGTGCAGCTCCTGCTTTTCTTGGTGTCCATGTGCTTTTCCTGGCTGCCTTATCACTCTCTCACCCAATAACTCTCCCCCAGATGGACCTTTGGATGTGTGAGGTGCTGCCCACGCCAAGTGGCTGTGCTGGCTGGTGTCAGTCCCARCCTGGGAGCTGCTCTGGGCTGTTGGGGAGCTCAGCTTGGCCACTGCTGCCTGTCAGAGGTTTCTGCTCTGTGTGCACTCTCAGCTTTGAAATGTGTCTCAAATGTTTCCCAAATCCCCTCGGTACCAATGAGTTCTTCCTGGYGCTGCCTCCCTCCCAGCTCTCCCCCTGCTCTGCTGAGAAGAGTTTCCCAGCTCTATGCATTGTCCCCTTTGAAAAGCAGGGCTGTTTATTTGGTGTGGGGTTAGGCTGGAGCTGTTTCCTTTTCAGAGGCACAAATCACCAAGCTGACTTGCACTCCTTGATTGGCTGGTTAAGCTTAGCCAAGATTCAAAACTCAGTCCTGAACAGAACTGACTGTGACATTTTCTTTTCCAGCTGCTTCCCTGAGTTTAAAATGCCACATGCCTGTGAAGGAGAGTCCCAAAATAGAGCTACTTATTCTAACCCTGGACAAGACACTTTACCAACACAGGGAAAAATGCATTATTAATAAAATTAGTAAAATTCCCCTTTCCCTCTTCAAGGTGAACAGGGTGTGTGCCCTCAGGGCTGCTTGGGCAGAGGGAACAGAAGCCCTTTAACCACGTGTGAAGGAAATATCATGTCTGAACTCCCTGTTTCTGTTAGGCTGCCCAAATGAAAAAATCACTGGCACTGTAAATTCACAGTAGCATATACTCCAGTCATCTTAGCCCATGGCTCAAAGGAAGGCACTGGGGAACTGCTGGGGCTGGGCTCAGTGCTGAAGATGTCTCTTCCAGGATGTTTGTTGTTACTACTGCCATCACATTCCTTGTGATAGGACAATGACTGTGTTGTGCTGTGGTCTCCTTTCAAAACAAGAAAAAACCAGTACCCATAGAGCTGTTTTTATTTTGGGCAACAAAAGCTTGGACATTAAGGTGTTTTTGCTGAAGGAACAGTGTACAAGTTACTGAGCATCTTACAGTTCTTTAACCCTTGTGCAAAACCATACTCCCTGAAAAAATAAAATATTGGTAACAATTAATTCACTGCAGCAGGAAATGTTAAAAATCCTACTCTATGTATTAAGTTGATGGTGTGCTGCTGCTGTTGCTGGTTTCCCACATTCCAAAACAATATAACAATCTGTCTTCATGTTGAGCACAATAATGGTGTGAGGTTGCCATGACTAGGAGTGATTGTTAATCAGATCTCCTTATTATATATAATTACCTCACTGTCTAAGCAAGCAGCCACACAAAGTAGCTTAATTTTTGTTATATTTAATTCAAATCTGACAGTATTGCAAACTCTCAGAACACTGCAACAAAAGGACTCGGTATTCATAAAGTAATTTGTTGCTAATTTTGTCCAGTACCTTAAAAGGTTGCTGGAACTAGGGGACCACAAAAGAATATACTGCTCTAACTGGGATTTTTATCACTTTCTAAATGACACAGTGAATGTTAGGGAAAAGCTTTGTGATAGTGCCTGAATGGGTATTGATGGTTGCTGTAGTGCTAAATGATGCATTGGCACCAAAATAGAGCCRAAGAACAAATCATCAGTGACTTTTTCAATTTTACTCTTTCAGGGAGAAAAACTCACATCAAGACTTGCAGAACCTGAATTAGCTGAAGGAAAGCTGCAGCAGACAAGCCCAGTTGTGTGCCCATGTTCTCTCACCCATCACTGCAGCAGCACAAAGAGCAGGGGGCTCTGAAAAAGCACAAGAACAATTTTGTTCAGATCCCAGCTGTTCTTTTTACAAACCTGACAAGCTCTGAAGGCTGGAAAACTGCTGGAAGGAGCAAAAAAACCCACCAAAAACCCAGCTCTACCTCCTCCCCCCAAAAAGCCAGCCCAAAAAACAACATGGGAAGAGGGAACTACATGGTCCTTGTGCCCATGTAGTTCCCTCCATGTACCCAACCCACTTTTGTACACCYAGCTCTGCTGCTGATATTAGAAAGCTGCTCTTCCTCATTTGTGCATGGGGACAAACTCTTCCAGCTGCTTATGCAGGTGGGACAAACAGCTCTCTCTGCTATCTGCTGTCCAAACCAGACTGAGTGCAGTGCATGTTAAACGTTGTATGTGATGCTCTGGCTGGTAGTAGGGGAGAGAGCAGGGAGCCTCCCTGAATACTCCATAAATATTTTCCATTTCATGTTAATACACTTTGGGTCTAAGAAATGTGACTGATCTCTTCATTTGCCCTGTGGTTTAGGCACCCATGGACACCTAACCTGCGCAAACCAGATTTTAGTGGTGCATGGGACAGATCCCCAGGCTGGCCAAGTTCAGCTCTGTGGTGCATCAGCAGCTCAGGAAGTGCAGAGAGTAGGTGGATCTAGATTCTCTTCAAGCAGAGAGGGTACAGGGACTTACAAACAACATCAGCTGGTGGGGGTGGACTGGCCTGAGGAGCAGTCTGGAAATTCCTGACCCTCCAGGCCCCTTGGCTGGCAGGGCTGAGCTCAGCTCCCGCTCAAACAGCAGCTCCAGAATCTGGGGAGCGTAGGATCAGCATGGAGATGAGCTCACTGGGATGTGGGATGTGGGCTCCACTCTCCTTTCTGCATGCTGGGTGATAGCTGGATGACTGCAAGGTCCCTGCCCCTGACATGAACACCAGCAATGACCTCATGGGCTTATTCATTCTTCTTACTTCATTTGCCTTTTTTTGCTTGAAGTTTTCATTTAGCCATCCAAAATTTTAATTCTCTCAGTATTTTTTAGGTTACCCTTGGGTCTTAGTATCAGCCAAAAAAAAAAAGGGGGAGAGCTAAGAATAATTTTGCTTACATTGCTAGGGTAGAGATCAGTCTTTGGCAGCAAAGATGGTTGTAGTTCTACTAATAAAAAATTACTTAAAAAAAAAAAAAGCAACAAATCAGATCTCATACAAAGTGAGAGTTCATCCTCTACATCCCCTCTCTATCCAGGTTTGTTTCCTGGCAGACCTTTGAGGGGACACCACACCTCACTGTGACATATTCAGAGGGCATATAGGGAAGGCAAGAGGCAAAAAATGTCCAACAGTCCCTATACACTACACTTTCTCAGGGAAAGAAGCAGCCCAGAGTGATGCAYCTGAAGGAGCCCAAGGAAAGCACCGATGCCATGCCTGCACTGTGGCAGCAGCAGGTTGGGGGATGGAAATGATTACACTCAAGCAGCAGAAGAGCTGCTGCCCCTGCTCTGTGCAACAGGGCCTTTTGGAGAGCCCTGGAACACACCCAGCAGGAATGCATGGAAATAATGGGTGGAGAGAAAGGGAAACACCTTCGTGGCACAGCTGTGACCAGGGAAAGGGGATGTAGAAATCTCTTGCTTTATGGGGTCACCCCTTTTAATTGGAGTCAGTTAACCCATGTTCTCAAAGCAGGAATTAAGGGGATGTGTCAGTAAAAGTGAATGAGCACCTTGGGCAGGCCAATGAAACTTTCATCAGTAAATCACTAGAGTGGCTTCAGTAGTATGTAGCAGCTCAGAAGTGACAAGCTGCACTTTTAGGAGCTGCACAGGCACTTGATAAGCTGTGTACATGATACCCTGTGTAAGGTAACCATGTACCTGTGTAATTGATAGCCAGGAACACGTGAACCAACTGCGTTCATGAAGAACCACTCAGCCTTGCTTAGCCCAGGCTCTGCAGCCTGGCCTTTCACACTGGCCCTGGGCTGGGAGGAAACCACAGGTGCACCCAGCCARTGCTGATCGGGGTGGGGCTGTGCCCAATCATCCCTCACTGGCCCCAGCTGTGCAGCACAGGTGAGCAGCATTAACAGSAACGAGCAGCAGGGCACAAAGGGCTGGGCTGAGGGACAGGGAGGGCAGATGCTGCAGCCTGCTGGAGTGGAAAGGTGTTACTGTGTGTGGGCAGGTGCCTGAAGCCTTCTGAAGAGGTAAGGTGTTATTCTGTTATTGTATTTTGAAGAAATATGGTATTACTGGGTTTAGGGTGAAGTTTTCTGAAGCTGGAATGGTGTTACTCTGTGCGGGCAGGTGCCTGAAGCCTTCTGAAGAGGGTTGGTGTTATTATGTTGGGGGTGAAGCCCTCTGAGGAGGTTTGGTGCTACTGTATTTGGGGTGAAGCCTTCTGAAGAGATTTGGTGTTATTGTGTTTGGGGTGAAGCTTTCAGAAATTGTATGGGGATATTCTGAGCWTTGTGGGTGTCTCAACTGTGACGTGTGCTGTGCCATTTGCTGTGACACAGCTGCACCTTGAATCCTGTCTTTAGTTTGGGGGCCTCACTTGCAAGGAAGACACCAAAGTACTGGAGTGTGTCCAGAGATGGGGACAGATGTGGAGCACAGGTTTTAGGAGGAGAATTTGAGTTTAGTCTGGAGAAAAGGGGCCCTTAGACTCTCTTCAGCTCCTTGAGAGGCGGCTATAAAAAGAAAGAGAGCAGGGGAGGGAAATCAGTCTCTTCTGCCAAGTAACAGGTGGAAATGATGAGAGATAATGGCCTCAAATTGCACCAGGGGAGTTTTAGATTGGACATAAGGAGAAACTTCTACACTGAAATTTTGGTAAATCACTGAAACCAGCTGTCCAGGGCAGTTTTCAGAAGACATTTGGATGTGGCACTTAGGATTGTGGTGCTGGGTTAAAAGTTGGTCATGGTGACCTTAGAGGTCTTTCCAACATAAGTGACTCTGTGATTTGTGAGCTCAGAATGCCTGAGAAACAAGGTGTGCAGCCGTAGGAAATGTCTTTCACTGGTTTTGTATTTTTAAGTAACTTTCTACACTGCATACTTTCTTGTTCAAGCACTGAAAGGAGGTAGAGGGTGACTGTGCACCATCCTGCCCACAGCCACAAAGGGGCACTGCATGGAGGGGAAATGGAGCTCTGAGGAATGGTGGATGTTTCTCTTTCTGGTTTCCTAGCGGGTTTTTCATTGCAGCAATCTGTAACCAGCAAGTTGATTCACTAAGTAAAACAAAAATGAGTCAAAGCTCTCTGAGGCACCTGCTGTCTGTCTGTTCATGGTGCTGTGGCTAGTGGGGGCTACCCCGCTCATACAAGCCCCGTGCTGAAGGTGTGGGGAGCTGTGAGCAGCTCCTGCCTGCTGGGGCGGCTGTTGGGCTGCTGAGGGCTGAGAGAAGGCTCACCGAGGCAGGGCAATGGCGCCCGTGCGCGCGCCGGGCCTGAGTGGGAGCTCTGGCCTCACCTGAGGCACAGTGTGCTGGGGCTGAGGGGCTGCGCTGCCATGGGGCCCAGGTGGGAGCTCTGGCCTCACCTGAGGCACAAGTGTGCTGGGGCTGAGGGGCTGCGCTGCCATGGGGCCCAGGTGGGAGCTCTGGCCTCACCTGAGGCACAGTGTGCTGGGGCTGAGGGGCTGCGCTGCCATGGGGCCCAGGTGGAGCTCTGGCCTCACCTGAGGCACAGTGTGCTGGGGCTGAGGGGCTGCGCTGCCATGGGGCCCAGGTGGGAGCTCTGGCCTCACCTGAGGCACAGTGTGCTGGGGCTGAGGGGCTGCGCTGCCATGGGGCAAGGCCGGGCTGGCAGCCTTGGCACCAGCTCATTCCACGGCCTTGTGCCCAGAGGAATGTGTGTGGCAGGAGGCTCAGGCAGCTCTTTGTGCTCCACATTTACAGAATTTACCATTTAGTGAGGGAGGAGCTTGCTCCTGCTGCAGGCCTGTGCCCATGGCTTGGTCCCTCTGCTCAGCTGCTGTGCTGCTCAAGCAGCAAACACATCCAACAGGCTGGGGCAGGCACTTCCTTACCCACTCATTTATGCTGTAAATTAAAAGTGCTAGGTGAAAATGTGGACCTGATGTTTGGCTGCAATAAATCCTGGTTACAAGGGAGTGCTTTAYCTGCTAGTAAGAGGTAAAAAAAGGAAAGTACCAGGTGTTAACTCCACTATAGCATGTTGTATCTCCACATCATTCAGGTGTCACTTTCCCAACCTCCTTCCCAGGTGAAATTGTGTAGTTGGGATGGGGATGGTGGGACATGAAGCTGCTCTGGGGCTTGGTGCGAAAGGGCCACAGTCAGACACGGAGCAGTAAATGAACTCATAATGGATTCACTCTGTAAAAGTGAAGTTGTGGAGCTGTGTATGAAGAGGTGCGCAGATGAAATGAGAGTTGGCTAATGGAATCAATACAAAAATATCTGATACTGATTTTCCAGCTACTATGACAGGAAACTGGGAGGAGGGAGGGATCCTCTTGCAGATGGGAAACCCTCTGACTCTCTCAGTTTTCCCCCACTTAAAAGCTATCAATTTAGAGCTGTCCTGTGTACTGCCCCGTGAATTGAACAAGCCTTTTCAGCCTTTAATTAAGGGTGACAAACTCTTTGAACATCACA
This sequence comes from Sporophila hypoxantha, assembly GCA_002167245.1. NCBI lineage: Eukaryota > Metazoa > Chordata > Aves > Passeriformes > Thraupidae > Sporophila > Sporophila hypoxantha. Next base: position 437,564 of record NDFG01000486.1, read on the forward strand.
GCATTCATCTGTTCATGTGTGGAAAGCCTGGTATAACAAAAGAATTTAATCAAACTACAAGCCCAATAAAGACTACATTGCCTGAACTAAATGATGTTATTGCTGCTGCAGCTCATAGTTTTACATTTAAAAAAGCGGGTCAGAGTGTTCATTCATCTTGATTAGCAATGCCAACCTAATTACTTCTGGAGGAAACAGTAATTAGCTGGAGTCTCACCTCATTAATCATGACATTCTTCTAGCAGACTATTTTTATCTCATAAATGGCTTGGATTGGAACAAGGTGTATATTTGAATTCCAGTTAATTGTACACAGCTTGCTGCATAACATTTCACATTTTTATCATTTAACTGCTTCCTTYCTGTAAGCCTCTCAGCTCTTTTAGCAGGCTGCTCCTGTTAAATAAGAGGTGAATGGCCCATGTAACATAAGTCAGCCCTAATTATGGGGGGGAAGGCGATGAAGGTGCACTCCAGCAGCAGGGAGATGGAGTCCCTGCTTGCACCGGGGAAGAAAGGCATCTCTTCTCAGGCAGGAATCAGGGCCCAGCTTCTATTGCACTGACACTTGGGAGAAGCCTGGGCCAAGATTTTCAATGGGAAAAATGATTAAATACATCCTCATTATTACAGCCAAGTTGCTGGGGATGTCTCCATGTGGGCACCTTGAAGTCAGTGCACCTGAGCTGCCAGTCACTTCTGCAGTATTGATTGTTACGTGGTTTAAACATGTGTGTTGTTAGAAACTTGGTGTTGCATTTATTAAAACCAACAAGGAAGCAAGCACTTTTTTCTATATTTTTTCTTTTTTTTTGTGTATGTGGGAGGTTGGTTTTTGAAAAGTTGCTTTAAAAATCTTCTTAATTTTAGAAACCATGATTATTTTTCTGAACTTTAAGGACTGGGAAAGAGGAGAGCTTGGAAGCCACAGTTCCAGATTCAGTTTACCAATAAAACTATTAGAGCCTAATTTTCTAGGGAGGATGATTGTGGGTGCATTAGTCTGGGACCATCAGATGTTTTTGAGGCAGTAAAATAAATGTATCTTTGTATATATGCCAAGTGTGTCCCTATTACTGGTCTGCTGTGAAGAAAGCTCTCCTGCATGAGGCCATGTTCTATATGTATTTTTTAAGGTTGAAATGAAGGGCTTTTTTTCCTTACCTACATTCTATCTTTTTAAGTAAAGCAGTATGTTAACCTGAAACAATGAGAGAAGATTCACCAAGAAGTATAGGAAAAATAAAAGTTATAATTTCATTTTTAACTAACAAATATTGTCAAGTTTATACTTGGCATTAGTTGTATGCAATGTTTTACATTTCCAAGGCACACAAATGTTAGCATCAGCTTTTTATTTGCTTTTAGTAAGTGATTAACTGTATTTTAGGAGTTGATCTATGTTCTGGGAGTAGCTTCCCTTTTCCATAATCGGGTAAATTTACATTACTACAAATGGGAACCAGTAGCTATTTTTGAGTGCTCCTGAAGGATATTTAGTTATAACTGCTCCACAGATTAAGCTATAACCCAGCAGCCATTGGGGCACTTTTGGAACCTGCAAATAAGACAGCAAGTATTCTTGTTATTTTTTTGGAAGTTATTAAATTATTATTTTAATAATGAAAGAAATTACTCTGCATTTTTATGCAATTGCATTTTAAAAAAGTTTTCTCGAAGTCCTCTTTCCTCTCGTTCAATTACAAAAAGAAAATGGAAAACACTGGAGGAGAAAATCAGGTGTCCCTAAAATTGAGCAAACACCTCTCCCTCCATCCCTTGACCTTGAAAAAACCCCCATTTTTCACAGGAAAGAATTTGATGTAAGAGACAATTCTAATTCCAAAAAGATGTCAGATTACAGTTGGGTCCACACAGTGATAAAGCAGAAAGCTGCTTAACTTGCCTGGCAGAGCAGCCCTGCTTTTTTCTACATGTGAAGGAGCTGCAGCAAAAGGGCATATTTGACTCATGCATATGCTACATGTAAGTGACTTTTGGATATCCAAGTGACTAATTTACAAGTCTGTTTCAATAACTGGAATTGTTTCTGATGGTTAACTTTATTATTAGGATCCAATATGTTTGAGGCAGCTATCTTTGATCACAGGTCCCAGTTACAGTGTTATGCTGGAGGCACTGCTTGTCAAGTGGTAGAAATGTAGTTTTTCTAATGAGTATGTACTTGTAAATTAATAAAACCTTAATAAATATTTAATAGAAGTTGTAGGCTTGTTTGCTTGCCTATTAGTTGTGTAGATATCACTGATGTCTCATCATTTCAGTCATGGATCACTTCTAGAGGATTCCTCAAATCTGGAGCAAATTACTTTTCYACTTCTAATAGGCTGGAAGAAGCTCATACTAAGCTTTTGATATTTAAGTAGTACTTCTGACATCTCAAATGAATTTATAAAGAATTAATTAAGCCACTTTTGCACTTCTGATAGAGGCTGGCATTACCTACCCAGCATTGAGGAGGAACTGACAGCTAAGTTATTTAAGGACAGCCCTCAAACAAATGTTGGTCATGTGTGTAGGGCTCTGAATAGCCAAACTTGTCACTTGCTAGAGGTCAAATGGCAGCATACCTTAAACCTGAGCCATGTGAGCCAAGAGCAGGAGAGCAAGGTTCTTGTTATCAGGGCTGGTTCTCCAGCCACGAGAAGCAGACTCAGACTTTACTCTTGCCCTCTCTACAGCAGAAATTTAACCAGAGACCCTTCAGTGCGAGGCTCAGGCTGATATGGTACCAAATGGAACAGAATTTGTCATCCTCATACCCCAGTGAAGGGAGCTGAGCCTGCTGGGTGCCTTTCACAGGGGAGGAAGGATGGCCAGGGGTTTGCTCTGTCCAGCCCTTGGCCCTGGGTGCTCTATGCCTCAGGAAATGCCCTTTTGCTCTCTGCAGCCTGCAAAGTTGAATTTCTGTGATTTGTGGGGGCTGTGGGAAGAGCACAGCCCTGGAGGGGTGGGGTGGAGCAGGTGGGATAGGAAAATGCTGCTTGGTGGGTTTGACCCCTCCTGTTTGCCCCTTGCTGCTGCTGCAGGGCTGTAGGAAGCCCTTCCAAGTTCTTATTTCAGTTTCCTGTAATTGATGTCCAGGTTCTCTCCTGCAAGGCCTGCTGTACAAAGCACTCCCACCATGCCTGAAATGTGCCAGTCACGGGTGCAGGGGCTGGTTTGCGGGGTGTTGGGTCAGACATTACAAGCCTTGTGTCTGTCCAATCCTGTTACTGCATTTCAAAYGTGGGATCCTGCTCTCAGGGACTGCCAGGGTTTCATTCTGTGTCTGCCTTGAAAGGGTAAAAATGTTAAACACTAAAATTCAATTGCAAACTCCATACAATTATTCCAAATTGCTACTGCTTGGTAACCAAAAGACCAAAAACCAGTTTCTGGAGATTGAGAAAGACAGAATGAGCCTGCACTTTTAAATAAGAGTAAGGGACTTGAGTGGCATAACTTCTCTCACTGTCAATACCCTCTGATAGCCCCATCCTCCAGATAATCCTCAAATTGATTACACCGCCACTGAGATATTCCTGCATGTCTTTGCTCCCACCCATGGCCATAGCTGAACAGAAAGCCAACAGAAACCAGAGCAAACTTCTGAGCAATTATATATATATATATATTTAATAGCTATAATTATTTTGGTTGTTTTCTAGTAGCATAAGGTGGATACAAATGGCACTGTGGGCAACTGGTTTGTGGGAAAAATAAAAGAATAAACCACAATGGAGACCATGGTGACCATGCACTGCAAACATGGATATCCCCCYGGGACAACCATGCACTGACATGAAGATAATCAGACTTTCAGTGTAAGGCACCCTTCTGGAAAAGACAAGTTCTGTGGTATTTCTGCTTGCTGAGGACTAACTCGTGTCTCCTAATTTTATATTGGTTTGAAGTTATCTAACACACACCAGAAAATACATGTAGTAAAACAGATATTTAAAAGTTTCTAACACATTTAAAAATAAAATCTAAGGCACAACCCTGTAACTGAAGGATTAAATCCTGCCCTAGCCAGTAAAAATAGATTAAAAGCATGGGAAACTATTTTAAGCACAGTGTTGGCTGTACTAGACAATTTTAGTTAGTTCTGTGTCTCAGTCTTCTCAGGGATTAGGATAGTCCAGAAGGCTGCAGTCAGTATGCCAAAAAATGGTTTTGGCAGGGGGAATAAAATATTTAAAAAATTATAGAAAGCCAATGTGTATAAATAAAATGGGACAGTAAACCTGTACCTGAAATCTGTAAGTGTGATAAAGATAAGCCTTGGAAACTGGTCACTGATAAAAAATAGAAGAGGCTGTCAGTGACAGTCCTGCTGTATGCAGTGGAAATTCTGCCACTTCCATCTTCTGGCCAGGAGCTTTTCATGTGCAGTGGGCCCCCAGCTGGCAGAGGCTGCTGCAGCTCTGGAGTTCCACGGAGCTGTAACGTGGTTTAACAATGCGGGATGGACCCAGTTTGAGGCTTTGCACCTTGTGCACTCCTTCATATCGGTATGAGCAAGCTGGATCATTCAGACTTTACAGGACAAAGGAAATAATTCAATCCTCTTGTTGCTATAATCACTTTTACTGGCAATGGAAAAAATACTAGGCTAAGCCTCAAATGTTTGTTAGACTTATTTTTCCTTTTAGTTTTGTTAGATTGCTTACATGTGAGAATAAAGTCTCCTAATTTGTGAGGAATTTGCAGGTGATCTCTGGTCCATGCTGTAGTGACAGCCTGGTCTGGAGTGGACCCTCACAGTGTGCACTTTAGGGACTGGCTCTGGTCTCATTGCCCTGGGCTTTAACAGAGGTGCAGGTGTGCCCAGAGAGTTTGGAAGGGCAGAAAAACTCATGGGTGCTGAGTTTGGGTTTGTCCTGCTGAGACCATGGCCAGAAGTAACTGRGTTTTAACTCAATGCCCTTCAGAACAAACAGCAGCTTGAAGGGAGGAATTTTTCAGTTCAGATTTGTGAAGTCCCAAAGAACAATTGCCATCCCTTTCTGGTGGTGCACCTTTGTTCTGGGGACTGAGGGAACAGCTCCATGGCAGGCAGGATATGTGGAGGGCATGTTGTTATGCCAAAAGCTGGCAGGGAAATTCCTGGTGACCTTTTCTCTCTCTAATAGTATGTCTTGGCTCAGCTTTTTCTCTGTGGAGTCATGAATATTTTCAGTTTTTCCAGGAAATGCAAAGATGTAGGGCTTCTGCTGCTCTTGTCTCAGATGCAAAATTTTCAATATGTCTTCTCTTGTTCTGACCTGGGAGCACCTCAGAGTCTCTGCCATACATTTGAATTTGTTGACAATGTACTGTAATCATTCTTTGCCCCAGGGGTGTGTTTGTGCTGAGTCACTGAAGCTGAGGGGCCCTTCCTTAAGTGTATTTTCTGTGCAGATATATAATTTGCTCACTTAAATTATTAGTGTGTTTATGCGCCTTGTGTTTGATCTTGATTATAAAAAAGTGCTCATTGTGGGCCTGGGTTGTAGATAATGCCTGGCATTGATTAAGCAGCTTAATTTAAAGAGTAATTTTAGACTGATCTGTTAAGAGGTGTGAGAGGTGAGTTGGAGTGCTGTAGTGAACACTTGTCCCTGGGATTTGGTGTGCCAGGGGATGTGCAGAGGTTGGGCACCCTCAAGCTGTTTGGGTTGGCTGTTTTTGGTTTTGTTGTCTGTGCCCATGTTTGAACCATGAAAGCACTGGGTGAGGAGTGGGTGGGACAGGAGATCTGAAGGAAAGTACCCTTTAACCAAGACCCTGGGCAGCCCYAAGGGTTCTTTTTGTTCCAGCTGTTGTGCAATATATTTATGTAATATTGGTGTTTCATGTCCAGCAGCTCTGCTTTCTGCTGCAGGAAGGGCTGGCTGCCCCTGCCCTGTCCTGCTGCTGCCTCTGGAAAAAACCTTTTATTCTGGCTGAGTTACTTTTGTGTCTGGTTAGCAATTCACAATCCTAGGGGCCAGCCAGCCTACTGAGGGGAGGTGGAAAATGTCTGGGAGCAGGTGAGAGAGGCGAGCAACACCTGTGGGTGGAACCTTCTCCTCCAGCACTGCTGTGAGCTCCAGGTACCTTCACCCCAGATCAGGGCTGGGCCAGGCCAGCAGGTCTCACCTGCTCAGGGCTGGAGGTGCCTTGGGTTTGGGCACWGCCAAAGGAGGCTCAGGTCACTGAGGTCCTGCACGAGAGTGTAAATTAACCTCGGCCAGCTCTGCAGAGCTCAAATGCCTGTAAGCCTGGCTCYGTGCATGGTGCTGCCTCTCCCAGCCTGGCCTCTTGGCAGGACTGCAGGAGCAGAAATGAGGGGAAGTCCTGGCAGGCACGGGTTTGTGCATCCTGGTGCACATCTGATATCACACAATGCTCATGTGCAAGGCACACCTGATTTTCAGGTTTCAATTTGAGTTTGGGTGGCATTCAATAGTGTCATTTTATTCCCATTTAAAATCCAGCTTAATTAAAATGTACAGAGTATTCCCACAATGAGTATTGTTTCTCAACTGTGTGTCTCTTTCAAATTCCCATTATAAACAATCCTGTAAATAGGTAATTAAAGCCATCTGCTTCTTGGTAGCCTAGTTACCTTTGCAGCATCATTTACATTTCTCTCCCCTTTAACTCAGGGAATTAAACTGCCATAAATTCTTACTTTAATGGATAAACTACTACAAAATAATGCTTATGGGCATAGAGTTTTTCAAGAAAAGACATATTCTATTGAATTTCTCTTCCAAATAAACTGTTCTTCACAGCCACAAAAAAATTGTGSTGCCAGGTGATGGACATACCCACAAACTGTAATCCAGCACAAGATACTTAAAATGATGTGGTTRTTGTATTCCTTCTTTCTCTGTGAAAATGGTGCTTTTTATCAAGTCATCATACTGATGTCTATAACCTATTTTGAGCTAAAGATCTGGCTCTTGTTTTAGGCCAGAAGAGTAAAATGAAAGTCAATCTTTAGAGCCATTTTTGGCAGTGAATAAGAGCAGAGTTCTGCCTTGTGGTGATCTCTTTGAGGTGGGAGGAGAAGCAGCTCTTGTGGCAGTGTCAGGGGTGGTGCTGTGGCTGTGGGGTGAGGATTTGGGTGCACTGAGGTCACTGCAGAGGCCACACTGCACTGCCCAAGGCACCTGCTGGGGCTCACAGCTTCTGAGAGAGTTGCAAATTACTTTTTCCCAGTAGCAGAGGAGCAAAAATGTCTTCTGAGTCTTCTCCAAGTTATTCTGAGCTCTTGGGAACTTGTGCACATTATTTCTGTGAGAGGAGAAACACACTTCACTTTTACTTTCTCCCTCCTAAAAACAGCAAGTTCACTGCTGATTACTCACACTTGTAAGTTTTGAATGGACATTGTAAAGTGTGGGGCAAAATATTGCAATATTCCACCTGACTGGTATGTTTTAAAAGCAGAATCTGCTTAGAAGGGAGTAGAAGGCCTCCTGCCATCCCAAATGTAAAACTTGGCACACAGTTCTCATGGCATTGGTGGCACTTCCTGAAAGAACCCGTCACAATTTCCAAGCACAAGTAAAGGTATTTGAGCTCTTCAGCCCCTTGAATTCTTTTGGGCATCAAAGCAAGCAATGCTGTTGCAAAGTTTCCTATTAACAGAATTTTCTCTGGATGTGGGAAAGAAAAAACCAAACAAACCCACAAGAGTAGCCAGGTTCTGTCTGTGGCCTTGGGTTTTCTTTAAAACTCAGGCTGGAGCTTGCTGGTGGAGGGAGCTGATTGTGCAGAGATGTAGCAAATAACTTACTGCCACTTTGAGTTTATTCAGGAGCTACTTAGGGCACCTAAAACAGCATGTGAGCACCTTTAGGAGAAGAACCCAGTACTGCTGGTTATGGTGATTTCTGAGCATGGTGACATGGCCAGGCTAGATATGTGCAGTCTTAGACCCAAGTTATTAAAACATCCTCTTAAATGACCAGAAATTGGAAAAGTCAGCCTAATTATGGGATTGCTTACTTAATAGAAATAGCCTTTTAATTGGTTTGTGTGGTTGCATCACTGGGAGCTGAGACRCGTGTAGAATATTAGTGCATAACTGGACCATTAATCCAGCATTGCACAATAATAAACTACATTTGTATCTTTTAGTTATGGACAGTTGAAGGTTGAATTGTATTTTGTTAGACACACAGGGGCAATTCTTTACTGGAAGAGTGGTGATGCCCTGGCACAGGGTGCCCAGAGCAGCTGTGGCTGCCCCTGGATCCCTGGAGTGCCCAAGGCTGGGCTGGATGGGGCTCTGAGCTACCTGGGGTTGGAACTGGGTGATCCTTAAGGTCCCTTCCCACCCAAGCCATTCTGCAATTCTGTGKTTTTTGCCAGAGAAGGTGGAACTCTAGGAAAGAGCAGGTAGTTTCAGTGGAGGACAGGTGATTGATGTGTATTCCAGGAAATACTGCTCCTGGTGAATAGGGAGGAATTAATGTGCATTCATACACACTTTTATATATTTTAATTTTTGTCAGGGCTGGTAGCAACTTCTCATGTTTGAAGCTGAGATAGCCCTGGAAACGCAGCCAGGGATCGGGTTACGTTAGGGATATTGCCTGAAGTGATGCCATTTTGGTTTTAGCCTTTATTCTTTAAGGTGTTCTCTGTGTTCTTCACACATACATTTGCAGCTCTATAGCCTACTGAATTAGTTGCTAATTTTCCAAGAAATTTTCCATGCCYTTTCCCTAGGCAGAAAGACCAAACAAATTCCAGAGCTCCTAGGCCCCTTTGCTGTCCCTGGCTGCCAGGGCTGGGAACCACTCTTGGAGATTCTCATGGACAAAGTACAGCCAGTGCCAAGGGGGCTCCAGAGAAGGGGCTTGACTGGAGGAGATTCCATCCCCACTCATCCTGCTAACTGGTGCTTTCTTGTTAATGACAATAATTTGCTAAATGTATAAAAAATGTATTCACCCTGTGTGGGTGAGATTTTGTGGACATCTCTCCATAACTGCCCCTGAAAGCCCTTAATGAAGATACACTTTTATTTTACCTCCCATACTGAAATATCTTGAGTTTTATTCCTGGGCTGGAAAAGGCAACAGAAGGAATTAGTTATTACACCACCATGAAAATGAAAATTCCTTTRTAAATCCAGTCTGTTTCCTCCCCAAGAGCATTGCTGAGATGGCCACTCAGCCTCCAAGTGCTGTAAATTATCACAGCTAATGCTCTCCAGTGAGGCCACTTTTAATGTCCATCTGCAGAAGATCTGGCTTCCTTGACTCAGTGGTGCTCCCAACTTCCTTTGGATGATGCCTATTAAAGATTCTGTTGTTTTCATAGCCTAGCCAAAAAACTCGTTTTCTTAATGCTATCCACAAAAATACAGGAGCCAAGTTCTTTGTTACCTCTCTGCAAATCACAGCCCTTGCATTGCTGTCAGTGAATTTTATCTGTTGTCCAGCTGTGCAGCTGAAAAGAACTTGATCCTGTTTGTCTGTAGGGTTTCCAGGGTGCGCTTCTGCAAATATTTTTGCTTTCTATCCAGTGAGCATTTCCACATCAGTTTAGTAACCTTGACTACAGTGGAGCTGTGCCTGTTTACACTCATTTGCACTAAATTTGTGCAAAGGTTCCTGATATTGTTTTATAAAAATAAATTATTAGGGTTTTTTTTAACTAGAAATGGGATAAATTGAGGTATTTTAAGTAGGCTTCTTGAGGGAATTGTGTGATTAAACTCAATGGTATAAATTGTTTCATCTTCTGTAGGTAAGAGAAAAAGACAGTTTTTCCAACCATATTCAACATAATTTTCCACCAAGGAGACTGTAGCAGTTTGCCAGGGTTGTCACATGCCTTGATGTCTTTGAATTTCTTCCTTGGAAGCTGCTGAAATCCTTCATGCAACTGCTCCACTTGGGCAGGGTCCAGGAAGAGCTTTCTCCAGCTGCTTTGGTTTGTGATGTACTGGCTCCCAGAATGTGAGAGCACAAAGGGTAAATGTGGGCTCCAGGAGCCCTGTGCTCTGTTCCTGTGCTTGTGTCCCTCAGGTTACCCCAGAATGTGAGAGCACAAGGGCTAAATGTGGGYTCCAGGAGCCCTGTGCCCTGCTCCTGTGCTCCTGTCCCTCAGGGTACCCCAGAGCCCTGGGCTTTGGGATGTTGGTGACAGCGACACAAATGCCATGCTGCATTTATGGGACAAAGGTTTTGACTGCTTGCTTTTCCTTTCTTTTCTCCTGTGTTTGTTGTAAGGGGGGAGAAGCCCATTCCACATATCCTYCCTCACAAGCTAGCAATGAAGTGCTAAAGCTAAAATCTTGGCACTCAGGAAAACAGGAAGGAGGGAGGCTGAGGTCCAACACAGTGAGAGATAAATCTTTGATGCTGCAAGACTACCCTTGCTATTGCTTTTGGTCATATTTGTATGCTTTGAATTTTTTTCTCTTGAGCAAATTCAGGGCATTCAAGCTTTTCAATGTGTTCTTATGGGAGATAAGCTTCTTCCTTCAATTTGATAAGAAAAACAGTGTCTTATTCCTAAGGCAGAAGTGTCAGGTAAAGAAATATGATTGAGGGAAATGAGGTTTCTGTAGGTTGGAGTGGGCTGTAGCTGTGTAGGGGGGCAGGATGTCTCCAGCACCCTGCTGGCAAAGGAGCAGGAGTTTACTGCCAGCTCCAGCATCTTCCTCCCTTCAGGTACTGCCACTCAGGTGTGCTCAGCTCTGCAGCTGCATATTGGGGTCAGGCTGGGTATCCTCCCTCCCTTTTCTCTCTGTCCTTCACCCTTCCCCTGCTCTGCAGTGCTGTGCCACCACTGGGTAAAGGGCTGATTGCTGTGAGATGTTTGTGTTTGCTCCTCACTGCATCAGAGGGCCAAGCCTGAGGCAGGGCAGGACAGTGGGAAGGCTTGGGGGGCTGGGATGGCCCCTCATTTGTTTGTTCCCAGGTGGGGCTGGCCCCCCGTTTGTTCCCAGGTTTGGGATGACCCCACATTTGTTTCCAATGGTGAAAATGGTGCTTTTTATCAAGTCATCACACTGATGTCTATAACCTATTTTGAGCTAAAGATCTGGCTCTTGTTTTAGGCCRGAAGAGTAAAATGAAAGTCAATCTTTAGAGCCATTTTTGGCAGTGAATAAGAGCAGAGTTCTGCCTTGTGGTGATCTCTTTGAGGTGGGAGGAGAAGCAGCTCTTGTGGCAGTGTCAGGGGTGGTGCTGTGGCTGTGGGGTGAGGATTTGGGTGCACTGAGGTCACTGCAGAGGCCACACTGCACTGCCCAAGGCACCTGCTGGGGCTCACAGCTTCTGAGAGAGTTGCAAATTACTTTTTCCCAGTAGCAGAGGAGCAAAAATGTCTTCTGAGTCKTCTYCAAGTTATTGGAGCTTCCACGTTGGGAYGGCCATGTTTGTTCCCAGGAGGGGATGGCCCCCCATTTGTTCCCAGGCTGGGATGGCCACATTTCCAGGAGGGAGGCTCACCAGGAAAGGCTCCAGAGCCCATGTGTTGGGGGCCTGCAGAGCAGCAGCCCATGGAGGCCCCTCCTTGTCTCACAGGGCTCTCAGCTGGGCAGGGGATGAGCTGGGGACAATCCCAAGGGCCTGCAGAGGTGGGGTGGGATGGAGATGCTGATCTTTCTGCTCCAGAAAGCTGCACAAGGCACAAACCCTGCTCATCATTGCCCACCAGAGAAGAACCTGGAGGCACCAGGAGCTCCTGGTGTCCCTTGTCCCCCTGGCACCACAATGGGATGGGTTCAACAGCTGGGCACAAGCAGTGCTTGCCCAGGGGCTGGATGGGTTCCTTGGCACTGCCCACACTGCTGTTTCTGTGTGTGAGAAACTGAAAACTGTTTTATTTCAGTTTTTCTGATTAAAAAAACCCCAACCTRTCTGTGCTGTGCTCTGATGGTGTTGCAGCATTTCCTCCAAGATGTGRACATTCAGGAATGGGAGATGTCATGATCACAGAGCTCCAGGCTTCCAGCCTAGCCCAGCTAAGTGCTTAGGCATTCCTTTTGCAGAAATGAATAATCCCTGTTAATTAAGAGGATTCTTAAGTGCTTTCCTGAAATGTCTTGCAGGATCAAATACACTTTCTTCCCAGAGCTCTGTTTGGTTTTTTTTTCATTTTATTCTATCATTTATGATTTAAGAACAGTGCTTGAAAAACAGCTGCTGTGAAGACTTAAAGATCTCTATAATTCACATGTTCTAAACTCAGCAATCCTAGGATACTTATGTTCTTTTACAAAGCATTGGGAGGAAGGGACATGCAGAATCWTTAAGATGCTATTTAAAAAAAAGACTTCAAAGAAGAGGGAAAGATTTATCCTTTCATAGCTCAGGCAAAGTATGCCAGAGTGATGCAGATAATCAAGCATCTTCTCCACACTTTAAGAGTGCAGAATGTGATTTGCCTCTTTCAGTTACATCTAAACACTTTAAAACTTGAAAAGCTGAAGTTGTGTTTTTAGATACATCTCAGGAAAGCTTAGGAGAGCTAACCTCAATTAGTGTATGCACATTATGTGTGAGCTGTTGTACTCTCTAGTTATAATGAAATGGTTTTTTTGACTGTATGAAGGAGGATTCTGTATGGGATCTGTCTCTGGTTTAGTCTGGCTCCCTCACTCTTGCAAGGCAGAGCCCACAAACAATTCCATGGTGTGTCCTGGGTTCCCAAGTGCCACCTGCAGCAGCCTGGGAAGGACTGGGCAGCTCAGGCTCAGAAAAGGTTGTGACTGAGGAGGAACAGAGTGGCTGGGTGAACTGTAGGATTGAGTAAGTATTTTTTTTTTTTTTTTTTTTTATTATTCTTCCTGAAACAGAGAGCAGCAAAATGTACTATTATTCTAGTCCTGACTGCTGAAGTCAATGGGAATTTTGCCTTCTATTTTTTTTTAGGTCTATTTTTTCTCCTTTCTGTGTGCTTGTCAGACAATATTTTCTGTGAGACAAATATAGCTGCAGTTCCAAGTCTGAATACATAGCTTGTACAATGCTAAATACTTTAAGTTTTCTCAATTTGTAGTCATAAAAGTCTAGCTGTTGGGAATTTGAACTTCTTTGCTGAAGGTGCTCTTCCTCATTTGTTATACCTTGGATGGGCTGCATTTTTCTCTGCTTTACTGTTGTGACCAATGAACATTTGAATATAACAGGTGAAAGAACACCAAAGCCATTTACCACTAAAGCATCCCCTGCCMCCCCTGTGGACTTGTCCCAGTGAGAGGCATCCAGGGACAAGGAAAAAAGACATTTTCTTGTGCCTGAAACTTCCGTCACTTTGGGTTTTAGTATTTGTCTTCTTTAACTAAATGAAAGATTTTACTTTTTGGTAAAATCTCACTGGGAATTTATCATTCTAATTTGCAGCACAATATTTCTTTTTTGTTCCTGACTGAAGCAGTTCAACTCCTCTTGCCACAGTTATTTTTCTCTGTTTACAGGGTTGAATTCTTGTCTTGTAACTAATATCTCCCAAGCCCATATGGTAATAAATATGTGCTAGCTCTTCCTTTTTTCCCCTATTTTTCTTTACAAGATAAGGCCATCCCTGTCATCTTTCTGCAAACTATGCTCAAAGCACACTCTGTGCTCAAGTGTGATTATTTAAAAAAAAAATTATGAGAAGTAACACAAAGTATAGAGGACAAGCGCAGGTTCTGAACGTGTGAATTGGAGCCTGTTTTCCTGTTTCCATGCTGAGGGACTGTTGCATCTCAGACAGTTTAAGGGTTTTTATCATGACTTCACATTTGGTAGAAAGGCTTCAGACTTATGAACTGCTCAGGGTCTTATGAACACTGATTTATATACTTATTTATACAAACATTTCAGTGTGTAGAGACAGCATGTACCACTCAAAGTTTTACCACCTTATGTACTTTCCTTACATTTAAAACCAATTAATATTATTACTGAACTTCATTGCTACAGGATGAAAGCCTTTTTTTTTTTTTTTTTTTGGTATGGTTTTTTAGATAATTTTACACCTAGGTTATTTGGAGACCTGTTTTTTTATTTACTCTGATTATTCACATAACCAGTACTCAGACCTTTTCCTGTAGAGTTAAGCCCAACCCATTGSGTGCTTAATTTCAGCTGTTAGCATTTTTTCCCCCACTCACTTTTTGTTTTGCATGTTGCGCCTTCAGACTCCAGCTAAGGGATTCCAATACAAACCAAAAGCCATTTTTAAGACTGGATTACTAATATTTCTCTGCATAGAGCCTTGGGAKAAGGCATTTTGGACCTGTTCTAGATTTTCAGCCAACTCAGGATGCATCTTAGAATGGTTCTGTGCCAGTTGTGCAAAAAGGACTCTGAATTACAAGGCTGAAAACCTGACTGGGTGCCTCTCCTTGGCACTTTGTAGCTTAATTTGCTGAAGCTGATGCATTTTTGCTTTCACACCAACACTGCTTTTCTTCCCTGTGTTTAGAACAGCTCTGGAGCAGTGGTGGGGCTGCTGTGAGCTGAGTGAGGCTGTTGTTCCCAGCCAGGTATTTGCAATATTCCCTTGTCACAGTAGTGCTTGCTGACAGGACTGTTCTGGGGCTGGGATTTCTGCCTTTCCGTGGTGTGACTGGTTGCCAGCAAACGAGCACCATATGCTGTGTTTAGTTTAATAAAGTCTTTGGTGTGTTATCCATGTCATTATTCCTTCCGTAGCAGATTTGTAATGTGAAATTATATCAGGAAATGGGGGGAACTGGGGAGTCATGGAGATGGCAGAGCTGCTGCTCAGAACCAACCAGCAGAGAAAGCCCTGGAGTTTTGCCCTTTCAGCTTTCTTTAGGTGACAACARAGAGCAAATCTTGTGTGTTCTGACTACTTGGAGACCCAGGAAAAAAAAATCCATTAGCAAGGATATAGGACTGGAGTACATAAAAAAAAATTATTTTAGCTGGAACTAGGTGTAGCCAGTAGTGAGCTTTTTCTTCTTGGCCTGACTCTAAAGGTGGAGTCCTGTATGTAACATTTTCTGGTCTTATAGGTAAAACCTCCTTGTTTCATGTTTGTCTTAATCATGGATAATGTTCAGCTCCCTGGCTTGCAAAAATGTTATGCAAAACATTTCCTGTTTTCTAACCAGCTCTAGTTCTGAGCTTGGAGAAAGCTTTTGGCACTCCTCACCAGAGGAATTCAAACAGCTTCCCAGCATGCTTTTATGACCTGCTTAATACACAGGGACTTGGAAGCAAAAGTGGATGTAAACCAGGTTTTAGGGAACAGGCTTTACATCTTTTTTTTTTTTTTTTCCTGCTTAGTTTGCCTTAATTTCAACAATTGACTTGCTTTCCAGAGTTTGTCACTACCCAAGTCTTGCATTACGTAGTGATAGTGGTAGCAAACTCTGCATTTGATTTCAAGCAGTTCTTTCCAGGTATCTTTGATCTGGTTTCAGAAAACTAGAGACATCCACTTCTAGGACTTTTCAAAACTAAGGCACTGCAGGAATTGGAGCWCTGCAATGTGTGTGTATGTGATACCTTGTATGCTCTTGAGTTTGTTCTCTATTGCTATAAAGCTATTTTTGTGATAGAGTAATTCCACTCCTGCTTGAACAAGAAGTGCAGAAAACCTCAGTCTCATGAGGAACCAAGATTTGCAGTATTTGTGTTGATTTTTTGGAGAGAGCAGATGCTGGGAACATGCTTTGTTGAGCTTTTAGATGCCTATTTAGGAATGAAGGAACCTTCATGGCAGGTCCTGGGCAGCAGTCCATTCATCACTGGATTGTACCATGTCAGGGCCAGAATTTAGGAATCTCAGTGACATTTGCAGCAGCTCCCAAAGAGCCAATTGTTGGGCAGTCCTGCCCATCACAGACATTTCCTCTTGCTTGCTTGTGAGTGATGGCTGCAGAAACCACCAGGCTTTGCTTGCTCTCTCTGGTTTCACACCTGTGTCTCTGTAGCCCTTGTGGCAGTGCCCTCTGCAGAATAWCCAGGTGTTTGTTTTTCCTTGCTTTGCTCCCTGGGGGCTGTGCCACGCCGGCCCAAGCATGTGAGACTTGCTGATGTGACTCCCTGAGGTGTGGTGAACCAGAGGGGAGTTGTGAGGCTGCACACATCGTTCACAAGGCCAGAGAAAATAAGCTATTAAAAGCTTTCTAGGATGAGTGTGACCGACTCCCAGGCTGGAATTAGGATGTGGAAACAGCCAGATCATCCTAGGCTGAGAATGAAGCCAAAGGTAGCATGAGCTACAGTGAGTGCAGAGCAGGTTCTGCAGCTGTGCTCCAGCTGATTCCAGCTTATTCCCTTTGTGCCATCTCCTAAGTTTATAACACAGCTGACCCAATTCCCAGTGACAGTTGGAACTGATGCATGGCTCCTGGAAGTGGTTTAAAAAGAGAAGGCTGCCCAGCATTGTGGTGGGCCAGAGGAGCTGGGTGTGTGTGGGTGAGCAGGGGAGCACTGACAGGGCAGGAAGGGGCTGTGGCAGAGAGTCCCTGCCAGCTCCCTCCTGTGCCATCCCTCCTGTGCCACTGCAGGGGCCCTGGGCTTCATGTGCCTACAGTCAGAGGTCATGGACAGCTCTAAGGGGTCTGGCATGTTCCACTTCACCCTTTACTGCTGCTGAATGTGGCCCCTTGGACCCTTGCTAAGAGCTGTGGTCAGTGGGATGGCTGCTGCTGCTCCTGTCCTCCAGCAGCCAGGGTGTCCTGTGTGGCATGTGGGGTGTGACAGAGCTCTGTGCCCTGTGGTGGCTCAACCAGGGATTGTGGATAATGCCTTTCCTCACCTCTGCCACATCAATTACTAAAATGTGCTGTGACAGCCCTCCCCAGGCTTGTGAGCACACTGAGGACACTGTTGTGACCTCTCTGCAGCAGGCTATTGCCACTCCATCCCATTTTAATCTATATTAACTTGGTTTGTGACTTCAGTGGTGTATTATTGGGCTGGGACTCTCCTAAAACAGCCTGTACTTTCACTCAGAAAGCCCAGCAAAGGCAGGGACCTGCTCCCAAGCCTCCTGAACACAGATTATTCCCCCTGAGCCCCACCAGAGCAGTGGCAGAGGTTCCCGAGGACAGCCAGGGAGTGACCTTGGGCACCAGGCCAAACCCAGCTTTTAGGTGTTGGTGCTAGAGTGGCAAACATGATGGATTGTGAAGGATTAATTAAGGGAGCAGAGAGAAAAAAAGTTCTTATGACTGGTACGGGCTGAAGTTTTGAGCCAATTGCAAAAATAATTTATGAAAGCGTGGCAAAGAGGAGTTGTTATTCTTGGGAGTAACTTCCAGCACTGTGTGAGCAGCTGTAAACAAACCTTGGAAGTTAGAGCAGTGAGATGCTCTTTGAGAGCAATGTGACCATGAAGGATGCACTAGAAATCTTAATCCATGTCAGAAATTATAATCCATACCTCTGCCAGGCAAGCGATCTCTGGGACCTCTTTTGAATGCTGGATGAGAAAAATCATAAATCAGCTGTGTTGGTGTAAAAACATTGCATTACAGAGATGAGATCCTTTAAATTACAGAGCATGCACTTTTCCTCTCTTGCCCTTTGAACCTGAAATGTTGGTATCCATAGTGCATTTAGTGTCTTCCCATTGTAAAATTATCTCAGTGGAGTGTGAGTGGGGATTTTTTTGGTGTTTTTCTTTTTTCCTTCTAGTAGCCCCTCCCATTCCCTCCCAAAAAACTTTGCATTGTTGGATGCTAAAAGACCTGGGGTTTACAATGAACATCCTTGTGTAAGACTTGTTATAAAGTTGCAGGAACAGGCAATATTTCAAAGTGCTCTGAGATTTAAATATTAAAAGCTCTTATCTTGTGTAGATTCCTGCTAAGAATACTGGGATATGCCTCTGTACTGGAATATGCATTATGTTTTAATCTTTGATGGGGTATTTTTGGTTTAGTAGAATGCTGATATTTTTAGAGGTCATTGTAAGTCTGCTGTAAAAGTGTGGTGCTGGAATTTAAATGTAAATTTGGGGGCTGGCAGTCAAGTGACTGTCAGGCAGCTGCCTATTTCAGGCCCCTTGGAAATCCCACTCTTTTTGCCTTTTATTTTTCATACAACTCCCTATATGCGGATAAGATTTACTTAATTTCAGCTTTCTAGCATCCAGTTGAAGGAGTCCTCTGGATTCTCTCTGTAGTTAATGGAATGAGATAAGCACCTCCAGGCAATGCCTTATCTCAGGAAGGTGAGATAAATCTGCTTTTGGAGACGTGCATCCATTCCTATTGACAGCAGAGGATCCTGGAGAGGCAGCTCAGCAGCCTGGATGCCTGTCTTTAGGTGCCTGAAGTTAGGCAGGATGTTTGCTCCTTATCCTAGGTGGGTTTGAATCTCTTTGCAGCTGTGGACTATAGCAAGGGAAGCAGTTCCTCCAACACAATGCCTTGTCATGCCAGTGAGGTTTGGGTGTTTCCAGAAGTGGGCTGGGGGGCCAGGAGCAGGAGCTCCCAGCAGGAGTGGGAGGATGTTCCCATGGCTGGGCTCTGCTCTCTGGGAATGTCTGCTCTCAGTTCCTTTAAAATTTCCACATATCATTTTGTAGTCACAGGAAATAGAAAAATAATTGAAAACCAGGAGTTTATAAGAACTGCTCCTTCATTTTTACTGACATGAAACCAAGAACATGGAAACAACAGAGACCTTTCATCCTGCAGCATCCAATAATGCTTTTTTACTCCTCTGTACATGATTTTAGTGGATCCTGAAAAGAGAACCGTAAAGGTGTGGGTTTTGTGGGAGCATCTGAAAAGTAAAAGAATACTTTACAATGGAAGAGTTTAGGAAGGCTAAATCTCAGACCTTTAAAACATGAATTTCCCAAACCAATATAACATGAAAGCCCATCTTCACACTAAGTAAATGTTGATTATAAAGGTACCAAAGCGTGCATTAGGAGATGAGTAAATTTGTCAGTAACTGTAACATCAGACCAATAAATATCCAACGTGACTGGCAAGAGGAATAGATAAAAATGTCTTCCTCTATTCCAAATTTCAAGATGACATTAGTAGTAGCATACTTGCCAAGATCACTCTTTTTTTGTTATTACCTTATTGATGTTGATGTGTGCACGATGAGATACATTTCTTTTCTGCACTCTCTCTGTGCTTCGAGGAGATAACCCAGCATTTACAGGGAAGCTGAAAGCAGCAGCAATGGGTGAAAATACCACAAGATGTCACTGCTAACCTGGCAAAACGGCTGCTGCTGCCGAGCTGCCAGACAGCATGCTATTAATTTATAATAAAAGGTATCTGACAGCTTTATTCTGATGAATTATGGGAATCCAAAGCACAATTCCAAGTCTTTGGTTTATAAATTGTCATTGATTTTAATGTTCTTTGTAAAGTTGTGGCACGCAACAAATTTTCCTGCCAAAAGCTGTTAAATAAATAGTCATCCTTTGCTCTGAGCAGTACATTGAACTTGTTAGAGTGATGAGCAGGATGAATTGATGGTTGTCCATAAACCATCTATGACAGATCGCAGAGCAGAAATTCCAACAATTATTGAATGCATTTATTAGAGTTGTTTTTTTAAGAATACTCCACTGAACAGAGAGGGAGGGGCACAGGTAATGCAGGAGCAGTTTGACACTGCTCTTTGCCTGATGCCTCCTTTTGAATAACACATGCCTGGGGCTGCCCCAGGATTGCTGAGCAGCACGTTTGCCTCCCCCTGAAATTAACTGATTTCCCAGCATAGAAGATCTGGCACTATGAGAATATATTTCACACTCTCTGGACATAGTTATTGTAAAGACAAGCTAACTTTCCTTTTTAAAAACTAACTAGTCAATCTTGTGTTTYGTTGAAAAACTCACAAAATGGTTATAATAGTTGCAATTAATTTTAAACTCAAATTTATATATTTTTGATAGCGTTATCTGTAGAGACAAAGCTGTGGGAAATTTACTTTTTCTCRTGCAGTGTCCTTTGTTAAACCTGACAACCACACGTAATTACCTTTGAGAGGGAACTAACCCAAACCAACAAATTGCAAACAAGCACATTTCCAAACCTTTGCCCTTTTTCTAGATGTGAAGTAAGATCAAATCCCTTTAGCAATTTAAGCAGGTAGCAAAGTGCTGGAGGAGTTTGGCCATGGAAGGACTGAAAGACTAGCTTGAAAACAAGAATCAGGTTGCTTGTATGATACTGTTAACCAAAAATAGAAAGTGGAGGTGCTAGAAATCTTACCAGTAAGCATGGTAAAGTTTGCAGCACCATTTTGGAGAGGCAAGGACAGACCCACAGATTATATAAATTGATTTAGCTCAAAGTTTGGGGAGAAAAAGTGATTTTACAGCAGCTGAACACGGGGAGCTAAGAACGTTCTGTTCTTTCACTGGAGCTGCATGTATGYATAACTGCTGTGCTTGGTTAAAGAAATGATACCCTTAAACTTTGGTTTTTACAGATCCCCATTTTCTAAAATCTTGGCAAAATTTCAGTTCATGTGTGTAAAATCAGAAGAAGCAAAGTTCTTGCCTGATATTTTTGCTCTTTGCAAAAGCATAACTGAGCAAGGAATTTTCTGGGTTTTACTTATTTGTGGAACTGTCATTTCCAGATATGGCACATCAGACTTAAATTTGAATATATTTTGTCCAAGGGGCTGCCACAATGTGAGCAATGTGTACTCATTTTTAAAAAGAAAGTATAATGGAAAGTTGGGAA
Source organism: Sporophila hypoxantha (assembly GCA_002167245.1). Taxonomy (NCBI): domain Eukaryota; kingdom Metazoa; phylum Chordata; class Aves; order Passeriformes; family Thraupidae; genus Sporophila; species Sporophila hypoxantha. Next base: position 458,202 of record NDFG01000486.1, read on the forward strand.
CAGAAATAAAGAAACAATTAGAAAGTTTTTGTAAAGCTGGCTCCCACCGACAGCTTGTMTGGAAACATTATGGTCTGACATATAAACACTGTGTTTACTAACATTTCAAAATGCAGCCTATAATCTGTGTACACTTGTTATTTTATTAATGCTTTTTATTGCAAGTTACAGGCAAACACAAATGTTTGAGTACAGTGTGGCTTGTAGGTATGGACAGATGTTGACACACTTAAAAAGCTTTTAGTTGRATGGATTCAAAGTGTATTTAGATTTTAGTTCTGCAAAGCTGCAGAAGTGGGGGGAAAGATTTGTCAGTACGCATTTCTGTATGTTTTCAGTCCATGGGAGGTTTGGGTAGGTGTGAATGGAAACTGAAGGTGGTGAGGGCTGTGTTAAAAGGTTCTTTGCCTTTTCCTGGGGGGATCCCAGCCCTGGCAGGCACCTCCTGGCACTGGACGGGCTGCAGGGCCAGGGCCCAGGAGATGCTGTGCTGTTCTGGGGAGAAGGGAGTTTGCACTGGCACTGGGTGCTCTGCCAGGAATTCCAGGGTTTGTGACTGAGGGTGGGATTGTGCAAACCCTCTCTGAAATCCCTGTGAGAAATCACAGCTGACCCTCCCCATTTAACATCTGCAAACTAAACTAACAGCACCTTACATCCTCAGCCATCTCAACGATTTAGCAGAACAAACAAACCCCACAAACAGGCAGGTTGGGAGTGAGTCTGGGGTCCCTGAGGAGTGCTGGATCTCATTTCAGAGAGATGCAGCTTTGGCATGGAGCAGCCAGGGCACATCCCTGTGCTCATCCCCTGTGTGAATTGTTCTCGTTCCTTGCAAACTGCTGGAGCTGGGATAATTCACTCCAGCCCGAGCTCTGGCTCCCCCAGTGCAGTCACAGCTCTCTGCAAGCCTTTCAAGCTCGGGAAAAAAGGAGATAGAAATCTTTCTGTACATGCTTTCCCCTTGCATTTGGAAAAAAAGCAAAGGGAAAGAAAAAGATATGAAAGGCTCCCCTAGCCTCCCCAAAAGCCCTGAAAAAAAATGGTTCACACAATTTTTATGGGACCTCTGAGGACCTTGAATTTTTAAGTAATCTTTTTTGATGATTTTAGACAGACCATTAAGCTGAGGATAAAAGTCCCTCTGTTCAATATCTGGATACATTAAGCATTAGGCTTAAAATTTACAGCTTTCATTTTGACAAGAAAAATGGCATGTTTGGTCTCAAGTGCTACCTTGAACTGTTTTTCAACATTAAGACAGGTTGTCAGGCTGAGGGGAGGAGGTCTGGGCACCAGTGGCAGCTGCTGCTGCTCTTGCTGGGTGCACATGCAGGGATAGAGATGCCGCACTGCTGCCTGTCAAGAGCTGCAACTTGAGAATGCTTTGGCTTCTTTAAAGTAAAAGGAAAATTATGCTGATCCAGGGGAAGGCAGAAAGCAAATGGGGTGTCATTTCTGACTGTAAAATGAGTGGTGCATTCAAATATTTGAAAGAATCAAAAGCAGGGGAGGATGGAAAATGGAGAATCATATTTCCAAGAAAGCTTTAGGGATTAGAGTAATGAGGAGTTTGACTTCCAGCTTCCCTGGTGCTGGTTTTCCAGAATGACTTGCTCTTCTCAGCATCTGAGCATCTTTTACCAAGCAGCAGCCACTTGGAATTTTGTCCTATATCTGAAAGAGAGATAGAAAAGCAGACATATTTATTGGCAGTGTCCTCAGCTGGCACCATCCAGCAAGGTGTCATTAGGAACCTGGCAGGGCGACTTTCACTGTGTTAATTCAAGGCACAGCCAGTGTRCAGCTGCTTTAATGGTACTTTGTATGGGGAGAAACCAGCCCAGGCCATCCAGCAATGGAGGATCACACAGGCTGTCTGCAGGCATTGCTTCTTTTGGGATTTGCCAAGGTTAGCAGTTACTTTTGGTTTGGTGGGTTATTAGGACCTTAAATAATCTTATTAATTAGATGGAAGGGGCAGGGGGGTCACTGCCCCCTGTGCAGGATCATGTGCTGGTCTCTGGAAAGGTGTGGAACTGCCTCAGTTAGGGAGAGTGCCCATCTCAGACCAGGTTTGCTGGACAACACCACAGTTCAATGACTTGGTGTTTTAGCGAGGCAAGCTTTGAAGAAAGTTTGCAAAAATTTGCTTAATGGTAGTGGGTGAAGAGAACTCCAGGAAGAGATTAGCCTTTTGCTGCTTGGCTGAAGTCAGTGAGTTTAAGAGAACAAAAATTAATCCATTAATTGGTCATCTTCCAAATTAAAGTAGAGCTGGAAAATAAAACAACTGTAGAAAAATGCCTCTGGGCTTTTCCCATGTGAGCAGAGTCAGTAACTGCTGCCAGCATCTCTGTCCTGGTAATGGTCACAAATCTTAGTGCAAGAAGCTTTGATAAGCAGTCAAAGAAAGATCTGAAGCACCTATAAAACTGCATMCTCTCTGGCTGCAGGAGGCAACTCATGATCAGGCCCTGCAAAAGCAGGAGGCATGTGAYGGGTTTGCTGGCATTAGTCTGCATTTATTGTCCCTGTTATTGGTAACTGCAGGCATCTTGTGATGTATCTGATACTTGACAAGAAGGACAGCAAACAAAAGGAGTTGTTGTTTGTTTATTTGTTTCTGGTTTTTTCCTTTGGAAGCAGTAAAATATTAACTCAGTGCAAGTACACTGGGCTGTTGTCTTCACACAGTCAGGAGAGAGATGACCTACCACCACAAATACCACTCACATGTTTTTCAAAGACATGAAATAGGAAAATATCATCTCTCAAGTCACAAGAGAGCTGAGAAAGTGAGCTATAACAGGGTCAATTAAACAGGCTTAATTACAATGGATCTTGTGAGTACTGGCACCCTCTGGGCTGAGGCTTCCAGCCTGACCCAGCATCACACACTGGGTCAGGAGGACTTGGAAATACTTCCATGCAAAAACTGCAGTTTGGTGATCAATAATTCAAAGTGAAGAACACTCTTGCTGTCTCTCTCATTGCTAAAACATGACTGAAAATACCTAAATGATTTAAAATCAGTTGTCTTGAGGAGCTGCTGCTTGGGATGGGTGAAGTACCCTCAGAGCTGTCACTGCTGGCTTTTGAGACACAAAACTCTCAGGAAAAGGAGCTGGGGTGTTTTGGCCCTGCTGCCTTTCCTTTAAGGCCCAGAAAAATTCTGGAGGAAGTAACCAACGAAATTCTTTGTAAGCAGAGAGAAGTTAAGAAGATGAATAGCCACCAAATGGATTTGTCAAGAGAAAAATCATGTCAAGGCAATCTAACTTCCTTTTGGGAGAGGCTAGCATACCCTGTGGATAAAGGAAAAGCAGCAGAGGACATATCTTCACTTTCTTTAGGCTTTTGTCAGTGTCTTGTGATATTTTGGATAAATAACCTAATACTGGTGAAATTATTGTGGATGGGACCCAAAATCAGTTTGGAGACTGAATGTAGAGAGTTATCAGGAGTTTGCTGTCAAAGTGGAAGGGTGCATTTAAGGTGTTCTGCAGGAGTCTGTCCTGGGTGCAGAGCTAGTCAGGACTTCATATCTTCAGATGCAATTTTGGGTGACAAAAGAGAGCACACAGTGAATTCCCATGTGACATGGTGCTAGGAGGGAGTAAGAGACACAGAAGAGCCAGATTAGAGCAGAAAGTACCCCTTTTAAAGGAAGAATTACAAGTGTCACACTCAGGCTTGTATGACCACAAGTTGAAGTTGGGGGGGAAGCCTTTGATAGAAGCTCTGTGGAGCAGGACCCGAGAGAGACAGGAGAGCAAAAGCCAAATGTAAGCCAACAATGTCATGCTCTTGTGAAAAAGGCAAATGTCATTTTGGAAAGGATCAACGGCAGTATAACCTGCATGGCCCATGACACTTTTCTGCTTTCTTTGGCACCTGTAATCCCTCAGCTTTAAGGCTGTATCTGCTTTTGTGTAGTGCAGGTCAAGAAAGATGTGGACTGGCTGAAGAAAATGCAGAGGAGAACAGGGATAGTGACCAGAGGCCCAGGAAATGTCACCTGTSAAGGGAAAGTAAATTAATTTCCTCCTAAGGTATAAAAGCGAGGGCTGGGGCATATGTGGCAATGATGTACAACTACACCAAAGCAGAGGGATGATGCAGGGGAGGTTGTGGGAACTCCATCACTGGGTTTCAGAGGAAACATGAACATCAGGATTGACACAGGAGGATAGGAGAAAGCAGCACATCCCCTGGCAAAGGCTGGGGACCACCACGCTGGGTGGAAGCTGCACACAGACAGGATCTCAGTCATGCCTGGTTTTTCTGAATGTTAATTTTTAGAAAACATTTGGATTGACTAATTTGAGGCTGGATGTCCTAGTTCACACAGGTAAAGCTGAAGTCATTATTGTGTAACATTGAGAACTCAAAGGAGAGTATATTTAATATACATGTGTGCAGGGACTAACAATATTATTTTATTTCTAGAAAGCAGCCTTTGGGTCTGACAGATGTGTAGCTAAAAGTTCAGTTTGGAAGTTTGACGTTTATATATCTAAGTATTGTAGAGTGGAAAATAATGCTGAGGAGTGTTGATATTATTTGTTCTGCAATGCTGACCACAGGTGTCTGACTTATGCTTTGACTGTGAGCAAAGACAGAAAGATGAGGATCCCAAATCAAAAGAGGGTAATATTTAAAAAAATCCTTCTAAATTCTGTTTTCAAAAGTGATCCAGGCACTTAAGAATCTACACTCCACTGAATTCCAACACACTTTTGAAGCCTGATGGCGATGGGTTATCACCTTGGGATGGATTTCAAGCAGTGGGAATAGCTCCTGCAGTCACTTCCATTGCAAGAGTTGTGGGAATGTTTGTATTTGCCATCCAATTCCAAACTCACATTTGCAGGAGAATAAAACCAGGGAGAGAGTGGGGCAGCAGATGAGCCTGCCTGAGGGCTCTAAATCACCAAACCAGTGGTGTAAAACAAAAACTCTGAGCAATCCATACTGCCCATCTACCTGTGCTCTGCCGTTTGACAGTTTCACTCCAGGCGCTGCAAGAGAAGTGGTTCTGGCACAGAAATACAGGGGGAGAGGCTGGGGGGAGACTTTGAGCTCCTCAGGTGTTTCACAGGGCAGGGGGGCCTGCAGAGAAAGCCAGGGAAAAAGCAGCAGAAGTGGCAAACTCTAAAACAAGTGAGGTAGGCAGGCCATGAAAATGCTAAGAGCTGAAGGATCAGGATTTTAAACTGTGGGTCTCCATCACAAAATCTTCTCCCCACTGAAAAGGGCAGAGAAGGGCAAGTGGTTCCAAGTGAGAATGGACATAGAAGGCAGCATCAGAAATACAGTGACAGGAAGGAAGTGGGAAGATGAGATTTTACCTAAAGTGGATTGTGTTGAGATGGAACAGAAATTCCAGCGAATGAAAAAGCARGAGCAGGGAACTTGGAAAAAGAAGGGGAGTTTTTGGGGAAGTCAGGAGGAGAGGAACTCRGGGCTGAAAAATTAGTATTAGAAACATGTAAGTCAAAATGATTGACACATAATTCAGTGAAATGGTCAATTCTTATCTGCCTTCACTGGATTTAAATGTCTTTGCATGTGTTTGTAAGAGCCCTACCTGCATACTGTCACTGTTGTCTCTGCATTTGATGAACTGAACTGCTGTGAGTTTTCTGAAATCTGACCAACACCAAATTACTGGAGCCATTGAATAAATACCTGTCTCCCTTCAGAAACATGCCAGCTTGTCAGACCCTTGTTACAGCAACCAGCACAGAACCCTGCTGCTTTTTAGGAGGTGTGTTTGCAGAATGGATCTGCAGAACCCTGCACATGACAGCAGAAACAGCAGCAGACCCTTCTGTAACTGCAGTTTGAGTGGGGTCTGAGCAGAGCATTTGCTTTTGTTCATGGCTTTACTTCTTTTTCCTGATTCCATTGAGTGCAACCTAYTTGTGCTTTGGACACAAAGCTGGGATTAGCTAGAGGAGTTTTAGTTGGCTGGCCAGCAGTTCTAAATAGTAAAGAAAACCTATCTTCAAAGAAAAGTGCATTTCAGTAAAAAAATGAAGAAAGGGACACAAGGACTTTACTAAGGTCATGAACTAAGAGAGAGAAAATAGCTGTGTCAACAGTAATTTAGTTTTAGTTTCTACTTAAATCCAAAGTACAGGAAAATTAAGGATTTGCAAGCTATGCCCTCAGTTATTCGGAAATCATTGCTACAGTTTAGAGCAGCATGAGATGATGCAGGTCTCCATCTGAGTGATTGTCTGAACTCCAGGTGATTGTATGGAAAACACACAACCATACCTATTGTAACTAAATAAGATTTACAGTGTAATTCTCAGGGAGCAGGAAATAATGTTGTTTGTTTTATCTGTGTGTGAGCTGAGGAAAGGGTGTATTGCCCATGGTGGCCCAGCAATTTGGGCAAGAGTCCTGAATAGAAATGAATAATGGTGATTGCCCTGCAATCCTCTTCCAGACAGACGTCCTCTTCCAGACAGACGTCTCTCACAAATGCTGTGCAGTATCCTCAAACTAGTCCCACTTTTGAATATTTTAATGGGACTTTCAAAGAAATGTGCACAAGTTAAACATTCATAACCCAAAGAAATTAAAAGACTCTGGCAACTTTGAAATCCCAGCTCTCACTCCTAAAGATGGCAGTTGTGCCATTCCTTTAAAGTGCTGAAGGGGAGTTTGTGGGTCTGGGCACCACACCAGGCTCTCAGAGCCATGTCTCTATTTCTGCCCACTAGAGGAGGATCAGGGCTATTTGGCATTTTTGGAGGAGACCTTTCATTAACCAATATGTTTCATATTGCTTTGCTTTCTTTTTTATTGGTGTTGCACCTTTAGCATTGCCCATCTCAATGCTGGAGTCACTGGGAATCTCTCTGCTGCTGCAAACAGTGACAGGGAAGAGAACAGCCTGTCCTGCAGGGGCCATGTATGATGATTCAGAGTCTCTTCCAGGCCAGGTTTCAGTGGCTGCAATGCAGACTGGCACAGCTGAGCTAATTCTGTGTACAGGGGCTCATGTTCATGTGCTCAGGAGCTAGAGATCCCAGCTGCCTTGTCAGCATATGGATGAATTTATACATATATTTGTTTGTTTGGCTCAGTGAGGCTATCAGAGTGCTCCTTTTTGAGCAGCAGTAATAGAGAAAGCTCAGACAAAGCAGAGCCTTTGCTTGCTGGGCCAGCAGTCCTGCCCCTGGGAGGATGGTTTGCCTGAAGAAAGGCAGAGGAGAGAAGAARTTGCTCCTGTAGCAGCAATAGAAGAGAGATGAGTGAAGGGATGATAATCCTGCAATCCAGAAAAGGTTCCTGGGTAGCCTTTTTAAAGGAATTTTAAGGAATTGATCATTAGTAAGCTGGCACACGTGCTGGGGAAGGTAACCTTCTGTCATAGATGTGTTCCTGGGAGAAAGCTCCACTGGGAAATGGTGTGGGACAGCAGGAAGGCACAGCTGTGGACAGCCCACAGGAGGCACACCAAGGCTGCTCTGTGGCAAGGAGCAGCAAGCCTACCTGCACCAGCCCCATATTTGTGTGCCTCTCCTTTTCTGTGCATGCAGCTGCTTTTTATGGCACATCTATGACTCACCCTTCCTGGGCACTGCATCTACAGTGATGCTCCAAAGTCTTGTTTGTGAGAAATGGCCTTCTGGGCTCTGTGCTCCAAATTTATACCCTACCTGCTGCAAACGTTGCTAAACCAGGCTCTTGCTAAGGATATCCAACTACTTATACCCTCCCTGCAGCAAACATTGCTTAACCAGGCCTCTTTAAGGAGYTCCAACTCCAGACAGGGAGAGAACAAGCATTGCAGGTGGCTCACAGGTCAGCCTTGGCACCCTATGGCTTGTGTTTCATCTCTCCATTTGGCTTAACTTTTTCTGTTTGTCTCTTGCCTGTGAACTATTTAAGGGAGTTTTTCTCTTCAGGCAGGTTGAACACTATAATGTCTTTTTCTGTTCATGGACCAGTGAGCACTCCAGCTTGTCAGTATTCAAATTACTATCAAACTCTTTAGTACCTGTCTAATTAAAACAACTTACTTGCTGATCTCTTCTTGCTAAAGCAAATGAAATCCTAATAGGAAAAGCAATATATCACTTAGATCAAAAGAAAATTAGTAACTATAACATAACCACCTCTCTTCTATTTTTTTCCTTTTTCTTGAAGTGGGGGAGGAGAGTGGCAGGCGATTCCTGTTTTCAGATAAAAACATATGTTCTGTCACAACCTTCTTATTGATTGCCTGTACTAGCAAAATCCCTGCATTTACTGTAGTGAGATGGAAATTTCCATAGCTGAGGAGAAGCCCAATTCCAGGGATGGAGCACGGGGAGGGCAATAGAGATGGCAAACTGGGGGAACAGAGCACAGGGGGAAAGGGAGTGTACCCCCAGAAAGTTTTGGGCTGAACTTGGAGCTTTTGCAGTTGCTTTGCTGACTGAAGGAGGATGCTCTGTGGAAGTCCCCAGTCCTTTTGTTTGGTTCCATTAAACTGCCCAAGTATCCTTGGGGAAGGGGCTGTCTCAGCCTCTCGGATGCTCTTGGGTTACTGATAAAAATAGAAGAGAGAATAGCTCCTTGTTCCCAGCCCATTTGCATAGTTCTTCCTGAAGCAGAATGGTCTGTTCTTCTTCCCCCAACAAAGGCTCCATTTGTCTGGGGTACCGACTTGTTCTATGGGGCCTTCCAATCTTTTCCCTTCTTTTCCTTTTTTTTTTTCCCCTTTCCCTGACCCTTTCTCTCACTGAGCTGTAGCGCACTTGCCTCTGGCTAGGAATATTAATGAGCGTTTCTTTTCAAGAGCTTATGCAGATTGCACTTTGTGAATCAGCTGGCAGAGGTGCTGTCCAAGTAACTTACCCAGAATGGTGCCCAGGGGCAGATCCTGAGAGTGCCTGGCATGTCTCATTCCCCAGCCTGAGAATAAAAGGTCAAGGAGCTGACTTTCAGTCTGGGGTGCCTTGCATGGCATGGAGGGCTCAGAGAGAGCCCTTCATGCAACAAAGGTTATTTAAATAACTCCAATGTCTCCAAAAAATGTAAATGTGCAAAAAAAAAGGGGAACTTAGCAGCTCAGGTGGCTCATTATTAACAGCAGGAGTCCTTTCCTTTTGTTTGTTCAGATCTGCTCCAAATCAGAAGAGACATAGAACATTAAAAGTGTCTGAGTAGGGTTCAGTAGCAGGCATGAAATTAATCTAGTTGGCCAAATGAGAGTGCATTTTTTGGTAGAAGACTCCTGACCACCCTGCACACTTTAACTGGAGATAAACAGACTTGGGCAATGCAAAAATGAAAATGTAAAAATGCTGAGCAGAGTGGYCCACAACGGTGTGCCACTCCTGCCTGAGAGGAGGGGTCTGGGTGACAGGACAGAGGAATGCACTCTGCTTTTTATTTGAATCCAAACTGCTCTTCAGTGACYCAAACCCGTGTTTGTCCTCCTCTGCACCCTCCTGCAATCTTGGCCTTGGTGCTCAGAACTTTGGTTTTTATGCTGGAGATCTTTTTCCAGGTGGGTTTTGCCACCACTCCCAGCCATGGCACTGGGCTCACATCAGTCAGCTTCTGGTTGACACAACAAGTCTGAAAGAACAGACACCCAATAACCTGCTGGGAAATCTCTTATGAAGGGGGCTAAATCTGGTGCTAAGTGAAGGAGCAGTTTAAATGGCCTCAGGTAATCCTTCTCACTAGGGCTCTTAGCCCTGGGAGGAGAGGTTGGCATAATTTAACTGCAAAAATGGGCAGGATTTTGCTTGTAGGTGTCCAAACCATCATGACTTTACCTAAGAAATAGAGAAAAGATAATTGTTAAAATCAGTGTTCTTGAAGGATTTGTATGGTTCCTTCCCTCTTGTGTCCTGGACAGGATGATGACAAAATGATGATCACATTTTTTGCAATATTTTGGTGTTTTTAACTGTTTGTCCCACTGAAAACAGAAAAATAGATAATTTAATTCAAAATAATTTATAGATAATTTATAGACAATAAACTCTGTACGATGAAGCATCTCCTGCAAAATGAAGGCTGAAAGCATCAACAGGAATGTCCTGAGAATGTACAGAAACCTTTGGCAGGAATGGACTGACACTGGCAAAATTCAAGGTTGAATTTCAGGAAATTTCTATCAATGTGTCAGCTCACACCCTACCCAGAAGCCAACAAAAATCAAACTTGTAGTGCTCAGTGTGTAAAAGATCCCAAACCACCCACAGGAATCACTGCCTGAGAAATGGCATTATTTGGAAGGGAGCAAAGGGAACTCTCTACACCTTTGTAGCCCAGTGCTGGAAGCTGTTGCCATCCATTTAGATCACCACTCCCCAGGCACATTCACACAAATTACTTGACCTGAAGCTCTTTGGGCTTTTACARTAGACAGGTTTTCTTCACTTCATGGCACAAGTCCCCTGTTGCTGTGGTTTGAAACTGGCATCCACGAAAAACTGTTCACTCATTGCTATTCACTATAGCTGAGCAGAGGAGGAGTAAAAACCCAAAATGAAGGGCTGAAGAGTTGAGATAAAGATTAGGAGAAAGCACTCTAAGGGCAAAACCAGCTTAAACTTAAAGGTATAAAGTAAATTTATTATTAAGAGTCAGGAGGAGGATAATGAGGAATAAAATAAACCTTTAAAACACCTTTCCCCTCCTTCCCCCCAACAGCACAGGGACACAGGGTGTGGGAGCTTTGGTCACTTCTGTGCTCCAGATCTTCTTTCAGTTCCCTCAGGGAGGGGACTCTCCTGCTGCTGTGGGGTCCTTCCAGAGGTAAACTAACATAAAAACTGAGCACACTGAGGAAAAAGATTGCATTGTAGCTGTAGTAGGAGAAACAGCAAAAAATGTGTGCCAAATGACCAAAACCATGGTAGGAGTTCAGTGCAGAATGAAACTTTAGGTGYCTGCTGGAGAGACGGAGATTTAAATACCAGTAGTGAGAATGTGGAAGGAATATCCCTAATGGAACTGCCCCTTTCCACAGCTGTTTTTTTTTTCTTGTTTCACTTGAAAAACTTAATYTTTCTTCCCTGTCTTCAAGATGTAGTTCTCTCAGGAAAGCAGTTTTTCACTCTTACCTCAGATTTCAGTTTGATTCAGTTACTCATTGTGGAGCACACATAGCATCTCAACTGAGAGGCACTTTTGGAGGTGCTACAGATTTTATCTGTCAGCATAAAATCAGAATGGCATTACTCTAAACAGATTTCTCAGCATGACATAAATTTTCTGCAGCTGATTGTGACACTCGGGTCTGTAAAGTTATTGTTACTTTTTTCCATTTTGCTGAAAAGCTGTGCCAGGAAAACTGATCACTGTGATGTCTGCTAAAATCTAGAGCTTGTGTTTTAGTTTGATGTTCACTCTAATGCCAATTAATGTCAGGTGAATCCCACAAGTTAGAGATGGAAAACCCCTATTAGATAAAGGCTGGCCATGACTGTTCCCCAATCCCCAGTGAGTTCTCAAGTGCTTTGTCTCCTCTAGTTTCAATTCCCTGCAGTTGAGGTGTCTCTGGGGGGGCTATTCCACAGCCTAAGGTACCCCTTGCCATTGAGAAATATTTGCTTCCATTCAGACTAAACTTTGCTGTTGCTTATTCTTACCAAATTACTTCTACTGCACTGCTTGTTGTTGCTAAACTCTTGCCATTCCTCTCCCAYGTTTACTCTTTGCAGACTTCAGTCCATGAATCAATATTGCCATCCTTGTTTATTGTGTGCCCATATCCCCACTGCATTTCTCTCCTTCTGTACCATCTCAAATCCAGGCTCTCCTCTCCCTGGTGTCAGGCCCAGACTGGAGTGGTGGCTGTGGGAGCAGAGCCCTCCACAGACACACTCCCATTGTCTGGGGTGAGATTTTTGGGGCTATTTTAGCTGACTCTGGCATTTCCTGTTCTCTTAGCCCTGCTCTCTCCCACCCACTGGGGAACAAGGACCTTGGTGCACCCTAGCTAGAAATATGTGAGGAGGAAGAAGAGGCATTACAGAGCTCCAGGAATTTGGATTGGCTGACTCAAGGTGTCCAACTAGGTAAGAAGCAGGACAGGCACCTCCACACCTCCTTCCACTGAAAAAAAGCCATTTTAAAGCATCCTTTGTGGAGGATTTCAAATGATCTTATGGAAGAGTGGAGTGTTTTATAGTTATTTGTAGTTGAAAAATAATTGTGGAGAGCCCTCTGCCAGTGTTTGCTTTCTTCAGAGAAGCTCAGGAGAGCCCTCTCACTGYCCAAGGCCCTCCTGAGCTCTCCTGTTCCCTCTGATCCCCAGGTGCTAATGCACACCTTGAATTCTTTACTGTGAATTGTTTAAAACACAACCAACCTCCAGACTGAGGGCTGGAATCCTGAACCATCTCTGTAATTAAGAGAGACTGTGGTCACCCCTGGGGTGACAGGTAAAGCTGAACACCAGGTTAGGGCTAATTCTTATCAATCTTCTGTTATGTTTTTGGTAATGAAGGGTAAATGTTTGTGAGACATATTTCTTGATTCCTCAGACACCATTAGTACTTAGGCAACTTAAAAAAAAAAATCCAGGTTAAAAAGGGAAACTGTTTTTTCCAGCTTTTCTCCTGGTAAGGAGGAGTGCTGTTTTGTCCTATTTTCTTTCTTTACATTTAGCCAAAGTTGCTATTGTTGCAASTCATGGAAAAATCAAATTTGCTCTCCTTTCATAAAGTAAACTCTAGGCATTCAACCCTAGTTGTCACCTCTTGCTATAAGTGCACTTTTCCAGACCTTTTCCAAGGTTTAGTTAGAGAACAAAAAGACAAAAATGTGCACATGGGAGACTGCAAATGCACTCTGACTGTGAAAGAAGAGCAAATGAATGTTCGTTAATGTAAATATCAAAATGCAGGCACCTTTTTATAGATCTTGAGAAACTCTTATGAGAAACATAGTGCTTTGTTCATGCCTATGGTTAATTTAGGAAGTTTGTTCCATGACTCTCAACAATAGCAACTTCAGGGAAATGCAAAATTCATCAAGAGCTGGAGGAAGCTCAAATAAAGTGAGTGAGTTTTGGATAAATGGCTCCACTTCTGGTCTGTGTTGTAAGCTGAAAGCCATCTCTGGCCCCTCTAGAGTTGCTTGGTTTTAGTTGCTGTGTTTCAAATTTTAAGGGCCTTAAATGATGTTCATTGGCCTGGTTTTGGATTCAGGCAGGTGTGCCTGTGTGCAGTGCTGTTACCTTCACTAATGCAGAGTAAATGGAGAAAAACCCACTTCACTGCCTGCTCGTGGTTTGCCCTTCACTGTTCCGTGTGCTGGGTGGAGGCTGGATCTAAATTCTGCATCAAGAGCCTCTTGTTCCTGCGGCACCCTGGGGAATCCTGGCATAAAATGGGAGTTCTGTGGCAGCTACAAATAAGTTCAGGTCCAGTTCCTTTGTACTGAATTAAATATGTACCTGAATAATACAATTGGAACAGCAAACCTTGTGGTTTACCTTATCAGATAAAATTCTTAAAACGTGTTCCCTGCATTTCCAACATGCCACCAAGCTTTGTTTCAATAATGTATGTCTGCACTGTAAAAGCTTTCAACAGRAAAAAAAWAAMAAGATGGACTTGAGGTTTGTTATAGTCTGTATGTGAAATGACTTGGCTCCTGGGCACCTGGCATATGTTACAAAATCAGTCCCAGGATGGGTTGGTAGGAACTTGCAGGATCATCTTGTTCTAGACCTTGTCATGGGCAGGGACACCTCCCACTGTCCCAGGGTGCTCAGAGCCCATCCAGCCTAGCACTGGGCACTGCCAGGGATCCAGGGSCAGCCCCAGCTGCTCTGTGCCCTGTGCCAGRGCCTGCCCACCCTCACAGGGAACAATTCCTGCCCAATATCCCATCCAAACCCACTCTGTCAGTGTGAAGCCATTCCCCTTGTCCTGYCATCCCAGGCCCTTGAGAAAGTCCCTCTTCACCTTTCTTGTAGGTTCCCTTCAGGTTCTGGAAGGCTCCTGTGAGGTTACCCTGAAGCCTTGGCTCCTRTTGGCTGAACAATGCCAGTTCTCTCCAAATGCTGACATCTAAAGGGCRGTGTTTCACTTTTAGACTGAGCTTTGCCTGTGTGCTGCAGTTKCTTCTGAGGCTGTCACTGCCCTGGAACACCTGGCACAGGTGATGCCATGCAGGTCAGGACAGACTTTGGTCCCAGAGGTGAGCCATGCCCAGACTCCTGCCCAGGAGAAGGGATCAGGCTGATCCCAGAGGTGAGCCATGCACAGACTCCTGCCCAGGAGAAGGGATCAGACTGATCCCAGAGGTGAGCCATGCCCAAACTCCTGCCCAGGAGAAGGGATCAGACTGATCCCAGAGGTGAGCCATGCACAGACTCCTGCCCAGGAGAAGGTTCTGTGGAGATGGCAATGGCAAAGGCAGTGATCTGTTCCCAGTGCAGCAGCAGAGCTGGCTGTGCTGTGCTGGCTTCAGGCACTTTGTGTGCAGCAGGGTGACACAAACCCTCCTGGATGGCTGTTCCCCCTTTGTTTTTAAGAATGGGTGTTGTATTTCACAAAGACTTCCTCAGGGATAGTTCTAGAATATGTTTTGCAATGTTAAATTGCAAAATGTATAGGAATATGCTTAAAAGTTATCAAAGTATCCCTGTCCATTTCCTACTGGTACAGATACTTGGTATGTACTGAACCTAGTGGGTGGCCATGTAATTAATGAAATCTTTCCAGGACTTGGTAATGGGCTCTATCCTTTTCTTCCTGGTTAATAAGAAAATGACTGGGCTTACAGAGAAATTCAGCTGGAGTTTTTCAGCTCTGGAGCTAAAAGCATAGTTTTAAGTCTCCCTTTCATGTGACCATGAGTTCCAAAGAAACACAAAAGCAGAATATGTCACTCCAGCAATATGCAATATGGTGTTTCACCTTTTATAGCATGAGACCAGTAGTATTCTGCTTCTAATTCTTGTGCCAGGGCAAATTATCCATTTAGGTTTTACTGTTCTGTGTTTTCCAGTATCATAGAAAGGCAGAGATTTGGTCAGCTCAGATCCCTTTGTTCATCCTTCTGGATGTGAAGAATGGTATTTATGTTGGACATGGTCCTCATGTGAAGGAATGAGCCTCTTTTTCTATAATGCCATTTAAAATGTTCTTTTACGATTAAATTTAAATTTGGGCAATGAATTCAGACAGAACCAAGCTTGGTACACTCAAACAGACCWGGAAGGGAATATTATTTGGGATGTGCATCAGGGTTCATGTACAACAGTCAGGATGCTTGGGCTCCTACCCTGGTTACCCCAGGCTGCTGGCTCTGTACATACACTTAATTTAAACAGCAGAAATCTTTATTGCTGGGGCAAAGGCATGCTTTGTCTGTGTGGGTGGAAGTTGCTGTGATCTCAGCGTGGCTGCCCACTGCCTGCATGTGCTCCATGGGAAGGGAGCTCTGGCCCAGAGTTCCACAAGTGGGTGTTGAGCAGAGCCTTGTGTAGCATTCCTGCACTCCCCARCATCAGAGATGACACCAGGCAGGGCGCTGGCAGGACCTGCTCACACAGATGTTGTGGGTGGTTCAGATAAACAGGAACACCTAGGCTGCCAGATGTTGTGATTCAGCCCTGGTGCTTGCCAAGCTGCAATTCGTGTTCCAGCAGGGGCTACTGCTTATTTATTTCTCAGCCCACCAGAAGTTTATTTGGCTATTTCTCCACCTATTTTGCTTTTCCCCTCTGCTCTGTCTTCCTCTCATTTACTTTTCTCCTACCTACATTAATATTCATTTTGGCCTGAAGCATGGAGAAATCCCATCAGCCACCCAGGGACCAGGTACCCCAGGCCGGAGTATCCAAGTAATTCTGCATTTTCCAGCTGAGGGGTGGTGAGGGCAGCAGATGGAAGCCTCTGCCAAGAATCTCTCTGTGGTGGGTACCAGAATAAGTCAGGTAGCAGCTGCCCAGCCCAAGCTTGGGTGTGTAATGGGCTGATTCAATATCCAAAAGAGCAGGGAGCTGTTGTGGTCTGTGAATCCTCTGCCAGGGCAGGCAGCTTACAGCTTGCAGATATTTCTCTGCTGAGGGAGGATATCCTGAGCTCTGAGCAGTAAAACACTGTTTTCTTAGGGTTCAAAAAGAATGGCTGKTTTTTTCTTCAGGGATGTTCTTGGCATAGACCACCCCTCTTCTTTTCTTTGCTGTTTCTTGGGAGTATTGTGAAAACTATTGGTACAGTGTGCAAATTCAACACAGGAAATGTAATGTTATATAAGTGTAATTATCCTTTTATTCCAAGATGTTTTTATTTGTCCCTGCRTATTGTAGTCCTATAAAAAAAGATAAACACAATTGTATACATTGTCAAAAAGAAAAAAATTCAGAGGAAGATGGTACAAAGATCAGACCGTAAAAAGAAATTGAGGGATTAGAGAACCACTAATAAAAGAAAAAATACAGATATCACTGGAAAGGCACAGAATGGGACCATTTCAGGAAGAAAAATGTAGGAGAACTAGACGTGGAAAGAAGAGAATGGAAAATAAGATCAAAGCTGTAAAGCCATTTCTCCTCCCTTCTTTTCAGTGTCATTTCATAAGGAGTACAGGGAGAAGGGGAGTGAGGGGAAGAAGGGGGCCAGGAATCCTAGCAACCAAAATCCTGGGGATGCAAACACCTTTAAATGTGCAGCTGCCTGCAACCAAAATCCTGGGGATGCAAACACCTTTAAATGTGCAGCTGCCTGCAACCAAAATCCTGGGGATGCAAACACCTTTAAATGTGCAGCTGCCTGCAAAGCTCTGAGGGTCAGCTCCCTGCTCCTGGGCAGGCAGGATGTGCTCACAGCAGCACCGTGGCTGTGTTTCCTTCACTTCCTGAGGTGGAAAGTTGCTGTTTTTATGGGTGCAATATTTTTATACACAAATATGCCTATGGAATGTTGGGGAATGGAAAAGAAATTGCTTGGATGCAGTTAGTTTGAAGAAACAGCTGGAGAAGTACAGGAGAGAGGGAAACTGTTTTGTACAAGTTGTTAGGGTTCTTTTTTTATACTCTATCAGGGCTTCCCTTTCTCTTCTAAAATCTGTATTTTCTTTGACCTACCTTTTTTTTTCCTTCCCCCCCCCCCAAATGAATCTCTCCTTATTGCTTTCTTTCAAAACAGGAATCTGGACAAAAGTCACAGTAACTCCACTGAAGTCAGTGGACTTTCTCTGGTGTAAGAGATGAAATATCCTTTTCTCTTCATTGTCTTTGTCCACTTTGCCCCATTTTTTGCTGTCTCTCCCACACGACATTCCCTATTGAACCACTTCTTCCTTGTAAGTTTTTTAGATTCATTCTTTTTCTTTCTTTTTTTTTCTTTTTTTTTTCCCCACCCAGCACTTTCCAGTAAATATTTCTGTTCTTCTCTGCCAGTACAACTGCAGGCAGAGGTTGGTTCCTTCCATTCACTGACAGGAGGGACATTTTATTGCAGATCCCAGAGCTGGCCACAGAACCAGCCCAAAAATGAAATTATCACCATCACAAGCAGCAGTGGCAGGGCAGGTGCAGTTATCTCGGGTCCTGGCTTGGCAGGAGCAGATGGAGCCAGAACTCTGCACTTTGATGCTTTTGGCCCTGTGATTTCCCCACCAGGTCACTGTTCAGGAGTGGCACAGTGACASATTGCTGTCTGTGGCTGTCCAGGAGAGGCTGGCAGGGGAAATGGACGGGGCAGTTCTTGCTTGCTTTGAGCAGGGCTCCAGCTGCTCTCACATAAATGCAGCAATGGTAGCAGATTTACCTGCAAACAACTCCAGTTCAGTGTGGATGTTGGTTCACTGAGGCTAAAAACAGTTCAGCAGATTGTAACAAAGTAATGGGAGAAATTTCTGCAGGAATGACAAGACTGAAATCTGCTCTAAGCCTTTTAAGGTCATGTAAACAGTGTTTTTCATATTGCTGAACCTCTCAATCTTTCAATYGGAATCCTTAAATTCCTTCTAGAATCCAGCCCCTCTTTCACCCATTGCTTATGTATCTTCTAATTGCATGGAACTACTTCAGGCATTACAGGAATCAATCCACACGGTAGCACACATTTGTAACTGGCATACGATATTAAGAGTATGGTGCAGCAGCATTTGATAATCTTTGAAAGGATGGGTGCTCCAATGAGACAGGATAGGATAGTCTTTGTCTGGAGGGCAGAAGAGTTTCAGCTTCCACAAACACAAATGTACAAAAAGCTAAATCTGGGCAAGTTCCACTCTGGAACAAAGGGATGCTGTGATTGGAACCTGCCTGYTCTCCTTGTGTTCTTGCTCCCAGTGGGAAAAGGTCTGCTATAGATCACTCAGAAAGGGTTAAAAGAATTACTGCCTTTGTCCTGAACCAACAGTAATGTGATAATATAACAAAGAGGACATTTTGGACAATATCAGAGTCTAACAGGGCTGAGGAGAAGGAGGCAGAGGAAAAGAGATGAAACCCAGGTGTGGGCTTAGACACAGCCATGGTTTTGTCTTGTAGCATGCTCATGGATAAGGGTCTGTGCTTTTCACTTTCTTCTGCTCTGGGTGGCTGGGACAGAGGTGCTGTACATGAACAATGGATATATTGAGGGCACAATTGATATCTTGAAGGCACAATGCCTCCCAAATCCTTCTCCTGGATCTGCAGAACCCTTTTGAGAAAACATGTAATATTTTGGGTTCCTTTTTGATGTTCAGAATGCAGAAAAAAAGATGATCTGGGTAACTTCAGAGCATGCAGAATTAGGTGTTTAAACAGAAAGTGAGAAAAAGAATTATTCTGGGGGTTTTGTGTTATTTTTCCTCCAAGATTTACTTGGTTACAGGAACGGATTCTCGTCCATTCAATTGCTTGTGTATCCATAATCAGGTCTTGGTGTGCTTTTAACCCACTGATAATGTTCTTCATGCAGATCAAATCTCCCAAGCTGCAGTGCAGCTGATAGATATTTCCATGTACACAGTTGTTATGAGCATGATTAATGCTTGGATAGACTGTTTGCATTTTCCAGTGCCACGGGTAGGATTTACAAAGCCCAGACTATCTCATGTATAGCCAAAGTCCAAATAAACTTTGGTTTCTCTGTTCCTGAAGAAGAAACTTTGACAATAGAAGAAACAATTGCTTAGAAACAGTATACACTTTCTAAAAGATGTGCTGGCCTACAAAAGAATGTTTTAAAAGTTTACACTGTTTTTACAATGCTTTTGGTGTTTTATGCAAGCTRTCATATAATGGAAATAATGACCTCAGGGACATGTGTTTATCTTGGGTTTAGCCCACTGAAAATACATTTAGCCTTTAACTGTTCCGTAGGCCAAAACCACATCAAATGAGCCAAGGATGGAATAAACACTCACACTCCTGAGGTCATTATCACTTCATTGTAGTTTTGCAGAAGAAAAGGAAAACAAGCACTGTCCCTTTGTGCTGCTTTTGCGACTCAGCATGCCCAAGTGATGGTGTATACACTATTTYATAAATATTGTCTTTTTAGGGATGTGCTTTGCTTCTTCTTTTTACTTTTAAATTTTTTCCCCCTGCCACTTATTAATTGTAAATTCTTCTCTGTTAATAATTTAATCTTGAAAACATTGAAAAGCTGGAATTGTAGGAATTAGAGCTGGAGTTGCCAGTGCAGTATTAATAGCTGGCATTCTCCACAAAGAGAGGCACAGATGGAAACATTTGAAGAAGAAGAATTAGCATGGAGATCCTACTCCTTTTATGAGCTGAGCCCTGGAAGACTGGATGGGGTTTTGTTTGTGAACAAAAAAATGAACTTTGCACCCCAATGCTGCAGGGCAGTTACTGACCAGTACAGTGTATACAGATCAATGCTATTCCTATCACTCCAAAAAATGCTAGTGGAAAACAAACTCTGCCACCTCATTGTTAGGAAAGGCTTGCTTTTTCTGTTGACCCTATTTTTAACATGAATATCATAGCTTACCCCATCATGTTCTGACAGAGTCACTGTGGACTGCAAGTGATGGAATTTTACTCATCTTTGCAGAAGCTTTAGTTTGCTTCCTAACCTTTAGTCAGGAAGGGGGAGGAAAAAAGATTTCTCTGAAATGTTCAACTTAAAAGCAAAATGCCAAATATTTGTTCTGTTGAAGTCATCAGCAATTTTAAAAATGTATTTTATTATGGTGAGGATTTCACTCTACACCCMAACAGTACTTGGGCTCCATGCTGTAAAATAGAGCTTGTGGAAAGCTGCAGATTTTGTGTCTGCAAAGCCACCCAGAAGAAGCTGACACTTTGTGTTGGTATCACAACTTTAGCCTCAGAGGAGCTTCAAAGCCGTGTAATATCTGAGCAATTACTACAAAACACCATTTGAGCTTGAAAAGCATCACAGCTTGGCATGTAGCAGAGCAAACAGCACCCAASACCAGGTTCCCACCTGCACCCAGAAGGGTCACAGATGTGGAAGGGGGAGAAACTGGGGGCTCTGTGACTGGAAACTAATTAAAGTGTGTGGGTAGGCATCTCTTAGCCTTCCCCTGGAAGTCATGGAGCTGTGGGAATGGCTGTTTCACCTGGGGTGTGTTTGGGGCACCCCCTGCTCCCCAGCTGCACCCTGAGCTGCTCTGCAGCCTCTGCCCCTGGCCTGACCATGGAGCTGGAGCTGCCCCCTCCTGGGTCTGACCCTCCTTCCCTCCCTGCCCAGGTTAGGAATGGGCAGGAGGAGGGCAGTGTCCAGTTTTGCAGTGTCCTGGGGCTTGGACAGAAGCAGAGGAGCTGGGCACTCCTGCAGAACGGGCTGGAGCTGGGGGAGCCTTTGAAAATGTCTTTACGTGTTGGACTCATTTTCATTCCCAAAATTCAGTGTTTCTGGCAGCCCTTATTTTTAGTTTGAAGTTCTATTTAACAGTTTCTGAGACTGGGCAGTGTGGTAATTTAGCAGCCCTTATGTGAAGGAGAGAAGGCTGCAGCTTCTGCACCACTTTTAATATTTGTTTACCATTGCAATTTTGTTTAAGTGTTCTGTTTGCTGTTATTTTGACACCTTCCCTTTATTTGCRTGTTTTTAATCTGTGAAAACAAAACTTGGTGCTTGCTATTTAGGATCTGGTGATTAGAGCTGACTTTTCTTTGAGAGTGGCCTGGGTATACCTCAGACACGGGTGAGAAAACTGGGCTGGAGGTGATCAATCACTTTTTCCTGACTTTAGCTAAAGTATGTACCCAGAACTTTTCCTCTACCCCTTTAAGCTTTTCTGGTCTAAAAGAGAAAGGAAAGTAAAAATTGTTATGCTCTAGTAATTAAAGTTTTCTAAAACCATACAGAAGTTGATAAACAGTTTTGTTCTAAAATAATTGTTTTGGATTTGAGAACCCCTCTGCCTTGTCTTGACCCTGATACATTGTCTATACCATGGAATATCTTCACAACAAAACATGAAACCAGAGAGCAATGCAGTCATGAATCTCAACCCAAATGGTTAAAAGTATTTGCAAGCTACGGAGCTTGGCATTGTTTTGGTTCTACAATTCCAAGTGAGACCAGGCAAMTTCCAGAAGTGGAAAATGAGTTTCCATCATGATTCTTTAAAAACAGAAATTCAAAGTAAAATTCCAAAGTATGAAATTCCCTTAAAAAGGCACACTGAAGAAAATATTTACAGAGTTACTGGGAATGATCCGAAAGCAGAATTATGCAGGACTGTGTTTGTGAAAATAAAATCACACAGKATCTTAAGAGGCTACCAGACAGATTCCCCTACAGGTGGTCAGAAACCCAGATCATCTCTTTCATTGTTTTTTCTTTTCTCTTGACGTATCTTTTTCTGTGAAAATAATTGCTGTGTTGCTCTTTGATTTCTGTGCTTTCCAGCAGCAGCTCACCTGTGGCCATCTCTGCCTTYTCCCAAAGAGCAAATCTCCACAATGTTCAGGGTTTATTAAACCTGCATCTTCTGTATTTGAACAGAAGGGTGAGAAACTGCAGCATGGCCTGGCAGGGTGGCAGCACCTCCCTGCGGGCTTGGCAAAGTGCTCGTTCATGGCCTTGCACCCAGGGTTTAACCACAGCTGCAGYACCATCAGGTACAAAACCGAGTTTCAGATCTCCATGCAAAGTTGGTCAGGGACACAGTCAGGGGCTGCTCTGTGGCCTGGAACTGAAAATGGAATTTCCTCTTCTTCCCAGAGGAAGCCTCTCCTGGTGCACAGAAAGGAACGGTCCTCTGTGAAAGGAAAAGGGAAGTTGCTGTAACTTTTATGATTATATGAAAATAAATTTGATCACTATGTGGTTTTCACAGGGCAGTCCACACCTTTACACCAGAATCATCTGGCACCTTTGATCATCCTTGGGGATGTCTTGTCAAAGGTTCACTGGGAATTCAGCTGGGTGGCCAGAGTAGACCCAGYAGGATCTGGGTGGTTTATCAGTTTGCTGCTTTGGAATTTTACCCTGCTGTATTTTAAAATATGCTGTCTCCTTACACAGAAATAGGACTTTTCTGATACCTTATTGAGATAGCAAATGTGGGGCTTTGTGTATTTTTGTTTTCACTGCATCATCTTTTGATTAGCTGCCTATTTCTTGTTAAGCAATAATAGGAAAATATTTCTTCAGGGTTTTTTTCAGCTCCAGTCTTCTCTATGAAAGAGGCAAAAATTTAAAGGCCTGTCCTGTGAAACTGTTATTTCTTTGATTAACATTCAAAATTMTGATGCTTGTTTTATCAAATTAATGTAACTTTGAAGAAAGGAAAAAGGCAATACTGATTTTTCATAATAGATTTTTATTAGGATGAGTGTTTGAGTCTCAGGAGKCTGTCCCATGCATGTTTTCAGATCCCTCTCATCATCCCAGAATCAGAACTCTCATTACCACCCATACAGACCAACTTGTATTCTGAAGCTATCAGAAAATACACAATGAAAGATTTCCTCTTTTTAACTGCGTCCTTGTGACCCCTGCTGTGGTTTCTGTTGCCACCAATGTGCCTGCCCTGCTCTTGCTGTGGTTTTATTGCCTTGGTTGTGGGTGAGCCTGTTGGGTACCCTGGGAGAGGATCTGTGCTTGGGCATCTCTGTTCTCCCTCAGCTTCTGGCAGAACCTGTGTGGCTCTGTGGAAACTGAGCTTTCCTTTCTGTATACATCAATACCCTTAYTGGGGGTATCTTTTTTGCTGGGGATTTTCAGATCCAGGGCTTTGTGGATTTTTTAATTTTTTTCCTGCAGTCTTGGTTACCAGGGCATCAGGAGTGCAGAGGTTTGGTGCTGTGGTGATGAGAGATCCCAGCTGTCCCAGAGAGCCCCTAGAAGAAAAGCACAGATTAACTTTTTAAGAAGGGCTTGCAGCCCTTAAGGGTTCAGCATTTCCAGTGCTCTCTTGCAGTCTCCTGAAAACACAGAGAATCAGGAGAGGAAATTGTCCATACCTGTAAATTAGCAGCTAACTCCTACTGAAAGGCCAGAATGGGTTAGGGGAAGTGCTGCTCTTCAGAGAAGGAAAAAGGCTTTAATAAACCTTGTTCTAAGGAAAGGGAATRTAAGGACAGGAAATGGCACAAGATGTGAACCTCGAGATAAGGTTGGAAGAGGAGATTAAAAAAAAAAAAAGGATGAAATGTCACAGGCAAAGACTGGCAATAAGAATGTCTAATCTGCATTTTGGATTTGGCAATTTTATATTAGTTGGCAGGAGAAATTAATGTGTTCATTTTTTCATTTCAACTGATAACTAGAAACAGGCAGTGACCACGTTGCTTTTTTTATAAATACATTTTTCTTTCCCTCCATATATGCTGAACGGCATTGTGGTAAAAAGGTAAAGTTACCTATGTGTGAACTTCTCACCATGTATTCTCATTCAGTAAGATTATCGTGCTTTTATATGACTTTCACATGTAACACTGACTTTCTATCTGAAGATGTGGCACAGTGGGACTGGCCCTGCACCATCTGGCTGGGCCCCCAGGGAAGGTGTTCCTTCATCTCTTTGTCCCAGTCTGGGCCTTTCCCCCAGCTTTTGGCAGAGCACGTCTGATATAATTGTTAATATCTCTTATGTCATGCCTAAACTTCTGCCTTGATTAGGTGTTTCATATTTAGGGGGTGTTATGTTTATCCAGTGGCTTTGCTTAGCAAATGTCCCTGCCAGGAAGGTGACTATGTCACTGCTTACCCAAAGACCCACAGACCATTTACTTTTTCAGAACATATCTGAAGGGCTTGGCTGMGCTCAGTTTGCCAGGAGAGTGTCATGAGGCTCCTGCAGAGCTGGAACTCAGTGTTAAAAACAGCATTTTTGTGACTTCCAGTCTTTTAAAGAACTTGTTTCTAATATTTTTGGTAATTTCTGACTGCATTATGCTCTTGCTTCCTAGACTAATTAGTGAAGATAATTCAGAGCTTTGGAAGTTGGTTTCTCTCTGGCAAAGGGTGACCAACAGGTGCCATGGAGTCAGTGTGATTTCTTGGAAAATTGCCATGCATTTGGAATGTAGGGAAGAGCCAGATCTGTTGTGGTGTGTGTGGTGCTTGTTTTAAGAAGTTCAGGTGGTTTCAGTTGAGTTTTGCTCAGGTTATGCAAAATGACTTCCAAGTTAAAAGAAAAATGGTTCTGCCTCAGGCCCCCTTCCCCCTGCAGTTAAGCTGTCCGTCACTGGTTTCTTTGGTTACTTCCGCCTTTTTGTATCAACTTATCTGTCAGTTTGTAGTCCCCGCCTTGTTTTTCTCATTATCTCAGTTTCCCCTCCCCTGTTTCCTTGACAACCCTCCTGTTCGTCATCCTCTGCCCACTCCCCAGCCCCAGAATCTTCTACCCTGGGCGGAGGATGATTGGGGCAGGCAGGGCAGCCCCTCCCTCGTATTTCCCTGATTTGTTATTGTCTAATGTTCATCACTCTGTATTGTATTATGATTGGTTAGCTGTGGCGCGCTCCTCCCCTCGGGGAAGTCTATAACTGCTCGCCCCTGGGGGCGGATCTCTGGCAGTTTGCTGCAGTCCTYCTCTGACCCTGTATCCTCTCCCTTACCAATAAACCCTTCCTGCTGCGACAAACTGCTGCCTCCCTGTCTCGTTCCTGCTGCCGAAGCCTGCCTCCCACGGGGACGCCTCTCCACCTTTGCCGCGGAGAGGTCTCCGTATCCAGCCGATCGCCCCAATCGCTCCCCGCTCGGAGCGAAAGGCTGAGTGGCCACGCGGCTGGACCAACCCGGCTGTGGCGCGCAATTCTGTGGAGCGTGCCGGGCTCTCGCCAAGYGCGGCTGCACAGATCCTCTGAGCAGAAGGTTTTCTTTGCCAGTGCCTCAGGCTGGGCAGCCTCCCCTCACCCAGCTCTGCCCTGCCTGTCCTGCCTTCCCTGCTCCCAGAATCTGTGTTCCCATGGCAGTGTGTGCAGCTGGGGAAACCCAACTGGCCCGGCAATCCCTCCAGTCCATGTGCTCATTCCAGCACCAGGAGCTTTTACTGCTCTCATTGATTTACCAATTTCCAGCACCAGGAACTCACTGCTCCGTGGTTTACCAGTTCCCAGTACCAGGAGCTCACATTGCCTCTTAATTTACCAGTTCCCAGTACCAGGAGATTTTACTGCTCCTTGATTTACCTTCCTCTTCAGAGAGACCTTCCATTCCCTCTGCTGCCAGGGCAGCTCAAAGGGCAGAAATGGTTTTATATTGATATTCAGCCCCTGGAGAAGGAGAGGGGACAGTTGGCATATTCAAGAGCACTTGACGTATTGCCAGCATTTTTGCCCATGTGGCTTTTTGACCTGTGAACCAACACAGCATTAGTTTTTCTGTAATAAAAACATCTCAATTCCAGAAAGCTCTTGGCATTGTATCTTGATTTTATTTATGTCTTTATATCAACTTGTATTTTTATACTAACTCTTACTCTTGTAACTTGGGAATGATTTTTCATTTCATTGTAAAATATCTAAGATGCTAGATAAGTGACACATAAATATTATTGTTATGGATCTTTGTGTATTTCTGAGTGCAAACTTGAACTTGCATTTGACAAAGAACATTTTGTTCTACCCTTTTACACTGTTTGTTGGTTTTTGCCATTTATAGAATTTTGTAAGGYCAGTTAACTCCTGGTTATGATGCCAATATATGCACAGCTCAGAAGTGGTTCCTGCAGACGAGACACAAACATAGGTGAGAGAAAGAGTTGGTAGAAATGTCATGGAGTCTCCAGGTTGGTTTTTTCAGCCAGAGCATTAATTGCAGCAGCACAGTTCAAGGGCCAGCTTTGTTTTGGGTGGATTTTCAAATGGAGTGCCATCAGAAGGCAGCAATTCCTTTGTGTTTTAAGGGATCAATGAGCCCCAAACCCAGCCTGGCTTTCACTTCCATCGATTTGAACAAGTTTTCAAGGTTGAATTTGCTAAAAATAGTGACAGCTTACATTACCTGGAATTAATTCACACTGCTCATTTTACTGGTAACCAGGGGAGAGATACAGGCAAGTTAATGTCCCTCTGTTTCACAGTGATTCAGTGCAAGCAGAAAACCTGTTATTTAGGAGATAATTTTAGTTTGCTGTTGAGGTTACAAGGCAGTAAATGGCTCCTTGCTGCACTCTCAGAGTTTACCCAGCTCATTTATGAGGCTATTTATTGCCCAGTGTACTTAGAACCAAGCTGAATTATCACTACAGCATCAAATCTACATTAACTCCCCTCCCTTTCATTCATCCCTTCCTTTATTTCTTTTATATCTCTTTCCCCACCAGATACAGCAAAGTGCTTGCTTCCTCTGTATTGCTTTCCAAATAGAATCAGAGCAAATAATATTCACATTTTAGATGTTAATTGCTGATGGTTTTTATTAGTTCCTTGATTTTAATTGGTTAAAATTTTGTAGGGTTATTTTTTCCTTGGGGTAAAAAATGTGCTCTTGGTACAATCAGTTTTGTTAGAAGGATAATTAATTGCTCATATGCAAAGTGAAGTGGTTCACTTATTCTCTTTTGGATCACAACCAACTTGTAAAATCCTATTTGTATGAAAATTGTCCAAACTTAAGATTCCCTTATGATAGTGGAAAATATTCTTGTGACACTCCACATACCTTTGCTTTCTCTCAAGCTGGATAAACACAGCCCAAGTGCTGCAGGGTTGTGACACTTTCTAAGTTTTACTGATACAAAAAGTTTTTTTCTGTAGTTTGTAAGATTTTCTTCTAAACATTTCATGCTGTGTTATCGCTTGGTAGAAATTATCTGTGTACTTTTTTTGTGTTCCACTTGTAGACTATAGCTTAGAAGTTCATCTCCCCTGGTGTCTCTCCAGGTACCCCACAGATTTGCTCCTTATTTAAATGCYTTTTGTGATGGGTGCCTGCCATGTACCTGACATGCCAACAGAGACCCAAAATGGAACTAGTTTGGCAGCTCTGATACCCAAAATGGAACCAGTTTGGGAGGTGCTCTGGGCAGCACTCATGGATTGAAGCAGCAGCTCTGTGAAAAATCCATCTGGGGTCAGCTATCACTAGGCCCTAACCCTTTATTAAAGAATATTCCAGACCAGAACAACTTCTTTGAAGGCAAAAATCTTATGTTGGCTTTTACAATTTTTTTTGTGGACACTTTCATTTTCACGTGGAAAAAAGAATTCTCTTCCTAAATAATTTCCTATCTGCAAGTGATTGCTGAAGCTGTCACCTCAAAACCCTTCAGCCTGTTTTAAAGCAGTTCTTAGCTGACTTTGGTGAGGCTGGTCTTCACTTCTGCAATTTATCCCTGACACCCTGCAAGTCCTGGAAACTCATTTGTAAAATTTGGCCCTTATAGAAAGTAATTTAAAGTTATTTAAAGTAATGTGCTATTTATAACCGCACATCACATGGAAACAAGAATCAGGCACAGGCTTTCAGATTATTTASTCCAAAAAATAGAAGCCCTTTCCAAGGGGATCTGATGATGGTGCATCAGTAGCACCTTCCCAATTTCCAGACTTTCTGTATTGTCACTCATGGTTACAGTGGTTTTCTGCAGGGCTCATTTCCTTAGGTGAACCCAAAGTGACTTGCATTTAGTAAATGTGTCTTTGCATTTTGCAGATTATGACAAGTGTAATGTTAGGCAGAAGGGATTTAATGTTGAGCAGCATTGATACACCTCTGGCAGATGTTCCTAAGGTGAATATGTAATGCCAAATACTCTGTTCAAGTGCCCACAGACAAAGCCAACATCAACACTGTGTGTTTGTGTAAAGGAGAATAAACTGGAGACACCCCAAGGGTGCCAGTGTAGCAGGCTATAACCCTTTATTTCAGCAGCACTGACCTGCTGGTACCAGAGGTGCACCCCACAGTGTGGAGCACACACAGCTTTAATCATCTGGAGGCATGTGTTAGCAATTGCATTATCTCATTGGACTGAAATACAACTTCTGCAATAATTCCAGCTGATGTGGAGTTCTTTTTTTTTTTTAAGGGAAGTGAAGAAATTGACTTGTTGATGATTCATGGAAGGAAAGAGTGGGGTCTATTTATTTGGCTTTAATATGAAAGAGGCTCAGTTTGCATTAGATACTGGAAGAACATCCCTTTCTGTGAGGGTGGTGGGCCACTGGGAAGGGGTTTCCAGGAGTAGCTGTGCCTGCCCCATCCCTGGGAGTGCCCAAAGATGGATTGGATGGGCTCTGAGCACCTGGGACAGGGGAAGGTGTTCCATGGCAGGGGCTGGAATTGGTGCTCAGTGTCCCTTCAGAGCTGAGGCACTSTGACTCTCTGCAGGGTGAGGGTTATTTCCACCACTGCTGACAGAGACTGGGCCACCCAAAGACTGAACAGGAGATGTCCAGGGCTGCCTGTGGAGGGGAGGACAGGGCAGCTGCTGCAGCTGCTGTTCTGGAGCTCAAGACATGGCTGTGATTAGGGACAGCACAAGTGCAAGGAGAGTTTCAATACCCAGCTGTGCCTGGGGAGGCTGCATTCCAGAACACAGCCATGGATTCTTTTTTGTCACGTCCCTGTAGTCTGTAATTAAATTTTCATTGAATGGCTGACTCTGACTATTATAATGTAATCACTTACAGCTCTTGTGTGTAATTCATTAGAACAATAATGAGTTTCAATGAACAGGCTCCCCAGCAGCGATGAACTCTGAATGATTCCTACAATAAAAATTAATTTGGGAGGGTGGCAGATGTAAGACAGATCATGACATGCTCAAGATCTGTGCATACCTAAGTATAAATAATAAACACCCCTCAGGCAAATGTGAAATGTTGCAGCTTTTTGTGAAGTCATTGTCAGAGGAGCTTTTCTGCATTCTGGTGCTTTAAAGCAAGAGCTGCCTCATCACTCAAGCTGTGGCATTTTTGCATTTATCATTCAATTCTCCATATCATGATTTCTGCTAGCAAGTTTCCCAGCAGCCCTGCATCCCATTCAATGGTTTATCTCCAGAATTTCAGGCAGCAGATTTGTTGATGAATCCCACAGGTTACCAGGTGGGCTGCGGTCACTCAGACCTCAGACTAAAACCAAGGTCTTTTGCTTGGGTAGATGCAAAGGAGAAAATTTCAACCAAATATCCTCAGGAGGTAAAAATACACAAAAGTTTACTGGCAGACTACAGAAAATCAAGTAACATTGGCAAAAGAATAACTTCAACGTAACGTCACTTATCGCAGCAAAGATTCAGCCTGTTGAGCATAGAAACCATTCAAGGTTCTGTGAGAAGAGAATCAGAAGTAGAAGAGAGGGAGAAAAACTCAAGGACAGGAAAATTATAAAAAAACAGAGCTGCCTGTTATCCTTCCTCTGGTTTTCCCAGGAGCTCTGCTCCCCGGGTTCTACATCTCCCCAGACAGAGAGCTGAGCAGCCTGCCAGCTGGGCAGGCAGCAGCCAAAAAATCCACTAGCATATTTATGTTCAGATAGTTCTACCTTGGGAACAATTTGGACTTTTCAAACTAGAGCTGTCTTTGTGGGGGAAAAGGAAAAAAAAAAAGGAARAAAAAGMTTTTGGTTTTTCAGCTTTTTCCATGTGTTGGGAGTTCCCTTTTTATGCAATCTCTGTGGTTGAATTATTAACACCTTGGTAACACAAGCTTAAGAAAAGACCAAGAATTACAACTAAATGAAGAGGCAAATTTCTTCATCTGGTTATCTTTGATTTTGCATGCAAAAATGGAAACAAAGCAGTTTTCATAACAGATTTTACTGCAGAAAATTCTATTTGTAACGCATTTTTAAAGTCTCTCTGAAAAACCCCCAAAAGCTGAAAGATGCAGATTCCTGCATATTTTGTTTTTTCTGTGGAAAATGGGAGTTTTATACCCTGCCTTGACTTGATTCCACTGAAGTATTCACCACACAGCTGCAGCCTTGCCATGCAGAGAGCTGCCTTACAGTGGCTGAGGAAGTCTTGGGGGGCAGACATGGGTTGAAATAATTCAGATTTCAGACAGTTGTGTTGCATGACAACGAGAAAACTTTCCATAGCTGTTAGCATCCTCTCACTTTCCTTTTTGAGCTTTTCTGTGGGCAAAAGGGAGAAACAAAAGCAAGACAATTATTAGTTTGCCTTTTCTCTGTGTAACCACAGCACTGTGGCTGTGTGCAGAGCAGCAAATTCCCCAAATTGTGTGTGAGTGCACAAAGTCCCATGTGGGTCACTCTTCTGTGCAGTTCTGGAGCACATTGTGTGGCCAGATGTTGAGGCAGCTGAAGTGATGCTGAAATAAAGGACTCCAGAGGGGTCAGGAGGGTGAGCTCTGTTGGCAGATGTTAATTAATTAAATATTAATGGTCATCATGGACAGGAATGGGGCATATCCTTCTGGGCAGAGCCTGGATCCCTCTGCTGTCTGAGAGCTCACTGAGAACCTGTTCAGGTGTGTCTGGGCAGTGCAGATCTCAGGAGGAGCTCAAGAACCCTGCAAGGCTGGAGGTGTTTTCAGTAATTCCCTACGTATGAAACAGATTTTTTGGGTCTGAGGGTGGAACAAGGGTCAAGCAAAAGAAATCTCATGGTTTAGTGTTAAGAGTAGAATTCAGTTTAATATTTTCTCACTCTACACATTTTTCTTTTTCAGCAGTACACTTTAATAGTTTCCCCACACAAGGTATGATTGTTTTATGGGTTTCTCTGGAAGTGGTATGGCACTGCCACAGGGATTCTCCTGTGTCCCCATTCCCACCACTCTCAGCAATGCAAAAGTTTGCAGTAATAGGGGCTCCAAAAGACAGCAAATCCCTTCTGTGGTTGCAGCAGAGCCCTGTTATCCTACAGATGGGTCAATAGAAATCAAGTGAACACGTAAATATACTGACTTCTTTCTGTCCTTCCCCCTTCAGTCTTCTCCTGTCTTTAGTGATTTTCTTCCTCCTTGGTCTTGCAAGCAGGCAAGAAATGAACACTGAATTTTTGGAGTTCCCATGAGGGTTTATTCCATACACAATTACTGCCATGACTAAGACTTTAAAGCACAGAACTTTCAGCCACCTGGCTGGGTTTTATTGGGTGTTAAGGTGCCCAAAGCCACCAGGTCCTCAGGTTTCCCTGCAAGGGCTGAGCTTCATCGCACTGGTGCTCCCTTCAGGTTGCTGTGGAGTCGTGGGGACAAAGATGCTTGCACAAAATTGATGGCCAAATGTTTTGTGTGCTGAAATCAGTTAGGGGATGAATTTAGGAAGAAATTCTTTGCTGTGAGGGTGGTGATGCCCTGGCACAGGTGCCCAGAGCAGCTGTGGCTGCCCCTGGATCCCTGGCAGTGCCCAAGGCCAGGCTGGATGGGCTCTGAGCAGCCTGGGGCAGTGCAAGGTGTCCCTGCCATGGCAGGGAGTGGAATGAGATGATCTTTAAGGTCCCTTCCAACCCAGGCCATTCTGTGATTCCATGAATTTTTTATAGTTGAAAAACATGTATTTTTTCATGCATCTTTGTGAGTCTGCAGTGCATGTCCAAGAAGCAGCCCTATTTACAACATTCCATCTCTGTAGGGTCCTGATGTGTTTATTTGGGGCTGGACAGATGTGATCTTCTTCATTTCAGAAAAATATTGAACCAGATCCATAGGCCTATGAGTTTCTGATCTATTTAGTGAAGAGAACACTGAAACTTTTTGTAAAGGGTCAAGAAATAAGAAAAGTAACCAAAAATCATCTTGCACTTAATTCCCATAGATATTGTAAAACAGTTGGGAACTAAAGCTCTGTTTTAGGAATTCCTTCTTTAATTTTTCTGTCAAATAGATCTTTTGATAATGTTCAGAGAGCTTTTAAACGACTTCATTTTCCTTTCAGGTCCATGTGAGGTTTGCCTAGTGGTCAGCTTTCGAAGCTATTGCACTTCCCACTTAAAAGGGAACATAAAGATCATTACCTTGCAATTGGCACACATCAGGGTTCCCTCCTATTTTACCACCAGTTGAGATTTTAGAGGTTTTTGAGCTGTTCAGGGGTTGAAAAGAAACCCAAAGAAACCATTTTATCTAGCTGAAGATAACTGAGTTTTTGACAGGAAAGGTAAATGAAACCAATGTATTTTGCATAATGAAACAGATGACAAACTGGGCAAACTGATCTGTTAATGAGCTTCCTGTAAAGCAAGAATGCAGCAAAATGAGCAAGGAGCAGGAGAAATCACTCTGATCTTCACATTTAACAACCACTTCTAATCAAAGAGTGTTCTAGGATCTGTGAATTTTTCAGCTCCCTCGAATGGTCAGCACTATTTGAATTAAAAAAGGTGTTGCAAGGTTARAATGTAAACCTCATTACAAGCAACTTATTCAGGTGTGCAGTATCATTACTTGAGGGAAACTTATCTGTCAGAGATGGCAACTTGCAATGCCAAGAAAGAACCACAGACATGGAGAGGTGGGGCTGATCTGGCCACACAAAATCTGGTTCCTTCCTCCCTTGAATGCTCATGGTCTCTGGGACAGTTCTTCATCATCCCCTTTGCTACAGGCTACTCCAAAAACAGAGCTAAAGGGTTCTGAAATGAAGGGGGCCTTGCCCAGTACTCAACTTGGCTTTGATCAAGGCTGTGCCAGGGTAATTTGTAATGATGCTCCTTMCTGAGTGCTTTTATGGGAGCTTCCCAGAGTGCTGGGGCTGCATCCTTTGGGTGGCTGCATGGAGGGAATGCAGGGCATCCTCCTGCAAGGCAGGTGCAGTAAAATCAGGGCAGCCCCAGTGTCTGGGAATGACTGGCACCTGACTCYACTGATTCAGAAGGCTGAACAATTGCTTTATTAAACTATATTACATTATACTATAACTATCCTACAAAGAGTACTAAAGAAAACTGGTCACTGTCTGAGACAGCCAGGACAGGGCTTTTTCCAATTGGCCAAGGAAACAGAACAACCTCAGCAGAATCCAACTGGCAAATCCCTTCAGGTACACAATCTCTTCAGGTACACAATCTTCCTAACACATTCCACAGGTGCAGAACAAAAGGAGCAGCAAGTAGAGATGAGAATTGTTTTCTCTTCTTCTCTCTGTGCTTCTGTCTCTGTTCCTTCTTTTAGCTTAGCCATCATCCTTCTTCTCAGGTACATCTAAACTTTGAATTTAAAGTGAAGCCACTGCTAGACAAAGAGAATGTGGCAAAATTTATATTTTTTATATACTGTAGGCTRACACCTTACTCCACAATATTTTGAAGGCCAGATCCTAGAAAGGCATGAAGAAAGAAAAATATTAGTCCTAGTTATTATTCTAACAATTTAGTAGGAAATGTTTTATTGGTGATTGCAATGTGATAGATTGTGACTGGGGGAGGAGGGGCTCTGTATCCCATTAAAAGGAAAAGGCAGCTGTTTAGAAGGACATGATATTTCAGCTTCTTTTTATTTACTGGTTATATTTAGAAGGCACAATAAGTTTTGCTTCTTGGTCCCTTTTCYATTCAGAAAAAAGAGGACGCATATTAATAGTTTCTAGTATTTAGTTAGAGGTGTGGTTTGTCTTTTTCTCTAAGGAACTGTGGTTTTCCTTACTGAAGGACAAACAACACCAGCAGCAACAATAGCAAATGTTGGTTCTGTTAATAAGTGCCCTCTGTAGAGCAATGCTGGCTGGGACAGGAGGTGCCCCTTGCACTGAGAACAGTTCCAGTGTTGCTGGTTGGGGGCTGTGTCCAAATCACAAACAGGACAGGGCTGCTGTGGAACGTGCCTTGAGCTGTTTGATTTTCCAGCATCAGTCTCATTACATGGTTATGACAATGGGAAGATGCCAGCAGCTCACATCCCAGGCAGCAGACCAAGAACTCAGTGTTACAACTCACTTTGTAAGTTTTTTGACCAATTACACAAAGCAAAAGCACATTGACAGTATTTACATCTGTATAGTATGTATTCTATATTGACAGTAGYTCCATCCAACCACTATAAGCACACGTACCTTTGGTTAAAACAATGCTTGCTTATTCTGAATCCAATACCTACTTGTAAGCCTTAAAACACAACGCACAGAGCTCCATTATTAAGCTTTAACCTTCCTAATATCTTGCTTGATAAACTTTTCTGTAGCTTAGAGAGTTATTCTAGACGAGCGTTAATACACAGACCATTGTTCTATTTGTCCTTGCTTTTCTACAGTTTAAATAATTTTTCTGCTGACCTATCTCATGGCTGCTGCTTAGCTCTAATCACAGTTCTGCTGCCTCTGGGGCCTGCCTTTTGCAGCTTTCCCAAAACCCTCTGATTTTGTGGATTCCCACAATTCCCCCTCTCTGTTCACCTAAAAGGAAACCTTCATAATTGTGTCGTTTATTACTTGAGTTTCGTAGCTTTACTATAATATTTCTGCTTATTACCTGCTTAAAGCATGTTCTTGCTTGCACTAAGCATTGCTATATCACAACACAGCAATTTAATGCTGTGACAGTCCAGTCAGTGGAAAGGGCATAAATTACGCCTGACAATAGTTGCAAGTCACTGTTCGAAAAAGTCTTGTTGGTTCCAGGGTCTTAATTTAAAACCTTCCTCTTGTCTATACCTTCATCCACCAYCTCTGTGAGATTTYGAGAACTCTGTGATTTTGCGGCTTTCCCAAAACCCTCTAATTTTGTGGATTCCCACATTCCAGCACCAGAGCGATTCCAGCACCTTCACAAACCCAGAGAGGGGCTGGTGTTGGGGGCAGCCCAGGATTCCCCCTGCCCTCAGCACAGGGGTTGGGAGGGCTGTTCCTGCTGGGAATGGCCATGGCTGTGTGGATTTGAACTGGAGTTAGGCTGTGTTTAGCCAGCCACATGTGGAACATGATTTCCCATCCCTGCAACAGCACAGTCATGCTGGTGCTGTGTGTCCTGTCCTTCCTCAGAAGGGAAGCATTTCCTGCTTGGATGTCTTTTAGAGTTTCAGTGTTTACTTCAGGAAGAGCACAGTCAACTAAGAACATTGCAAAAAAGGTCAGCTTTTGATTTTCTTTATGTTTTGGTGGTATGGATCTTTTGATGTTGTTATGTTTTCTGGTTTTTGACTTTCTTTGGTTTCCTTTAAACTCCCCRCAGAAAATCAGTTGTGCTTGTTTGGGTTTTTTTCCTGGAGTGAATTTCGTGTCTGCACAGTTACATATACTCAAATATTCTCATTAGAGAATTATTATTTTTAGAATTATAATGCAAATTGGATCTCAGATTGGTCTGAGCCTCCAGCATAGCTGCATATTGAATGAAATGCCTCTACTCACAGGACTGCATTTGAATGCATCTTCTGCTTTGTATGTGTTTAATTCTACACAGGGAAGACCTTGTTGCTTGAGGGTGAAAGGAATCAATTTTTGCAGTGATTCCTGCATTAAAGACAGAGGTGTCAGAGGTCATTCTTGATCCATATGCTGCCATTGTTTATTTWTGGGGAATAAGATAGTTCCTAAGTTAGAAGAGAAATTTTCCATTAGGATTTAATGCAGCAGCTCCAGATATAAAAGCCGAATGTCTTGGTGCACTCTGGGAAGGTGGGGAATTTAAGTTATTACAGAATCACAGCAAGGTCTTGGGGGCCTCTGTCACAATGATTTGGTGTCATCTGAGGTAAAATGGAAAGCAATTGTCCAGAGGAAGAACAAAAGAAATGAATCTAGTTACCAATCTGTGCTATTTACACAAAGACCCAACAGAAATGGAAACTGAAGATGAAGAACTCTGTATCAGCTCATCCTTTGAACCTCAGTAGGAGTAATTATTTTTTTAAAGTCTGGAATTTTCTTTTTTTCTCTCCCTTTCTTTCTTTAGATCTTCTTGTTTTGTTTTTACACTTGAAGAAAAAAAAGAATAAGGAAAAAAGCTATAACAATTCATTCCTGTCCCTGGGGAATAGCACACAGGTCATAGAGCAAGGAACTGTATCACTACATTAGTGCTGAAACCCACCAAATGAATTAAATAAGTACTTGAAATGAAATAAATAAGGTACAACTTGGTATGAGGTTTCTAAAGAAGAAACCTTGCACCCAGCAGTGACTTTGAAGTTTTACTTTTTTTTTTTTTTTTTTTTTTTTTTTTTTTTTTTTTTTTTTTTTTTTTTTTTTTGGTATTATTGTTGCTATTCTGTGCTGATGTGCTGGTGTTCAGAGTCCATGACCCTGTGCAGTCCCTTGGGGATGTCACAGATTCACAGATCTGAGAGCCATTGTTGTGCCTGTGTTCATTAGGGATAAAGGGAAAGGGACTGATCTAAATGCAGCACTGCCAAAGCTCCCCAGATTTTGTTGTTGCTGCTGCTAAGGACAGAGCAAAATAACAATCCAGAGCTGGTAAATTTCTGAACTCTGTTTTTTGCAGAGTAAAATGAAATCTCTCTCCTAAAGAGGT
Organism: Sporophila hypoxantha; assembly: GCA_002167245.1. Lineage (NCBI taxonomy): Eukaryota > Metazoa > Chordata > Aves > Passeriformes > Thraupidae > Sporophila > Sporophila hypoxantha. Next base: position 494,961 of record NDFG01000486.1, read on the forward strand.
ACTTTGCTGAAAAATTGAGTAACCAGCTGGATTTTAGAGGGGCTGATGGCAATAGTGTTAAATAAAACCCCATATAAATGAAAAGAGCCCTGCTAAAATATAATAGTTTTAATCCTCCTCTTACAAAAGTTTCAAAACTAAAAAGCTTTTAGGAAAACACAGACTGGACCTAATTGTTCTTGATGCTTGTAATGACACTCTCCAAACTGCTCTGTGAATATTCAGTAACTTACCTGCAATAATCCTGCAGGACTGTTATTGCCAATTCTGCTGATTTCCTTGTGGTGCAGTTGGCCTCACAACTCCCTTTGTGTTAATAATCTTCACAAAATCCAGAGACATCCTGTGCCTCCTCTGAAGCATTGAGGATGTAAGTGGTGTGACAAACACAGGGAGTATGATTATCCTAGATTGATAAATGTGAGCTACAGGGACAAAGAGAGGTTCTCCCCTGCCCAGCAATGTGTGAGAGCACCACCCACAGCCCTGGGGTGTTCAGGGATGTGTTCAGCTCCCACTGAAACAGATTTAGGCAATTTTAAATTTAGGGACAGAGAGAGGTCACTGTGCCCTGTACCCTGTCTTTGCCATGTGGGCTTGCTCAGAGCTCTGTTGGAGTGCCCTGCTTCCCAAACAAACCTCAGTCCTTTGGTTTGCAGAGTTTTCTGCTAATTAGGGGAAATTTTGTTAAATTTTTGAACTGTGAGATGCATCATAAGCACTGGTATTTTTATATCTGTCTCGCTCAATGTCTCCTAATTCCTTTGGATGCATTTACTTCTTATGCTGCTCATTAAGAAAATAATCCCAATTACTCATTGTAAGGAGCTGCAGAGGAAGTGTGGGGCTCCAGCACCATTTACTTGAACAGAAGGTAGGAAATATTACCATCCATGCATTCCAGCACTTGCTAGCAAAGCACAACTAAATTTAGCAGCCAGAGATATTGATTTGATTAAAAATTGTTTTAAGACTTGTAAATGTCACTGGAACTTAGCAAAATGAACATTATTAAATCCTTCTGGTGATGGGTAAAACTAACAAAGGGATTTACAGTGGTTTCTGTAATTAATTGCTCTGTCATGATTTATATTAACTTACGGTACAACTCCATTAGCTCAGACCTGTCATCTCTGCTCAAGGAACCACCAAGTAATCACTAGCACATTAAAGAATAAATTAGTTTTTGGCTTGGAGCCTAGTTGTAGAATGTTCCATTTGTGTCTGCTGTAGACATATGTACCTAATAAAGTTGGGAAGAACGAGTTAAACTATGTATATATCAATGTCAGCTGACTGCATTTTAGAGAAGATATGATCAGCATTGTTCATTAGGCCTAATGAACCATTTAATTTCTGGTGCTTGCCTCCTGTTTTGGTGAACACCTTTGGATGAGCTATGAAGCAGGAGATGATTGAAAATAGGTGGGTCTCCTGAGATCCTCCTTCCTTCTCGTTCTGYGACCTGTGGCTGTGGTAATAACTTCATATGGTTTTTGTTAACACTTCATTACCCCAGACTTGGATAAATTATCCTCCCGCTTCTCCCCCAGTTGCAGACACACGGGTGAAGCCAAAGTCTTAGCTACTACTTACAGTAGATTATGGGATTTGTGAGGTTCTATCAAATTATCTCTGCCTTTGATAGGTTGAAGATGTTTTAAGTGGTTTTTCTGTTAGTGTGTTATGGCTTGCACRAGAAGCTGTTTTACATTTCCACATATGCTGTAATGTTCTTAGGAGCCTGCAAGCGAAGTTTTCAACCAATTTATCTTTTTTTTCCTTTCCCCCCTGGATAAATCCTGGGTAAATGCCCTTGAGGCATATCAGCACGTGGCTGGGGAGGCAGCAGTGGCACTCTGAGCATGAGGCTGGCTGCTCCACTCAAGTGTCATGTGCTTAAACAAGAGTTGTGGGCAGCCTGCATGACTTGTCAACGTGCATCACGTGTAACACCTCCAAGGCTTTGTTGTGTTGGCTTTGTTTTAGTCCTTGGACAAGCTACTGAAATTAAAAATGTGTCGTTTGTTAGCTCTGTTGTTCAAAGCAGCACATTATCCCTTCCCTTTTTCAACAATGGGAACCACTCTGACAGCCTTGCTAGTTTTATTGTTTCGTACTATTTATGCACATTATCCCTTCCCTTTAACAACAATTGGAACCACTCTGACAGCCTTGCTAGTTTTATTGTTCCCTGCTATTTATGGGGTGTTGCAAGGGTCTGGGTTCTCCTTCCTGACCTCAGTGAGAATGTTGCCCTTGGAGCTAAAATGAGGACATGTGTGTCAAAACCCTAATGAAAAATCCAGACAGGTCCTAGCTGATCCTGTAGGTAGGAAAAATCTGAACCTGGGTTGCTCAAGAAGGTCTGAGAGTCCTGCAAGCAAGCAAGAGCCAGGGAAAAGGGGAATGGCTTTAAACTRAGGACAGAGGTTAGATTGGAGTGGAGATTGGGAAGAAATTCTGCCTTGTGATGGTGCTGAGGCCCTGGCACAGGTTTCCCAGGGAAAGATGGATGCTCCATCCCTGGAAGTGTTCAAGGCCAGGCTGCATGAGGCTCTGAACATCATGGTCTAATGAAATGTGCTCCTACCCTTGCAGGGGGTGGGAACAGGAAGGTTTTAGAGTCCCTTCCAACACAAACCRTCCTGTGATTCCATGAATGTGCACAGGAGGGGGAGATGAGTCAGCCTGGCATCCCAAGCACAGGGATAATTTGGCCTGCAGCAGAGAGGTGGGCTGTTCAATGTGTGTTTTGATGAAGTGTCCTGGACACACAAGGGATGGCTGGGGGTGATGTCTCATTGCTCCTGTCAGCTGCAGCCTGAGATAGTTACAGCTGCAGCAGGGTCAGCTGCAGAGCACACAGACTCTGATGTGGACATGTGTTCTAAAATACATGGTGTTTTTGCAGGTTCTGCTGGACACTGATTGTAGGTAATTTTAAACAATGACATGTTTTACATTAATGGTAATTTCCTAGTGTCCCAGAGACAAAGTCAGAGCCATGCCTGGCATGTTCACAGAAGTGGCCAAGGCACAGATTTTTATGAGCCCTCCATCTGTTGATGCCAGCACAAGGACAGGAAGGAGTGTGAGTTTCAAACCTCCTTTCTCTGAAGGGCTCTGTGCCACTCCCCACTGTTTGCAGTAGAGAGCTACAGTAAAACTCAAACTTTTTTTTTTAATCTGTAAGTTTACCAGATCTCTTGGCACGATGACTGCTGTGCCTTTCTTTGAATGCCACAGCACAAGCATTAGGTTCAGTGGCAAGAGACACTGTCATTTCTAGTGTCCCAGACTGCTAATCTTTAAATATTGTTGTATCAGCCAGCTCTTTTCTACACATGCCATCATGACTGGCACTGCCAATCTACTATTTATGTGGATTATGTTCAAACCATCTGTTTTAAAATAATAGTAACGATCTCTTGAATAGAAATGTGCGTGCTGACGTCAAGGACAGGGCAATGCTGSGGAAGCATTGCAAAATGGAAGGACATTAATTTGCAAATGTTCACTGGTGGAAGAGATATCCATTAAGTGGTCCCAGGAGGAAGAGAGAGCCAGGCCAATAACGCCCCCCTGTTATTTTGCTGGCCATAACTTGGAGCAGAGTTTGTTCCAGGGTTTAGAGACAAGCCCAGTATTATTTTTCAGTTCAGACCTAGTGGGAATTATTCAAAATGGTGCAGTTGTGATTCTAATACTCCCCCCCAAACTTGCAGAAAGTACAGATCACTATCCAAACTTTGTGGTTTGGTCTCACATTTCTTAGGCAAGTTTTCAAAATTAGCCATGAAATGAGGTAGTGCTTTTGTACAAACTTGATGGAAAATGGGAGGTAGAGAATCTCAAGAGAATATCAGTTTTCAGGAGATTTCAGTATGTCCTGAATTCCATGGGAATAGAAAATCTGTGACAATAGCTTTTCTTTTAAAGATCAATCTAAACCTCTAGCTTTAAATCTAGGCTTCTAGACTTCTGGCTCAGACCCATCACAAAATATTTTAGCGCTTCCCTTTCTTGTGCCAGGCAAAATCAGGCACTGTTGTCTCATTTGCATTTCCAAAGAACCCATAGCTGCAGCCTCTCCAGTGGGTGTTGAAGTGCAGAGACATACAAAACCATTTTTTTTTAATATCTTATTTTACAAACCTCGGGGAATGTAATGATCTGGTTTAGGTCAGCTCTTACTTTATGTGAACATGCTCATTTCTTAAGTCAACATGGTTCTTGGCTGTACTTTTTTTCTGCTGAAGCTTTGCTGTTTGAGTTTGAAAATGTGTTTGCCAAGCCAGCGTCTGATGTGATCACAACAAGCCAAGGGGGCACATTCTCCTGTGCCCCCTTCCATTAACACCAGAGCACTTCCCACTTTACTGGGAGAGGAACTAAATAATGACCATGGACTTTGTCTGGGGTAATTTATAATCTTCCAGGCTGCCTTACTAGCAAGAACAAAAAATCCCAGTGAATTATCAACACACACACCTGTTTCACCTATTGCTCTTGAAACAAGAGATCCAGTTTATTATCTGGGATTCTGTTGCATCACTTCACTGGTTCAGAGCTCCTGGTTGGATTCTCTCCCTCTGCAGCCTTGCTTCAGTTCCAGATTGTTACTGGTACTGACTGAACACACAGCTGAGTTCAGTGTATCCAGCAGTAAAATGTYACAGTGTGTGATATTTGCACTATCACAAGTGCAGTTAGCTGTGGCTATAAAAGCTTTTGCCCCTTTCAGGAAGGGCAGTGCRGGAGCCCTTGTAAGTCAGAAGAAAAAGAACCTATAATCTTACGGCTTTCACATTCATGTTTTAGTGTATGCAGGAATTGTTCTTGCAGGCAGAATAATTGATATTAATGTTGTTATTATAAATKATTATTCTGCAATCATTGCCTTTTAAGAATGGGCTGATGATTTACGCTTTCCATACAAGCACGGATTTCTTTAAATGGAAAACAGTCAAAGTCCATCAGGTTTTGAACATATAAATTTAATCACTCATCACACAGTAATTGATAATCTCATACATAAATATGTCATATTACCCATTCAAAGATGCAAACCACATATGCCAAAAGGAATGGAGTCCACACTTAGGGTCTAAAGGATTATTCAACATTTTAGATACATTCCTCAGTGATCCTGCAGACCAATAAAATCCTTGGCCATGACCTGATACCAGGTCCTTTTCACTCTGGAGATTGCTCAATAGCAGCTTAATACTTTTGTTACATGACACTAAAATATATTATAGGTTTTGCAAATGCTTCTCCTCTCCTAAGACCAGCACTCTAACAGCTCAGAGATTAAGGTGCTCCCACTTGCCCAGGGCTCTGTCTTCTCTTTCAATCCCTTCAGGAAACCACATTTTGTCTCCACCTTGTTCATCTTGTTCACTAAAACAAGCTTTATTCCTGAGAATAAATAAAATCCCTGTGTAATCTCAATGCATTCCCTTTGCCATCCCCTGTCCCCTCAACTGTTGCTCCTGTTCCAGTTAACAACCAGAGACAATTTGCCTCCCCTGATTAACTCAGTGGGTCTATTAAGGGCCTAAGCTTGACCTGAGGAGCTCAGCAGCTGCTCAGAGCTCAAAGCCTGCGGTCATGGTGCAGAATTTCAGGCTGGCCCTTGGCTCAGTGCAGAGCATTTTGGAGAGCAGCAGTGTTATTTATCATCACCCCAGCCCACTGCAGGGCATCAACAGCTCTCAGGGTCCCGTAAAACTTCTGCACACATCCCAGGTGACCTTGCTGCTTCATCTCTTCCAGGTCCATCTTTTTTAGCTCATGTTCTCTCTTTTGCAGTTTGAATTGCTCATTGCCCAGCCTCAGACACTGCTGCCACGCTCTGCCCCTCAGCATTTCCTTGTGCTGAGTAACCTGATTTCTGCAAGTGTCACTATCTGCCAGTACCTCAGCTAGTCCTCTGTGCTGAGGAGGCAGCAGCTCTGCCAAAAAGGACTGTGAATCAAATTAGCAAAAGCAACTGGGATCAAATGCTCAGGCCCCAGCCTTTCCAAACACTGAACTAAACAGGGAACAGAAGCTGTAAATCATGCAGCTGCTCCTGACTTTGTGAAGGTATTCCTGCAGTGTTCTACCACAGCCTGCCAGATCAGATATTTTTGGACTTGATCTTGGAAAAATGAACTTAAAAAAATATTGTAGTAATCTAGGATAGAAGCCTAGAACTAAAATAACTGGGAACACTGTGGCAAGGAGGCCTTTTAGTGGTGTGTTTTAATTGCTTTATATGGATAATCTTTGGCTGGTAGAGGACAAGGGGGAAAACAGTGTATACATGGGCAGCAGCACCCTGGGACAAGGGACAGAGGAAATGGGGCTGCCTGAGCAGAGCATGCAGAAAAATGAGTGAATGCAGAGTGAGCATGCAGAAAAATGAGTGAATGCAGAGTGAATTGCAGTGCTGGGAGGTTATTCCCTCCATCAGAATGTGAAGCTCTTCCTTACTGCTGTGATTAAAAGTGAACATATTTTTCATATTTTTGACTGGCAGAAGAGTGAGTGCAGTACATGTGGCAGCTTTCTCTGAGGTGTTTTAGTGTGYGCTATCACTGGCTAACCCACCTAAAAAATTCAAGGCAAATTTAGAACTCACTAGTGTTTACAGAATTGGTTACCTTGGGATTTTTGTGGATTTGTCTTTTTTTTATGCGTACTTTTCAAAATACTTGTAGGTTAAGCATGCGAGCCTTTTGGCATTTTCAGAAACCCAACTCCAGGTCTCAGGGCTTGAGGTTTTGCAGCACCAAAAGCATTGTCAGCAGGGTTGGTGCCATTCCTGAGTAGGTTTCTGCCTGCCTCTTTCATCAGGGCCTGGTTCAGGGCTCACAAGGGCTCGCGGTGGCCTCTGAGCTTGGCCACGGCAGAGGTGGCAGCTCCACACCAGCCCTCCTGGTCCTGCATCTGCACCAGGCATCATCTCAGACTGGTRTGCAGGTCACCCCTTTGCCCAGCTTCCYTGGGAAAATAATAATAATAATGCAGCTTCTGAAACCAGCTCTTGGTGTTATTTGTTGATTTTGCTCCGTGTTACAGTGGGAATGAGGGGATCCAGTGGCTCACAGTGCCTGTGCCCTTTATTGGCAGCTGCAGTTCTGGCAGGGTGTTGATCTCAGCCCCCCACAAACAGCATCAGGACTCTTTTTCTCTCAAGCACCAGCAATGACTTGTCCCTTTCTCTGTCTCCTGGCAGCAAAGAGAGTTTCTGCTGTCCCCTGCTTCCTRCCAGATCAGATTTTACCTGCAGGGCTCCCTTGGCTTGGGCAGCTCTGGGCTCTCCCTTGGCTGCATCCCCTGGGCTCCAGCCCTGCCAGCCCCAGATGGGCAGGGGGCTCCAGAGAGGGGTCTGGGCAGAGACACCCTGTCTGTGTGTCTGTCTGTGTCTGTGTGACCTGAGGGGACAGCTCCAGGAGAGGATGCTTGGGCACACACACCCTGTGTGTCTGTCTGTGTGTCTATGTGACCTCAGGGGGCAGCTCCAGGAGAGGAGTCTGGGCACAGGCACCCTGTCTGTGTGTCTGTCTGTCCGTGTGACCTCAGGGGGCAGCGGGGGCTCGCTGCTCTCTGGGGCTGGCCCTGTCCCCATCAGGGCAGGTGTGGGAAGGACGGGGAGCAGAGCCAGAGGCAGAGGCGTCTCTGAGTCACCTCTGGTGTCCCCAGGCTGCTGGCCTGGCCTGGCTCAGTCCCTGCTGCTGCAGGAGCTGTGCTCTGCCTCCTCCTTGGGCTGCCCTGCCCTGCCTGGGTCACACTGGTGCCACCTTGGTGCCCAGGAATGCCCTGTCCCTGGCAGTGGGAGCTGCCCTGGTGCCTCTCCTGTGYCGTGCTGTGTGTCTGGTCAGGAAACTCCCTGTGAGCCGTGGGAGCTTGGCAATGGGCGCTGGAATGGAAGATGTGAACAGTCTGTAGGAAAGGCTGGCTGGTGCTGCTGCAGGGCTGCAGTCAGTGCAGGGAATGCTGAGCTGCTGGGCCAGAGGGCTGGCATGGCAGCGTGCTCTGGGCTGGGAGCTGTGCAGCACAACTGCAGCCTGTGAGCGCCCAGGGAGCCTGGCCAGGGCCAAGCTGCACAGCCACACTGACTGCTCCTCTGGCCAAAAATAGGCACATTGACAAAGGAAACCAAAGTAAACCAGAGCGGAAAATAAAACCAGCAAGAAAAGAAACRAGAGCAAGCTCAGTTCTGTAGGGATGGCACCTTTAGGAAGCTGTGTTATCAATGGACTGGTCCCACCAAGGGTAAAACACTGCTCAAGAACACCAGTTCTTGTTCATGAATGCTACAGAAACATCTGCAGAGCACAAATTGCATATGACTGCCAATATTTAGTCTTCTTCTGCTGATGTGAATACATCATTTTCATGTTACAAAATTGTGACSGTGTTCACAGGAGTCTTATGTTGAAAGAAGAGACGAAGATYTGACTCCATGTTTCAGAAGGCTTGATTTATTATTTTATGATATATATTACATTAAAACTATACTAAAAGAATAGAAGAAAAGGTTTCATCTCAAAAGGCTAGCTAAGCTCAAAATAGAAAAGAATGAATAACAAAAATTTGTGTCTCAGAGAGTCCAAGCCAGCTGACTGTGATTTGGCCATTAATTCTAAACATCYACATGAGACCAATCACAGATCCRCCTGTTGCATTCCACAGCAGCASACAATCATTGTTTACATTTTGTCCCTGAAGCCTCTCAGCTTCTCAGGAGGAAAAAAAATCCTAAAGAAAAGATTTTACATGAAAAGATRTCTGYGACACAAAATAGTCCCAATTAAGGACTTTTTAAAATTATCTTCAGGTTCTACACAGACTGTTGGTGCACAATGACATTATGATGTTGCATTAGACACATAAATTGCAATTGAAAATTAGAAAACRTTTGTGCTAAAGTTAAAAGCCAACAACCCAGAACTATTAACAGAAAAGTTGGGATATTGATTAAAAATGAAATTGTCTAGCAAGGCTCATGTGATGTCCTAACATGAACTCTAACAGTCAGATTAAATTATTAGCTTTCAAAAAAATTTGCAGTTTTTCTTAGAAAAGGAGTCATTAGTTTAAGGACTGAAATTCCACTGCAAGTGTTGGGCTGATTTGGTTGAATAATGTTGGTATAGAATGTGGCAAATGAAACTTGCTGATGGAAAAACCCCCAGCAGGAATATCTTACAGTCAGGAGTGCAGAATCACACAGGGTCACCTGGAAACAATTGGGGGTGGCTCCTTCTGTGTGAGAAGCTGTGGCAAAGGCAAAACTGGTCTTAATACATTGYAAAAGAGATTTTATCATAGGAAGAGTGATAGCAGAGGGAAATCTGCCTGGCATTGCTTATTCCTGACAAAGTTCTTGTGTGTTCTGTGCAGCAAAGACAAACCCAGACTGAAGGAGGCACCCCCCTTGCCCTCCATAGTGTGCCTAGGTGTGATTCAGTAGATAAGACCTGGATGGTGAAATCCCTGCTTTTTTTGTTTATTTTTCATTTAAGACGTAAGTATTTTAAGTAGCTGGTTTTGATTTATTTACATTTTTTAATTAAAAGAAAATTACAGATAAAAGATGCTATAGCAATCATCTTCCTACAAAAGCAAAATATTGCAATGTAATTAAAAGGACCCCTCAAGTTGTAATTAGATTTGAAATTTAATTATGACTRGAATACTTCATCCCTGTGCACAACTGACACCTTATTGATACATAACCTTTATTGTAATTTTATTGCATTTTGGCTGARATCTTAATCTATGGACTAAATAAGATCATCAGATTTCTCTGAAGGCTTAGATTTAGGTGAAGAGAGCAGCATGTTGTTTTCTTCTGCATATTAGAGCAGAGTTTTGTGTTTGTGCATTTCTTCACTTGGGCTCAGCTCCTCCAGACAGAGGGAGTTGGCTCTGGGTGTTCCATAATTGCAATACTTTGCTTTCAGCTGTAATAAAAAAAAAAAAAAAAAAAAAAAAAAAGAGAAAGGAGCAAATGCCAGCTGAGACAAAACTGGATGAGGTCCTTTCCCATCCAGCCTGGTCCCATTTTGCTGGCTGCCTCCTGTGGCTAAATGTGATTGTCACAACATGTCTGCATCTGCTCCACACACATTTTTCCTTCTCAGGTTGTGTCAAACCCACTCCCTGAGAGCATCTCTGTAGATGAGCTCTCGAGAGCAGCCCCCAGTGTTGAGTAGGTCCCTCTCAGGTGGTGTTTGTCTTCTAGTTTTGCTCAGGATTTTATCCATGTTAAAGATCATTGTTCTGGTAGTGACTGAGGCAGAAATGAGGGCCCTGGAAATCAGCCAGGTGTCCAATTTGGGCAAGTGAAAACACAACATGAAAGAATATCCCTGCCCATCAGTGAAAGAGCCAGACTGAGGATTCCAGGATCTCAGTAGCTCCAGGAGGAAAAAAAAGCTGTTCAGTAGAAGATGCTGAAGTCCTGGTGCATGTCTCTAGTTCTGCACTAAAAACTTACAATTTGTTTTAACATTCTTTTTAATCAGCTTGTGAGTTGACATTTAGTCTACTTTTATAGAAGAGTTGTGTTCATTTGAATAGAAAATACTGGAAGTGCCTATCAAAGAACATCAAGCTGCAAGCTTTGGAGTAAATATCTGTGCATATTCATCAAGCAACCAACACCATCTAAACGTGTCTGCRAAACATGAGGGGAAATGAGGGTGATTGATAGGCTGGAAATTATCAGCCTTTCTCCCCCAGCTGAGTTTGGTGCAGATGAAGAGAGTCTGGAGACAAAAAGCATGGCTGACCATCTGTTCAGGTCATGCCATGCTCATGGATTGGGGTTTGCTGGCATGTGGGGAGGGAGGGAGGTTCACCTGGGCAGGGTCTGGGGGGGAGCACAGCCAGGGGGACATGGAAACATATTTCTTATGCCACTGACTACTCAATCAGCATAGGACTTTCATTTATTAAATGAAACAGAAAATTGTTAACGTGATTAACAAGCCAATACCATAATAATGCAGAAATAATTTCATTATTGAACTTTAAATGCCTGTGGGCTTAGCATTTTCTTCTTTAAATATCTTACTTATGGTAGGTTCTAATAATTTGTATTTATTTCTATGTATCTCTCATATTCAGAGATAGTGGAAGGTAACTTCTCCATCATATCTGGATAACATCCTAATGAGTTTCTCTTATAGTGCCCCAATTCCAAGTTCCTACTCAGGCTTAACATTTAGCAAGAAATACCAATTTTATTTTCTTTTTGTCCCATGGTATTTATGCAAGAATGAAATACAGTTGTCAGCAGTAGATCTGACAGCATTTTATGTAGGTGGGTATAGGCTGAAATATTTATTTCACTCCTTTTCAACCCAGCCACTCTCACCAGGCAATCTTGCATTCCTGCCTTTCATATGAAAAGTYTGGGTTTTCTTTTTAAATGCCTTTWAAAAAGGCATTTTGCCTTCTGTCTGGTAGCACCTGGACACTTGGGCTTACCTTGCTTTATAAAYTGCTGATGAAAATGTGCTTTCAGTGGTCTGTAATGCAGTGCAGAAACCAATTCCACGTCAGAGAAGTGGCTCCTTGCTCTCAGCCCAGTTCTAGTCAGTGTGGTCACCACTGAGAGCAGCCTCACCTGGGTTTCTCTAAATGCTTTCTGGAAGCTCTTCTCAAACCTGTTGCTGGGTCTTTATTGCAATATCTTCTTCCTAACTTGAGATAAGCAACCATTTGACCTGCTGCTTTAGTAACCCTTTGATTCTGCCCTAATTAGAAGCTATTTGTGCTTTGTTTTCTCCCAATTGCTCAGAAATTAACGAGTGTTCCTTTTAAGAGAATGCACTGACCCTATTTTAGTCATGTTCCTGGCCTGCCACTTTGCTCTTTTCAAGGTAACCTTGATATTGTTACAGACACACGTGATAATTTTTTATGTGGGACTATCTGTATTGGTTTGACTGTGGCCTTTGTTGCAGTAAATCACAACATATTCTGAATTTGCCTCAGTTTGGCTGWGTTTAACTCAGTGCCGTGGTTCTCTGGCTCATTCTGTTTAATGGTGCTGGATCTGGGGTGAAAATGTTACACACAAAGTTACCTCAGGAGCTAATTAGAGGGCTTTTACTCTCGCAGTTTTTATTAATGACCTGTCAAYGCTGGATAGGTCATGAAATATCCTGTACATCTGCATGCTGATGATGTGACCTTCTATACAGTCAGAGCACAGATAAGGTACCAGACCTTGGCTGCTCTCACTCGGAATTTATGGAGTGGTTTTCACAATTTAAAGATACACTTTCCTGCAGAAATAAATTGGCTGAGAACCTTAGAAAAATATAAAACACATAATTGGAGGGCTAGTCTCYTATACTACAAACAGACGTAGGTGARCTGCACTGGAAAATAAGATTCCCTCACCTCAGAAAATTCCTCAACCACTGAAAAAGCCAAAGTTACCTTTTCTCCCGCCTCAAAGGAAATACTTATAAAGCTGGAGGGATCTAGATGTAAGTATTGGTAATTGTAGCAGCAGTTGTGATGATGATCTAGAAAACAGCCAAACACATGAGTGCCAAGTTCTTTTCAAACCAGCCACATTTTAGGATTTGGGATCTTTTGGTTTTATTTGGGTGTTTGGTTGGTTGTTTTGTTTTCTTTTTAACATAGAAACCCAGAGTGACAGTATTATCAGTGTTTGGCTAATCTGTTTGCAGGAAGGCAAATGATTTGACTTCTTGTAATGTTTGCTTTGGTATTTTTTTTAGACAGTCATGTTGGAAGGATATCCTCAATAACAAAACCAACAGCCTTTGATTCTTAGCCTGACCCACGGGATCTGTGTAAAGAACTATTCAATAATTACAGGTACAGAGGGATCACACACTTGCTGTGTTTAAGAATCAGGATTGGAACTGCTAAACTCCTTCTTTGGAACTCAGAGGAAGCTGGGTCATTCTCTGATTGTAGCTCTTGTTCATGAACAAATCATTTAACCATGCCAGGCTGATTCCTCCTCCCTGTCTTCCTTCCCCTGACAGTGTAGCTTTTCACAGGGTTGTGTGCTTGCTTCACTAGATTGCAGAGAAGATTAATTAGTTTTTCTGTGGAAGCATCTGAAATTGAACATGTGCATATGCTTTCCTTTACACACTCAGAAMCTCTGGCTGCCTTTTCTGGCTAAACAATTTAGGAGACAAATTTYAACCACCCTTTTCAGTTAGACTTTGTTCCAGGGGCACCACAGCAATTCTGAGATTTGTATTTAACAGCTGCTTGTGCAAGCCTGTATTGCTGATGGAGGGAACCCTTTATTTAAAAACCAATATGCCAGTTCCTGTCTATTCCTGCTTTGGGCTTGCAGGACCTGACATGCCCTCCCCAGAGCTTTGGGCTTGCAGGACCTGTCCTCCCAAAAGCTTTGGGCTTGCAGGACCTGTCCTCCCAAGGGCTTTGGGCTTGCAGGACCTGTCCTCCCAGAGGAAATGAAGCATGCAAAAGAAATGGATTTCTGCAGTAAATGTGGTTGGGTGCCTCGATGGAGCTGCTGAGGGAAGGGTGCACAGGGTTTGAGAGGTTTTAAACATCCAGTCTGGGCTCTTCCCTGACTCCAGGAGCAGAAAATGCAGCAAGCTGGGCAGGTTGAGCAGGATCAGGTTTAGGCAGCACTGCTGACAAACATATCTTCCTAAAACTGGAATTAAAAACCTCAGAGTGGCCAGGGCTGGAATTGATTTCAGCACAAACACTGAATTCCCACACTTAACACCACTGAAATTCTGTGTTAATATGAAGTGTAAAAAGCACAACTAAATGAAGCAAGGATTTAGTTCTCTAGAATTTAATTGCTAAAAATGGAGGTCTAGAACTGCTTATCATGTTTGTGTGGATTACTCTCCATGACTCAGACAAGCAGGATTTCAGCCCATGGGGGTGAAAAAGAAACTGTAATAACCATAAAAAGGTGTAGGACTACTTATTTATAGACATGCATATTAGAAATGCAATAAAAAGTGCCAGTACAAACTCAGTAGACAGGCTTCAAACACAAAAAATAGCCAGCTCTGAGTTTCTGAATTATGGTGAGCCCTAAAGATGGCCTAAAACCAATTAGCTTTTTTTTTTCCCTACCTTTTTTATGTTTTAAAATGACCACTGAGATGCCTTTGAAAATATATTAAAAAAAAAAAGCTTCTAGAATTAAACCTTTTGCAGGAAGCTTCAGCCCGGAGCAAAATTTAATGGCTGGGCTATAAARCACTGAAAACTTTCATAAAGGGGGTTCATAAAGAAGCACCAAGTGACCCTAAACCCAAGGAGGTCCAGCAGGCTGCACTGCAATAAACCAGGGCCTGGGTAATTTGCACTGGGGGTGTGTGACATCTGAGCTCAGGCTCACTTTGCAGGGATGCAGCTCATGCTCACTTTCAGCACCTGAGTCCAGGAGATGCAAATGACAGAGGGGACCCTGCAGCTGAGAGGGTGTTAGAGATGTGAGTTAGAGCTGGTACCACATGAGTTAACASTTTRCTGTGAGTTAGAGCTGATATTAAATATGTTATCCATTTACTGTGAGTTATAGCAGGTACCAAATGAGGTTACAATTTGCTGTGAGTTAGAGCTGGTACYACATGAGTTAACAGTTTGCTCTGTTAGAGCTAGTACTGAATGAGGTTACAGCTTGCTCCAAGAGCTAATACTACTCAAGGTTAACAGTTTGCTGTGAGTTAGAGCTGGTACTACATGAGTTAACAGTTTGCGCTAGGTTAGAGCTAGTACTGAATGAGGTTACAGCTTGCTGTGAGTTAGAGCTGATATTAAATGAGGTTATCAGTTTGCTGTGAGTTAGAGCAAGTACTACATGAGGTTACACCTTGCTCTAAGTTAGAGCTAGWACTGAATGAGGTTACAGCTTGCTCCAAGAGCTAATACTACACAAGGTTAACAGTTTGCTGTGRGTTAGAGCTAGTACTACATTGGCTTGTTTCCTGCTGCTGCTTTACTCAGCTGCACCCTTAGCTTTGCCTTTGTGGGCACTGTTTTTACCAGTTTAAAAGGGGAGTTGGTGTCTAGGAAAGTGACTGGATAACAAGTGAAAGGCAAGTGGAACAGCTGAAAAGCAAGAAAAGAAATGATGTTCAGAGTTCTAGGTTATTTCCCTCTGTCTTCACTGTGGCCATGCTACTGGAGATGGATTCAACCTTGAGGAAGCTCCTTTCTGTTCTGCCTCCTCTGACCCTGAGTGTTACTTTAGGATTTTCTTAAGAAAACATTCTTGGTAGAATGAATTCCTGGAGGAGCCCTCCTGTTCTGAACATCTTTGCTGGAGACAAATCTTGTGTAGAAATTCCTACATCATTCAAAGAATATATCCAGCTGCATGAGAGAAGAGAAAAACCTTTGCAGCCTCTGAACTCTAAAGCTTCCATATAGGAGTCAGATGTCATTAATGCAATTTTTATACACCAGTGTGAGCACTCTTATTATGAGAATTTACTGCTGAAATGGTGTACCAAGGCCTCTGCTCAGGTACATAGGGAGTAACCTGTTGACACTTAAGTTGATTACTCAATACATCTGACAGATTTGTCAGCATGGGTTAACTGTTGTTCAGGAGAATTGTTAACCATACAGGGTACACCTTTGAGGGAATGGTCAGAAGACAAATCCAGAAGAAAGAACCCTGTCCCTAAATTAAGTTTATGGTTTCCTGCCTCAAAAATGTACAAATTCCTGAAGCCCTTCTGTAAGTGAAATCTTACATATCATTACTAGCTTCTGTTGTTGGCAGTTCTGCTGAAGTTAATTTATGTTGACGTGGTTACCCAGGCAGTGCTTTTTAACAGTGGTGAATGATTTTTAATGCATCTCCTCTGTGCAAGGCACAAACAGGACATTGTTTGTGTGAGCCCTGTCACCTGTAAGTGAGCGTGCCAGTGGCCCCCACTGATCAATCATTAAAGCTGAAGTTTTTATTTTTATTTCCCACATCACCTATTCTAGGGCTTTTCAGTGTCCTGAGTCAATGCAGGGTGGATAAAACTGCATGAGACAAGTTTCCAGATTACTTCATCACTGTAGAACATTACTGTCAATTTTTATAACCAGAAATAGCTGGAACAGGTCAGACAACATCTCTTTCAGTACCTGAACTCCTGGAAATTCAAAGGCTTCCCAGGACTGGACTGTAAATTCTGTAAAAAAAAAAACAAAAAACAAACCAAAACACAAAGCCCAGGTAGCATTCTGCCTTGGCTGTCTTTCTGGGATTGTTGTGCTTTTAATTTTGCCACTTCTGTGTTGGTTTTCTCCCCCATCTTCTCCCAAGTCAGAAATTCCAGACTTCCTAGGATCTGCAGCTCCCCATAGAGAAATGTTTGAGTTTCCTTCGGTCTTGTTTCAAACCTGCAAAGAAATGTTGAGTTCTCAAAGCCTACACTAACCAGGTTTATTTTTCACTGGCCATCTTGAACTATTAATCTTCACAGGTAGAACACATGTTTCTCACTGCTTTGGAAACAAAAGCTGGGGTACCAAATGGTGAATCTGTGAATAGTGCCAGTGGTGTGTGGTATCTAACAGTAACACCAGAGTCAGTGCGTCATTCTTTACCTTGTCACAGCCTTTGGATGCAGAGCTGCAGCCTCTCTCACAGGGGCTTGGCAGGAAAAGTTCAAGGCAAGACATAGGGACATACCTAAGGGAAGTGGGCAGAAATATTTTGGAATTACTGGGGATCGAACAAGAGATAGAAAATATTTGTTACTGATCAAAGTTCACAGAATTCCTTTTAGTAATTGAATATTTATGTGGTCTGTGCTATGCAGTTTTCTTTGGCTGCTGAAAAACTGAAAGTACATCAGGACAATTCCTGTTTGTCAGCTCTTGCATCCATTTCCTTGCAAGGAGGGACAGGTAGGAGGTTCCCATGTGCAGAGTAACAAAGGATTGGATCAGAGTGAGTGCAGTTATCCCAGACTTGCAGTTTGTGGCTGTCACACCAAGTTGTACCTCATTCAGGGATATTTCTGTGTGAGTCCTGTCCAGCTGCCCAGGAACACCAAGAGCACCTGCACTGTTGTCTGCTGGGTGTAAGCAAAGATGATATTCCTTCTTGTAAGCAAAGATTATATTCCTTCTTTAATAAACCCCTGAGCTCTGCTCCCTGAGGGCAAATGCAGATTTCTGTGTGGAGGTTCACTGGGGCTGCAGAGCAGTGGGCTCTGGTCCTTGTGCACTTATCCTGAGTCCAGAGTAAGTCCCAGAACAAGTTTTGTGATGGCCCATGGGGGCAAGTAATTGGTGCTTGATAACCCTTGGTAACACCTGACAACCTCAGGGACCATAATGGATTTGTGTCTGCAATTCCCTTGTAGCACCAGAAAAGAGAAATCATCTTGTCCTGCAAACAATACATCAGAACCTGTCTCTGTGCTGGTTATGTCATTCCTTAACTGTACTTTCACAAGGTTTTCCCTTTTATTTTTGTTTTGCTACCACTGAAAAATACAGAGTCCCAGAGCTCAGGCAGAAAGAACCTGATGAAGGTGAACATATAAGAAAAATATTGGTAGCTACACTCTTAGCAGAGGTAATGGCCACTGACATTAATGGGAATTATGCATGTGTGGAGAGGAGTGTGGCCCCTTTACTTCCAGAGCCCTTAAGATGTTTTAGTGAGCCATGGTGGTGTTCTAAATATCATGAAGCCCAAAGGAGAGAGGGAGAACAGCTCTGGCACTGATGAGCTGGATTCATTGCTCTAACATCGATGGCTTTTCAGGAATATTTCTGTTTCTTCTCCTGTGGAAATAGTGGTGCATGCACTATTCATTGGCATGAGAGGGAAAGGTAAGGGGAGAGCACAGAAAACTGGCAAARGAAGTAAAGAGGGATCCGGGTTTTCAGATGTCAGACTGTCACATAGAAACATGGAACTCCATAATTCAGCATTGAACTCACACACAAACCATGTATAACTTTACACATATAATGTTTTTGTCTGCCTTTTATTCAAATTCCACTCTAGCCCTGCCTTGCACTGTGTTCTATGAAAATAAAATGTGAAAATCTACTGATAAGCCAAAATAATAACAACTTTATGGCACGTCAGGGCTATTTTTTATTATTATTTTTTAACCTTGATCGTGTTAAAATAGTGAACATATGTATCCTTGGCCTTAATCACCTTGTCAAGTTAAAGAGTATATTCAACTTCATTTACATGACATATGATCTAATGCTGGAGAACAACAATACCATTGTGGTGCTAATTGAAAACTGAGCTGAGAGCCAGAAGAAACTACTGGGCTGATTGCTGAGGGTCCCAGGGAAAGGGATTTATTCCCTCACCTGCAGTTGGTCCATAACACTAACATTGTTACCAACATCTGGGTCTAATCAGCACAGAGGCCTTGATATGCTGCTCCTGTGGCACATAAATTAAGCATTATGTTCATTTTAAAGGCCCCCTCTTTCAGTTTTTTAGGGACAAGATAGATTCATGGCTCCTCAGAGTCTAACAAAGTAGAAGCCACAAACAGGGTAAGTTACTGCCAGGTTTCTGAGGCCATACCTCCCTGGTACACGCCACTTAAATAATGGGATTTTATGCTCAGCTCTACTTTCAAAAATGTATTTGCGCAGAACAGCAAAGTTCAGCTGAAAAACCGCGTTCAGGGTGGAGAGCCCTCTTTGCCAAGTCACAGGAATCAGTTTTTCTGGCGATGTCTGAGCCCCAGGGATGGCCACACTGGTGGCTCCAGGGGTGGTGTCTGAGCCCAGCCCCAGTTTGCTGTGCAGTTCAAATTCCAAAGCTGCTGAAGGTGTCCAGAGCGACTGGAAATTGTACAAAGAGAGAGGAAAAAAACCCCACAGGACTGAAAGCCAGGCTGCCCAGGCCAAGGGGCAAAATTTGAATCTTCCCTGGTTGGGGACAGGCAGTGATTATTGTGGCTAATGCATCCCTTGGCTGTGTCTGTAATTATCTGACTGACTGGCTGCCTGCCTTTGTAGCTTTGTGTGTTTTTCTGGGAACAATGGGACAGATACCCTTACTCAAGGAGGGTTTTTTCATCACATTTTTCAATGTATACATATCTTTAATATCTGGAAATGGTGAATGTAATTGCATGGAGAAATTCTGTCAGAAGATCCAGAACCTGACTTCTGCTCCCACCTCTGGCACTGATCTTTTGTGGCAGTGKGCAGATTCATTTAACAATTGTCTCTCTTACCTGCTGTGCCTTTTGGGGATCAATAATGATGTAGAGAACTGTTTGCCTAAGGTTTCAAGGTGGAAAAGTGACACAGGGCCATTATGGAGGTTTAGCATTTCACACTGACRCAGGGTAATTGCATCGGATGGTTGAAATCATGGAATGGTTTGGGTTGGGATGAAGAGCCAGTTCCAAGCCCTGCAYTGCAGTGTGGGGCTCGCTCTCAGTCACTACTGTCAGGAAGAATGTCCATTTCATGAGAAACCTGCTCCTTGTGAAGGCTCACAATGGGCACTTTTGTAACCCCAGCAGGCTGCTGGCACAGGGAGGAATTTCCTTTCCATTGCTAATAACTCCAGGTGGAATTTTCTAACTAAGGAGGCAGAACTTARACCCAGAAGTCACCAACAGAGACCTTAACAGGCTGAAACAGATTCTGAGCCCCTACAAATCCAGTTAGTGCTGTTGTAGAACCCCATTTCCCCTCTCCTGAGGAAAAGGTGCATTATTTTTGGCACGGCTGCAAATCTGTCCCTTGATGTTCCATAGCAATGTGCTCTGGCCCTGGCAGCTGCCTTTGGTGGCATTGCCAGCCTGCTGCCTTTGAAGGATTTCCAGTAGCCAGAGGGGAATTTCAGCACCCAGGGCTCCATGCCCAGGTGCTCTGGGCATTGGTCCCTGTCCCTGTCCCTGCCAGCTCACAGGGGTCCAGCAGGGCTCTGTGGGCTCACGGGCCAGGGGAGCACCCAGGGAACACAGGGGGGCATTGCCAGAGCAGGGACACACAGGGTGGCATTGCCAGAGCAGGGACACAGGGGGGCATTGCCAGAGCAGGGACACACAGGGTGGCATTGCCAGGGTGCTCTGTCTGTGCTGGCCTCACCCTTGGCTCCCTGACTTCTGCACTCCTGGCCAGTGAGAAATGTGAGTTTCAGTACCTGGAGTTTAACCACAGCTCCCACTGGCAGGAAATCATCCCATGCTGCCCATGGGAGATGCACAGCAGAAATGAGATTGGGGTGCCCTGGTGTCTCTGGGGGTGGCTCTTTCTCTAGTGCAGATTTTTGACTTCTCTGCATTGCTGTGGTATTGAGAATGCCACTTTGATAAACTAAATCCCAATTTTTGTATTAATTTTGCAGTGATTTTGTAGTTTCAAGAGGTTCTCTTGTGACGGTGTTCACAGGGGTCTTAGGATGAGGGAAGAGATGAGGATCTGACTCCATRCTTCAGAAGGCTGATTTATTATGATATATATTACATTAAAACTATACTAAAAGAATAGAAGAAAGGATTTCATCAGCAGGCTAGCTAAGAATAGAAAAAGAAGGAATGATAACAAAGGCTTGTGGCTCCGGCAGAGAGTCCGAGCCAGCTGACTGTGATTGGCCATTAATTAGAAACAACCACATAAGACCAAATACAGATGCACCTGTTGCATTCCACAGCAGCAGATAATCATTGTTTACATTTTGTTCCTGAGGCCTCTCAGCTTCTCAGGAGGAAAAATCCTAAGGAAAGGATTTTTCATAAAAGATGTCTGCRACATTCTCTCTCATTAGTTGATCTTGGAAATGGGAGAAGTCTGGCAAAGTGCACAAAACCAGAAAGATCAGAGCGATGCAATTTGTTGTTGTGGCCACACAGAAAYCTCATGTTTGTATTGAATGCCATAAAAATAGTATAAGCAACAAAATCTCRTGTAACTGTTGGTCACTGTGGGGAGATCTCAGGGGCCAGGCTTGTGTTTCCCGTCTGTTACAAGGGCACTGCTMAAACAGCCATGCCTGACTTCATGGCAAACTCCTGGTGGTGATGCAAGTAAAACCCAACAGCTGTATTGCAGAAATGGAAGGAGTAATCTCACTGAAGAGAAGCAATCTCACGTCCCTTCGTGTTTTTCAATCAAAGTGCRARTGTCACAAGCAGAAAAAAAAGGAGTTAAACTTGTGCCATTGGAACATCCACGTAATTTGATTATATTTAATATATGAAATGCAAAAAATATTATCAAATACTGGTATGTTATTATTTTAATCATAATATCCTACTTCATTTTATGTCGTTCCTGCTAATGTGGTACCAGCAGATCTAATGAGGTATTTAGGGGTTTTTGCATTTCAAAGCATAACCTCCTATAAATTAGGAGATTTCTTTCATCCAGGATACCTTTGCTGAAAAACACCCAACTTTTCAAGCATTAGCATATTTTTGATGTGGAAAGAATGATTGGATATATCATCACAAATGAAATTATTGCAAAATGCACCTATAAAATACAGAAAAAATCACAAATATTACTCCAACACCTTGTCAGAACACTTGCAATGGCAATCCACAGCCAAGCCCCAGTTCTGCAGGTCACACCTGCATCAGTAATTAGATAGAATAACGTCAGTTATTCTCCTGATGACTGCACTGAGACATTTTTAGATTCCAGTGCAAAGAAATTTATCTTCTTCAGTGSAAAGAAAAGCAAGTGAATGAAGTTTTGCAAGTAAATGTTGAGAGGTGTAAGCATAAGCCTCATTCCTATATTCAAATACATATTCAGACAGAGTTTCTGCGGGTATTTGCCCTCTTCTGAAAGCTTCATGAAAGGGATATTTCTGTCTGTGTTCCATACAGATCAATGTCCTTTCTGCTTTAAAATATTGTAAATTCATCCATTGTTTACCCCTATTAATTTCATTTAATTCATATTATTAACAGTGACAACTTTGTGGTGTGTTCCAACAGGTTGGTTTTTTTAAATACAGAACATTACAAATTGTTTTAATTTGTAGCATCAGTTGTCTTCAAAATTTCTTGATTTGAAACCAAGGAGATGATTAGGAGCTGAAAGATGATACCACAGTGTTTGTGCATTCCTCCTTTAGAGTAGAGTCTGAAGTACAAAGGGTGGCTGATCTCATATACCAGTAGGAAGAGAAGAAAGCAAATGTTTGCATGTGACAACAATTCCTAAATGCTTTTTGCAGTCCCTAAAAAGGCCATGCATCAGCCCATGATAGCAAACATTGCATGTCCTTCCTGCCAGTCTGTTACTTTGCACTTTTACTTGCATCACACCCTGGATTGCCACATGAAATCATGCTTTCTGACCATGAGCTCACAGCAGGATCCTCCTCTGAAATCTCATCTTCTTCTTCCTTTGACCACGTAACCAACAGTGAAAATGTCTTTTCCCTTTGTATCCTAAATTCTGTTTTGTGTCCATAATGCTGTTCCTGCCCACTTCAGCAACTCCCAGCAGTGCAGCAGGAAAAGTCCTCTTTTCCCTTGAATGTGCATATTCCTGGTGGAGCTCAGAAAGTTCCATAAATCAATAAAGTAATTGCTGCATAATGACCTATTGTTGGTGAGCGTGCCCAGAATGATGTCATTGGGGGGTAATGGAGCTACTGAATCAAAAACACGGCAGCTGTTCCCAATTTATTTGAGAGTCAGTTGGACAGAAAATTAAATAAACACACAGACAAGCAGGACAAGGGCAAGTCCTTGCACCGTTCTTACGATTGTTTTAATTCAATGGCAGGAGTCAGCAGGCAGCTGATATTGTGGCCCAGAGCTGCAGTAATTGCCTGTCTCCTCTCTCAGTCAGGCTGCACATGCTCATTTCATCATTTTAAGCATTTGTGACTCATAGTAAAAGAAAAAGTACCAATGAAACAAAGATGAAACTTCTTTTTTCTCCCACCCTCCCTCCCTTGTCAGCATGGCAGGCTATGCAGGAGATGCATTAATAGACAGAATTTTTCATTTCTTCCTCCATCTGCCTCTACGGGGTCTCTACCCCTCTTTCCCTAGGATATGAAGGACAGTTTCCCTTTTTTTAATCACTCACACGTCCTTTGGGAAGCCCCCTGAAGTTCCATATCCGCTGGGGAGAGGAGAGATGCCACCCTGCTTCCCAGGCTCCTCTGTGCTGTGCGTCGGGCTTTGATGTGCTCCTTTGAAGCTGCTGGCTCCAGGCTGCACTGGGGAGCAGCAAATGCAGCCCTGCAGTGTGTGTGGGGGCTGGGAGTGTGTGGGAGTGTGTGCACGGGGCACCTGGGGCACCCCCTGTGCCTCTGGGGCAGGGCAGCACAGGGAGCGCGACAGGGCACAGCCCTTCTCCTCTCCTGTGCCCATTCTGGGGCCAGGGCAGCAGGGACAGCCCTCTCCTCTCCTGTGCCCTTTCCTGGGGCAGGCCGGGGGGCGCAGGGACAGCCCTTCTCCTCTCCCTGCCCCCCATCCTGGGCCACGGGCGCGGCAGGGACAGCCCTTCTCCTCTCCCTGTGCCCATTCCTGGGCCAGGGCAAGCAGGGACAGCCTTCTCCTCTCCTGTCCCATTCCTGGGCCTGGAGCACAGCACAGCCATCCTTTATCCTCTGTTCCCATCTTTATCCTCTCCCTGCTCCCATTCCTGCTGCTGGGCACTCAGGACACATCAGCATCCCTGGTATTTCCAGCTCCTGCAGCTTCTCCTGGTGCCTCTGCACCCTTTGGCAACCCTGCTGTGGGTCAGAGCATTGGGACATCACCTGTGACTCCAGCAGGGTTTGGTTCTTTTTACTTCAGTGCAATGTGGCTGCAAATGCTGCTTCACCTGTTGTAGCTTTAAAAGAGCCAGAGTGATTTTCAGGGACACTGAAAGAAATTTGGGTCACTGGTCAGTTATCTGACTGGTACTAAGAATTACAAGTCCATTCCTTCATAGCTGGATCCTTAATATGACAGTTTTCACATTTCTAAACAAGTGAGGGTTTTTAACATCCCTCTTTATTTTTTCTTTTTTTTTTTTTTTAATTAACTTACAGATAGATTCTCTTGTGTGTGTATTTTCTGTGTGTGCATAACCAGATCCAGTGAAGTTGATATTTGTCTCCAAGATGGAGAAGTGCTTTTCCATATTTGTCACCAGAGATCTCTTCAGATCAGACATCTCTTTGATCATTTTAACTGTGTTTTATATGCTTCATAATTTCCTTGCTGAGTACCTTATGTTGCATGCTACTCCATAAATCAATAAATAATAGCAATAATTAAAAGGGTGTTCTGCAGTAGGGAGCTAGATGAAAAATAGGTTATTCCATTAACCTTTTACCTCTGGAGACAGGAATTTCAAATTTGTGCTAGGTCACAGGAGCAAATCAGTTGGTCTCTGGTGAGCTCCAGTCCACATCACAGAGCACTGCCTCACTTCTCCCASTCCCTCCTGACTGACAGCTTTGGGCTGCAAGAATTGCAGACAAACTTCTCTGTACATAAGATTTATTTATTGCAGTCTATCCTTGAGCTCTTGTTTGTGCCGTATTTGCTTATTTTCTTCCCAGGTTAAAATGATGTATGTTTAAACCAAGGTTTCTCTTTAGTTTAAAACTGTAAATCCTGCATGTGAGATTTCCTGTTTGCTTGTCAGCCTTGCTGAGGAGCTTGTGGAAAGTCAGTGCCTGCAGTTTTGCCTAAAGATGGGTCTGCTAGCAGGGGGTGGCTCCTCAACCAGGGCTTCTCAGGAAACCCTGCAGCAGCAGCTTCACTTTCAGCTGAACCTGCAGCTGGAGAAAGGCACTTCTTTGGGGAGGAACCTGGTGAGGGGCAGCTCTGCTGGACTCTTGCAGCCCTGGTGGGGAAAAGGCATCTCAGTGTCAGCAGTTTCTGTGATACAGCCCGGCACTGGAGGCACAGAGCTGTTCTGGCAGTGCTGTGCTGGGGATCTGGCTCTTCCTCACCYTCAGGGCTCCACCATGGGCTCTGTCTGGCTGTCCTCGTCCTGTCCCCAGAGCAGAAGTGCTGCTGAGGTGTTCAGGACCCGTTCCCCAACCACCCTGGTTTGAGATGTCCATGCAGCTGCACAAATGGTGCCCAGGTCACTCTCCTGTGCCTGTAGATACAACATCCAGGGTTTGAACTGCTCCAGCAYGTTCAGGAGGAGAGGAGCAGTGCTCTGGGGGAGAGGGTGAATGGGAAATGTTCCCCTGAGCTGCTTCTCCCTTCTCTTTGGCAAAGCAGCAGAGCTCTGCAAGCAGCACTGCCCCACTCCCTGAATTCTCCTGCTCAGGTGGGGTGCAGCTTTGGCTTGCCAGGACCATGGCCAGYAGATTTGGAATATAAACAGGAATGGAGCCTCCCCAACCTTCCTGTGCAACCTGTGCCAGGGCTYAGTCACCCTCACAGCAAACAGGAAAACAGGGATCTGGCCTCTGCTCTCCTTTCTCCTGCCCCTGGGGATCAAAAGGCCACAGCCAGGCACACAGGGATGCTGGCAGAGCCTGCTTTGGAAAAGGTGAGCTCAGCTCACCTCTCTTGATGATGACAAGGAGCCAAGTGTTTAAAGTTCTTATAATATGGTCTTATAATTTTATTTAAGGATCTTATAATAAAGTCTTTCAATTTTATTTAAAGATCTTATAATTAGAACAAACACCCAGCTAGAGGCAAGCCCCTGGGACCTTATCCTGAGAGAAAGGCTCTGAAGCATGAGGCTGTGGCTCAGCCCTGAGCCAGGGGCAGCTCTCCTCCAGCTGTGCACATCTGGGAAAACAGCTGCCCAGGCGTTAGTGCAGACGGGGCTGGGAAGGCTGGCAGGAAAAGCTGCAGTGCAGGAAGTGCATGCACAAAGGRGCTGGAATGGAATGGGAGTGAGACCCATTTGCTGGTTTCAGCAGACATTTCCTGGAGGTCTTCAGTTTGGGATTTTTCATTTCCTTTCTTGTTCTCTGTGGTTTTTGGCTTCTTAAGATTACAGCATCTCTTCCATTGCTGTAAGGACTATAAAATTTACTGTGCAAATAAACACCCTCAATCAACATGCAGCGCAGAGAGGGAACATTTCAAAAACTGATACCAAGTTATCTTTATGGTTAACTATGATGAACTCAAAATTACTGTTTAAAGTCTTAAGTTAAGTGTTAAAAATAGTCAAATTTCCTTGAAAAAACATTTTAAGAGTAATGCTCTGTGTAATCACCCCACATATGATACATCATCTTGAAGTTTCAGGAACGCTTTGGTTGAAATTTTAACAGCTCTCCTTTAGAAATGCTAAACAGCAAATACTCTTTCCAGAAATACCATCCACTGTAAGCCTGTCAGACTATTACTTAGCCATTAACCTTTCTGGATGAAATTGTAATAGTGCTGTTTAAAAGAATGCTGAATATCAGAAATATTTCACTAATACATAACAGATGGAACCATAGCCAGAAATATTTGTGCTGCAAAGCAAAGCGCTAAACAGTTCTACACTGAGAGGTCAAAGATGGGCAGGAAACAGTTTTCCCATCCCACAAAAATTTTAGTTTTCATATTTTCCTACTCTCATGAATATACAGAATATGAAAGAACCTGGAGCTTCCCATAATAAACTTTTTCTGAGCTTTTATTTTTTGTTTTGCTTTTTCTGTTTGCTTTTTAATCCAAGCACTTATCCTGCACACAGGCTGCAGATTTGTTATTTACCACACCTTTCTTGGTACAGACATCCTGTCCTGAGAAGGCTTCAGACTGAACAGTCAATAGGTTTTCTTTTGGATCTCCATCTCCTTGACTGAAAACCATTTTCTTGATAGGTTAAAGAGTAAAAGGAAGTGTTAGAGCAGAGCTGTGACCTAAGTGAAATACAGATTCCATATGTCACATACCTTTTATAACTCTCCATCTGTGAGGAGAACTGATTTTTCCATCCTGTTTACATTGCTGATTTCGCTGCTGGACTTGGGCCTGGGTGTAACCTTTATTTTTAAATAAATGAGGTTTGGGAAAAGTTAGAGTTGCTGTTTTCCAGCAAGTTACAAGTATGGGGAGTGGGACACTTGGAAAATTTTGGTGAAGATGTGCTTTTTATTCATCTTGTACAATAGTTATAGCTGTGGCTTCAGCTGGAGAACATGTTTCTATAGAAGGATGGAATGTGTTTCCAAACAATGGCTTAGTTCAAAACAGTTCAGCASTTCTTGTGGAATGCAACTACAGCTGCAAAAAGTTCATTGTGCCTTCCATTTAGGAATGAGTGGATGTCCTGCTGAATGGCTCTGTCATTGAGCAGGAGGGTTTGGCTGTGGGACAGAACAAAGTATTGTTATGTGTACACATAATAGCATATGGCATCCATATCATGAGAAGTAACACTGATGATTTATTTTCATTAACTGTGAAGCTGTGTGTTTTCAGAAAATTTTGATGTGGTGAGATGGAAGCAGAAGTCTCGTGGTCAAAAGATGTTTCATCCTTTTGTTATGGATGTTTCATAAACTTCTATTATGAGAATCTGGTGTAGCCCAGATGTGTGAACAGGGATTTCCTACCACTGCCAGTTTGCACAGAGTTTCTCTCCTGACTGGCAATTGCATCTAGAAATAATACATTGCCTTGAAATTTATTCATTTCTTCTGATTTATGACCAGAGCTTTTAATTCATTAAAACATGATTTCACAAAAACTTTTCTCCTTCTCCAGCAAGAGCTGTGTCTCTTCTGTCCCTGTTCTGCAGGAGGTGCAAATTCTATTTAGTGAGCACTGCAATGATGAAGCTAGAGGTGTTGTAGCTTCCTGTTAATGAAAGGCTTTAAATCCAGACTGACATCTTTATAAATATAACCATACATTTACACAGATCTATGTTCAACTGCATTTGTACCTTCCATAGTTTGATTCAAGAATCACTAGATAAAATTACACAGCCTATAAAATTACACAGTTAGTTGAGTTTTCATCAATAATCCTAAAATGTACCAATTCATGTTAAAACATTTTACATTTTTACATAACCAGCTTGCCTTTATTAAGTATTTACTACTTGTGCTGTTAATTAGTGGCAAGGATGTAATCTGATTAGTGTTGCTCTTTAAACACTTTGTTTTCAACTTTTTTTTTTAAATATGATTTTTTTCAGTGACAAGAAACATTGAAAATTGCCATAGAGACTGTTCATGATTTTAATGTAGCAGTAAGCCTGGATACAATCTTTCAACAGCTGAAAAAATTAATTATATTATTTTATAATTTTATCTATATTTTAATAGTTATATTAATAATTATATTTTATATATTATATGTAAATAAATATATAAAAGCGATATATATATATTATATATATATATTATATATATATAATATTTATAATTTTAGTTTTTCATGTCCTTTAAAACTCTAAATTCTTTCATTTCTTTGAACTAGGAAACCCAAGAAATATTATAGGTAAAGCGTTCTTAAAAGTTTACAAAAAAACTTATTTTTGTCCAGGAAAAAAATAGCTATTTGGAGACACAACTTTCCCCTGCAACATAGATAACTTTTTCAAAATGCCTTCTGATATAGTTTTGAATGACATCTTGGCAGTATTTTTTCCCTTGAGCTATCTTAGGAAGACTTGTTGACTTCTACCAGGTCAAGAAGTTGACTCCTACCGAGTCAACCTGCTTAGAAAAAGCCATGGAATGATTTTATAGCTGAAAAGCTCTTCCATGGGTGGGTTTTTCTGCCTAAGTTTTTTTTAAAAAATATTATTTTAAATTTTATTATGAGATATATGCTCTCATTTAGTAATAAAATGAGCCCTGTCAGAAGTACCTAGTTTGCTGTGGCGCCCTTTAATCAGCTTTGTTCCTGATGGGGTCACACAGGGCCRGGGGTGCAGGGCCTGAAAGGAGCCTCCAGGAAAGTTGGGGACACTGTTGACAGGGCCTGGGGGGACAGGACAGGGGGRTGGCTTCCCACTGACAGAGAGGGGGTTTGGATGGAGTATTGGGAAGGAATTGCTCCCTGGGAGGCTGGTGGAGCAGGTGAAGCTGTGCCCCAGGTGCAGGTGGCTTTGCAGCCTGTTCCAGTGGAGTTCCTGCTCTGGAATTGGGTGATCTCTGAGGTGCTTCCCAGCCCAGGCCATTCTGTGACTCAGTCGTTCTGTGCTCCTGTTGGTTTTCTGCCTTCCCTAGCCCAGTTATCCTGAGCACTGGACCCTTACAGACAGCTGTGGATCCCACTTTCCCCCTYACCCTTCCCTGGCCACCTCTCAGAGCCTGTTAAGCCTCTCTTTATCTCTTATTTTCCAGCATGGAAGCTGTCACCCTGGTTTTTTAGATTTTCTAAGCCTTCTGATGTTTACATTCTTGTAAGGAACTTTCTCACACTCTGCAAATAACTTATTGTTCCACATTCTTTTATGGAGGAGGAGAAATTTGATGGGCTRTTGGTTTGTCCAGTGTCATTGGAGTGGYGGCACTGTCACCTTTCAATCCACTGTCCCTTTTGGACAATCTATAAATGTTGGAGTCAGAAATTAAATGCTCTCTTYTTGCCCTGGAGAGCTGTGTGTGGGGTTTTACTTTGTGTCCTAGAGCRACAGGAGGCACTCAGGATGGAGGATGAGAAGAGAAGGAAGGGGATGGCTGTGTGTGATTGTGCCTCAKTGTTCTTGTAGCAGGTTTCTTGTCTGTARCTGGTTGTGCTGCTTCCCTCCTTGATTTTCTTTCTGTAAATGTTCAAGTGTACACTGCTGCAGGGAGGTTTTACAACAGTTTTCTCTTCCTCCCTAGCAAAATGTGAACAAAATGTTAGTGCAGCATGATCCATAAAATTGCCAGCACTTGCAGCCTTTTAGTCTGATGTTGTAACAGGTACAGGCGCTGCCAATTCCAGCTAACTTGCACTTTGCATGTTTCCAGCGTTTGTGAGGACAGGGAATGCTGTGCCATGCTTTTCTCTCCCAATGGGTAAGGCCCACACCAAATCCATGCAGAAACACATGCACTGAACCATCCTTGAATTTCTGACAGATTTTAGCTGTTCCAGACCAGCCCTGTTACCTGTGTTAATCTGCATGGTAGCCTGAGAAGTTTTAAATTCTTGAATGTGGGTCAATTTTAAGGCAAATTTTGTTTGTGACTCAAGAGTGAAGTGCACAATCTTCCTGGAGCAGGAAATTTACAATTTACCATTGTAAATTCCTTGTTTTCACATACCTATATAATATATATATTAATTATAATACATATATACAATGGTAAATTTACAATTAACCATTGTAAATTCCTTCTGTTTTCATGTACAGGTATAATTTCTCTCTTGTGCTTGGAAGTGCAYGCATGTACAGACACTGTAAGATTTTTAGGGTTAATAGGGCCCTTGGCATTTTTAAGGCTTAGTCTTGACTAGACTTATTTGTTTTATTCTGCTTTCCTTCTGTTGCAGTTTGGTAAGTGTTTGAATTTAGTTTTAAAGTGAAGTTCCTTGTGATCATTCTGCATGAARGGCACCACAGAAGTAACACAGGAATGATTGAACTGATTGTTCTCCTCCCTGCTATGTTCTCCTCTTCACTGCTGTTTAAAAGGAAGAGGGATGGAGAGCTTTGTAGATGCTCTTTAGACTGTATATTTTCTGTATATTTTTGCTGTGTGGTCTTTCTATAATTTCTGTACTTACAGCATCAAAATAGTTAACCAGTGGAGTTAACTCAGTGCCAGGATAAAAKATTAGGTGCATTTAACCAGACATGAAAGCTTCAGGAAGTTAGAAGACAAAAGAAAGTCCTGAAACATTATATTATTGATGTTTTGAGCAGCATCTTCTGGGATGCAGCAGGAGTAAAACTGGAGCTGCCTGTGAAATGCAGTTAATTCCAGCTCTGTGTAAGAGACAGTGGGATGTGATTTTTAGTGATAGTTGGAGGTTGTTTGGCCTTGATGACTCAAGAGCTGCCTCCCAATCTTATGGTAATGGACACATAAAARAAATCTATTTCATGGAAAAATGCTCTCAGTTGGTGTAATAGAACAAATGGAACTTGCACTTTTATTGGTAAACCCTGCAATTTTTATCCATAAACTGTTGGACTGTTGGAATGATGCTCTCAGTATCAYTAACTCTGACTAAAATTTATGTTCAAAACATTTATGACTAAGTGAGCACCTCTGGAATTCCTCTGGAATCCTTCTGGCATCCCTCCCACTGTTGTAGGTGGTTATCTCATCTGAACTTGTAAATGGAGCAATTCCCAGGGAGGCCTGAGGTTAGATAATGCTCACAGAGGATTGCCAAGTGAACCTTTGACCTGCCTGCTGAATCAGTAGTAGGCAAATATTTTGCTGAATAAATTATATCAATGGAWCTGCAGCTGCCAAGAAGGTACATTTCCAAGTAAAACACAAAATGAACTTCTGGTTTTCTATGGTTATTAAAAACCGTGGGGTGTTTGGACATCCTACTAACAAATAGACATCCTGCTAACCTGACCAAGCTCTGTTATAGGAATTATTTTTCTGCTTGTGTTCCTCTAATTTCAGCAGRGTTGTTCTCCCAAGCCAGAGGCTCACCAGTTTTGTGTGTTGGTGAGTACCCTACCAGCCCTTGCATGCCTCAAGTGCTTCCCTGTGACAAACACATTGGCAAGGTCTGGAATCCCCTGGGGCAGCCCTGGCTCTGTACATTGCTTGTGCCCTGCCTGCTTGGATTTGGGAACCAGTGTTAGAGAGCTCCTGCATTGCTGGGACTGTTGGGAAATAATTATTGCTTTTGCAAGGCACCTATAATTTGTGATCAGCTGCAGTAGTCAATGGTTTAATACACTTAATTTTTGCTGTGTTTTGGTGTAAGGATACATATAGTTTTTGTTGTTTATTTCCATATCTTTATAGAAGTGATCGTTTGTCATGGTTAGTGTGCATTGTTGCTGCTGCTGTTACCCCATGAGTTAGGGGCCATCTTTAGGAGCAGTCACAAGTGTGACCTGCTCCATCCCTGGTGTTTCCTGCCCTGGTGATCATTTTCTGTGCTTTGGTTCTGTTTTTGTTCCCCAGCAGGCTGAACACAGCTGCACAAAGAGCTCTGAGGCCTACTTTGCTCCTCCCATCTCAGAGGAGCTAAAAAAGCAGGATGTGGGAAGTTTTGGGCATTAGTGCAGCAGGTCTGTGAGAGTGGGTAATGCTTAGTACCTGTTTTTAAATCGTCCTGCCTGAATCAGACTTTTCCAAAGTCATCCCTGTTAGAAACATTGGGCTATTGTTACACCAGAGGCTGTGTCAGRTGTAAAATGAATTCTCTCTTACCACATTCAGACACAGTAATTTCTTTTGATGCATGACTGTATTTCCACTGCCACAAAGGGCCCAATCCTTGCCTGGAGTATTTAATTGCCTCAATTAGCTCCTGATGCTTCAGACTGCCACGTGCATTTGATGGWTTTCCTCACCTCTCCCTATTTCACACAGACCTTGCTGCAGGATGCTGAAGCGTGCGCAGGAACCCACTTTGTTCCTGCACAAACCCCAAGTTTGTTCCTGCACAAACTCCAAGTTTGTTCTAGGGGATGAGTCTGTGCCTGGCCAGGCTCTGAGTAACACAAACAGGATGAGGAATGTTGTATAAATGCCAGGTATGAATGCAGTGATAGCGTTTCTCAAATTAACAGATCAGCAGAGTGTCAAATAGCAGTATCAGGTAACAATTGTCAGGCTCTAAGACAGCAGTGATAGTAGCTTTAAAATGGAAGTGAGTGTTATTTAATAAGCCTAACTCTCACTTCCTGACCAGCACTGAAAATTGCATTGATTTGAAGGACACTTATTTTTCAGCAATTTTTTTTATTAAAGAGAAAACAATGCTGCCTGAGAACAGCCTGGTTCTAGAAGGGTGATCAGGGACCACCCAGACACAGCTTTTAGAAGGCTCAATTTACTGAGGAATGCCAGAATATTATCTCCTGGCATTATTGAAGAAGAAATTAGTGTCTCTGCACTAGAGTTGTTTTTTAATTAAAATTAAAAAACAAGAAAAAATGGAAGAGAAGAAAGGAAGGATGGTAAATTAGTGTTATTATATTTAAACTATAATTCTCCATTGCCTTTGCCAAAGTCTTCTAAGGAAAGTGCAGTGTTACAAATAAAATGCAGTCAGTAGAAAAAGCCACACTACCCTGAGTGCGCCCATATGGCATATTGCAGCATAGGAAATATTCTGCTTTTATGGGAAAAAGGAACCCAGAGCACAGGAGCTGAGTGGTATAAGGGGCAGAGCTTACTCTTCTGGAAGGAAATACAGCGAGAAGCAGCTGTCCAAGGAGTGAAGCTGCTGCAGATGCCTGGCCTGGGACAYTGCCAGGGGTCCAGGGGCAGCCCCAGCTTCCCTGGSCGCCCTGTGCCAGGGCCTCACACCCTCACAGGGAAGGATTTTTAACCTCAATTTCCCCTTTTCAGTTTGAACCCTTCTCCTATCAATGCAGTTCTGAAGAAAATCCCTGATTCCTTTGTTTTTTAATTATTCTCACGTATCAACAACTGGTCAGGCTTGTTCCAAACATTTACCCTTGAGGTGTAAACATTTCCTGAAAAAACATCCTGAGCCTCTTTTACTCCTTTAAGTGCAGCTGTCAGAAGCAGCCCAGCCATGACAGATCCACTGTCACTGCTCACCCAGGAGCACCTGTGGGCACCTGTGCCCAACTCCTCATTAATGCCAACTGTGGTGTGTTAATAAATACCTTAGCTGGTACATTTTGCAAGGCACACATCCCTAAAACCTCAATGCCAAAGCAAAGGATCCTAATGCAAGCCAAAAAACCCAAAATAGCCCAAACAGACCAAACTGGACCCCTCCAGCCACCCTCAGTTTGAAATATTCATTACAGAGAGCACGGGCAGAACGTCCTCCTCACTGCAACAGCCCCCAGCATGGCTTTATCACTGCCCTGGGCAGGCTTAACCAAAAAATGGAAAAATAGAAAGAAAAAAATTCCACTGCTACAAACTTAGAGAACGTAGGAATCAGTCTCATTACGGAAGAAAGGGGAACTTSATGAAATATATTTACAGAAAAAGAAGGCGAGAGAAGGAAGAAAAGAGTACCCTACCAACTCCACTAGGGAAATAAAAGAGACTACCACCCTTATACCAACAGAAAGAGGCAGAGAATTACTAGAAAAACAACTATAAAGACATCGTAAATCAAACAGCATAGAGTTTAGAACATCAAAAACGCAGAAATTTTCATCTATTATTAATTATGATAAAAAATTCTATCTCAGAATATTTTACACAGCAGCTGTTGCCAAGAAAATCTACATCTTCTTGAGCTGAGAAACTTTAAAATCAGAAGCAAATCTTTGTGTAGCCAGTGGAGATAGCATAGATATTAACACAGTATTTCAATGTCTTATTTCCATTTTCCACTCAATTAAAAACACAAATATAAAACTATTTTAATTTTATTTTGATCTTATTTAAATATTTAACTGAGCCCAAATATCCTGATGTCTATTTTGTGTGTGTCTGCATGTGTTATGAAAATTCAGTCATCTCTCTAAAATTGASTTATGGCTGTTAATCCATGTGGATTAGTAGCTCTAAAAAGCAATTTATTTGTTGTTATAGTTCTTTCCCTTGTAGTAATTTTGATGTGGCTGAGAGCTGCTTTTGGACATGGAGTCAGAGTTAGGATTCACCAGATTTGCTCCCTCTYGAAGCCTGTTGGCTCTGACTACAGCAGCCAAACCACTGTGACCAAATTGCTGCCATTACCTCTCTGTTAACCTGTGTTTTTTAGGGARCTGGTTCAGGACCAGGAGCCATGGTTTGTGACTGCAATGGGTATAAATTTGGTATAAATTKGGTATAATGGGCCCTTCATTCCCTGATGAGGGGCAGGCCCTGAGTGCATGGCAAAGCATCATTTCTCCTGCCATTAAAGCTCACTGAACCCATGGCTCAGCAGTAAATCCACAAGTCGTCATTTCTGGGTGCCTGGCCTCTCCAGGGCTGCTCAGCTTAAAGCACATCAATGGCATTGCCCCAACTCTGAGTCTCAAACCCTGCCGGGCTTGGGGCACCCCAAGCACTCTCTGCTTCCTCTCTGAAATGTGGACATGTGGATTTATACCCAATTTATACCAAATTTATACCAAATTTATACCCATTTCAGTCACAAACCATGGCTCCTGTAAACAAATCACTTATTATTTCTCTAGATAAAAGATAAGGCATACAAAAAAAAATATCTTAAACTTGTTAAAACAGCACGCTCTGTTTGACGGGGTGGGGGGAGAGAATTTTCAGGGGAAACACCAGTTCCAGCAAACAGCTACAGCCAAGTCATCTCCGTGGTTAGTATTTGTCAACAGTGTAACACATTTGCATCAGTCAGGAAAGTCATCGAAGCTGTTCACTTGGAAGAATCGCAGCCTCTTGTTCTTGAAGCAGCAGTGAAATGACAACCTATAAAATGCTTGCAAAGATTTGAAAGGAAACATTTCAGGCACTGCCTGGAAAACGTGTGACTGAGGCTGTGAGAATAATTGTGATTTTTTTCAGCTAGAGTGCCGAAACCAAAAAAGAGGGAGGAAAAAAATAAGTTAGAGTCAAACCAAATGGAACTTCGTTTTTTGTTTTTCTTGCCAAAATGGAAATCTGAAAACATTTATTTAGTGTAAAATGCAAACATACATTCCATTTCATCCAAAACAAAAATGTTCATTTTAAAGCACGAGGAGGGAAAGGAAAGGAAATAAAGGACTGGGATCTGCCAGGTTTTCAGAGGTGACAGCTTTTTACCTCTCAGCTGCTATGGGGAATGCTGAATATTTGTGGGCACTTGGGAAGTGACCCCCCAGCTCACTGTGTGCCCTGGCCCAGGGACAGAAATCCAGGGTCTGCAGAGGCAAAAGGCTCCTGCCCAGGGCAGCTCTGTGCCCACAGCACAGGAGGCAGAGGCCAGGATCCCTCCCTGTGCTGGTGTTCACAGGGGTCCCAGCATGAGGGAAGAGATGAGAATCTTGACTCCATGTTGCAGAAGGCTGATTTATTATTTTATGATATATTTTATATTAAAAGAAAATGATATACTAAAACTATACTAAAGAACAGAAGAAAGGATTTCATCAGAAGGCTTGAAAGGAATAGAAAGGAATGGAATGATAATAAAATCTTGTGACTGACCAGAGAGTCTGAGCCAGCTGACTGTGATTGCATTAATTAAAAACAACCACATGAGACCAATCACAGATGCACCTGTTGCATTCCACAGCAGCAGATAATCATTGGTTACATTTTGTTCCTGAGGCCTCTCAGCTTCTCAGGAGAAAAGATCCCAAGGAAAGGATTTTTCATAAAAGATGTCTGTGACATCTCCCCATCTGCTGAGAGCCTTGGGGTGCTGCAGGTTTGTCAGCTCAGGTGTGCGGCTGTCCCTTCTCCTCTCAGAGAGAGGAGGCAGAGGCCAGGACTCCCTCCCCATCTGCTGAGAGCCCCAGGATGCTGCAGGCACCCTGCTCCAGGGGTGGCTGTCCYCTCTCCTCTCAGAGTGGGGACAGGAGTGCAGCTCCCCAGCACATGCCCAAAAAGCCTTTTGCTCCATGGCTCCTGTTCCAGTTTTTTAGCCAACAAGCTGTCCATCTTTTTAGCTGTGGGATTTCAACTTGAATACAAGTGTACAGTGCGTAAAGGCTGGCTGAAGTAAAGGTAAATGGCATCTGCTCCTCTGTACTTTTCCACAGTTCCAGTCACTTTGCTGTAGGCAGCAGTCAGGCTGGTCAGACATGCCTTACCTCACTGAGGGTTCCTTATTCAGCCAGGCAAAAGGCAGCAAAAGCAGAGCAAAATAAGCCAGACAAAGAGAAGGTGTCTTGTCCTAGACCACACAAGAGGTCAGTTGTGCAACCAAGGACAAAACTCCAGTYTTAATCTCAGTCTAGTCCCTGACCCAAATTACATGTCTCTATTTTTTAATTGAAAGTTAACTTTTAGAGAAGTATTTCACAGCTGAAAGAAAAAACCCTCAAAACATGGAGCACATGGCAGATCCCCAGAGAGCACTAACAGCTAATAGAACATATTTTGCAACTGTTATATTGGACTAAATTCAAATAGGAATTGATTAGCTGTTCTCTTTAGAAATAAATGGCCAACACAATTTGGCCTTTACATTTCCTAGCCCATAAATGGCTTAGGAGCTTTGAAAATTACCTTTGGGTTAGGATAACAATAAAGAATGGAAGGATCTCTTTTTGTGGTGGAAGGAGGAATGCAGTCTGTGTCACACCTAAGTGCCTACACACACCTGACACAGAACTTGATAAATGTAAGTAAATGTTGGATTTAATTCTTTAAAGTTCAAGCCTATGGTCACTGCTAGTGAGGCTGGAGGCTGATAGATGGGAGAGACAAAAGGGGGAATATTCCTCATGCACTGCAGCCCCAGGCTGTCCAGGGCTGATGCTCACAATTTTCATCAGAACTCTTCTGCCCCCAGCCCTTGTGAGGCTTTTGTTCTTATCTGTGAGAAAACTTTGCACTGGTTCCTTGGTGGTGTTGAAACCCTGATAACTCTTTTTGGTTGATTTGTGGATGGTTGCTCTCAAAAATCCATTCTAAGGAGGCAGCTGAAAACTCTGACTCCTGACTWGTGTCAGGAGGATACAACATATTTTATCCAGAAATGCAGTTTGCACTGCAGAGCAATGTGCTTTCCTGAATTACAGCAGAGAACAGCCCTTCCCTGGTGGGTCTGAGCTGCTGAGGGAGTGCAGCCTTTAGGAGGGATTTCTGAGCTATGAGTTTCAGGCATGAGCTGTGAGGGCTGCCTCATTTAACCTCAGCCGGGAGTCAGAGCAGGGGTGAGTGAGCTGCATCTCTTGAGTGATGGATGGACCAAAGGCCAGGAACGGTTTCTAGTCCATTCAGAGTGTGCAGAAATCATCCCTCCCATCTGTCTTTTAAACCTCTGTTGGTTTTTTGTTTTTTTTCTTTCAGTTCACAGGTAGCTCAGAAAATAACTGCATACTTTGTCAGAGGAATGGGGTCAGGTTTTTGTCCTATAATTCAGTGGTCATGGGAACCTCCATTAGGCACAAACATTTCCTGAAACTCCTACAGAAACTCCCTGTGCCATTGGCTGGTAGCATCATACTGCCTCAGACCATGAGTTCCTCATTGTGTCCCAAACTTTTGGAAACCAAGCCCTGCTGCATTAAAAAAAAATTAAATTCTTCTCTTGCTGGATGACCACGTGGTTAAATACACACCCATTGTGAAGTACTCATCTTCTGTGACCATTGGGAGCTCCCCATGCCCCACGAGGGGATATGTCTAGACTTTAGGAAACAATCATCTCTTGTGACTCATCTGCTTAAACCTCTTTTCATTATTTCCCATCATACACCCAACCACTTTCTATATATTTTTGCTTGGCATTAAACATAATCGAATYGAAAAGGTAATTTTAGTTTGGTTAATTGATGAAAACTTCAGTGCTTTGAGTGGCTTTCAGGAGGCATCTGAAACCCTCTTACTGGTCTAGGAAAGATTGGAAAATGGGTTCTGCTGATTTTGTGTATAAAACTAGAACAGTCCTGATTGCAGCAGGAATGGAAATTTAAAAAACTGTTTGCTAATTCCTCCCACCTACACAGTAATGCAAGTTTCTTCATCCKTCTTTCTTTCTTACCTTCTTAGGAGTGAGGCAGAGGGTGAATGTATGGAAAAAGAAGGTAAGAAAATCTGGAGAGGGGGAAAATTTGAGACAGAAAATTTGAGACAGAAATACAAAAATACTGCAGAGAAGGCTTTGGTATTTCAAATCTGGCCTGACCAGCAATCATTAGAAATGTCAGGCATCAGTCTGTTCACGCAAAATTTCCCACTCAGTGTGAAGAGGAAGGAGCTTTGCAGGATTGAAGAGCCCTGGAACAGGTCCTGTCCCTCCTCACTGTGGAATTTGGTCACTGCTGGTGCTGAAGGAGGCAGAGCTCAACCCGGAACCTGCTCCACCTTCTTGATGGCAAACCAAAACCTTTTATGACCTTACTGTTGTGCAAAAAGGAACGTTTGGAGTGGGTTTCACACCACATGCAAAGTTTCAGTAAAATACATGAGAGTCCAGTTAAATGATGAGTCTTTTAGCACAACAGCATTTCTACTGAGCAAAACAGCATTTTGGACCAGAGTCTGCGTCACCCTGCAAGTGCTGCTGATTTAATTCATCAGCTCTGGCTTTATCCTTAGTATTTGACAGAGTTTCCAGTCATGTCTGCAGACWGGGAGGGCAGAGATGGAGTTCACACAGTTTGCCTGGCCAGTTGCTCCAGTGGCTGTTTGCTTTCACCTTGAAAAAGTTCTTCCTCAAATCTGCCTGAAATTTCCTASGTTCTGCCCTGTGACCAGGGACTGTCTTCCTAGCAAAGCTGGGAAAACTCTGGGTAACCTTTTAAATGTCTGGAATGATGAAAATGGCTGTAGCAAAAATAAGACAAGCGCCTCCTACCTAAWGAATCCTGCATATAAAATAAAGTGAAAATCTTTGCCACCAGCAGCAAAGCCTCTGCTGGACTCAGGAAGGTAGAAGTTTTCTTCAGTCCCACTTGTGGCAAACCTAGGTTTGTTTTCAGATTGCTTAATTCCTGAGGCATCACAGTGATGAAAAATGGGCTCAATTYTAACTTTATATTTTGAGCCTATTTCTTCACCAGTGCACGTATGGAAATGAGCGCAGAAAATGAGAAAGAAGATGTTGTGAAGTTGAATGCCCTGAGCAGATGAGAGCTGCTAGCAAATGCTGGGTGTCCAGAAAGAAGGGTTTTTGTTATGAAATCTGTGCTAGAGAATAGTGGTGTCTCTTGCCATCACAAAGGTACATTTCCTTACTGTAACCCCTTCTAGAGTAGCTCTTGTTTCATTATCAAAAATGCCCTAACTGTGCAGGAATAGTTTCATGCAAAGGGTAGGAGTTCCAAAATAATAGTTTGTGCTGTGGAAAATTGTCAGGAGAAAAATCTAATTTGGTCAGATTGCTATTTTATCTATCACAGAAATTGAATGTGGAAAAGACTTGTCAGATCATGGGGCCATTCCCATTGCAAATGGATACAGMCCCAGTGGAGAATGGCTCTGATTTTCAGACCAAAATGCCTTTGTGG
This sequence comes from Sporophila hypoxantha, assembly GCA_002167245.1. Taxonomy (NCBI): domain Eukaryota; kingdom Metazoa; phylum Chordata; class Aves; order Passeriformes; family Thraupidae; genus Sporophila; species Sporophila hypoxantha. Next base: position 535,050 of record NDFG01000486.1, read on the forward strand.
GGATGAGCAGTGTGGCCTCTCTTTCCCCTGCAGGACCTGGCAGCCCCCAGGCTTGGAGGAGAGGAGGGCTCTGTGGTGGAGGGTGGACATGGAGGAGCCAGGCAGCCACCAGAACCCCTTGGGCAGTTTAGTGAGGGCTGTGCAAATAATCCCACATCCATCCCCAAGTTCTCCAGCACTCCCCTCAAGCAAGGAAAGGCTATCTTGCCTTTGCACTGGAGCCCCTATAATTTTCATTTTCACCTTCCTCCCGTGCTCATCCAGATTTTACTGAGTCTTTTCTCGGTTTTAATGCCTTTTTTTACTTTAACCTTCTGCAATGCAGCTGTAGTCTCACTTGCTCCTCAAAACAAACCTGCCCCTCTTTGCCTGGTCCCAGTCACAAAACCAAAGGAAGATGGGAGAGGCAGGCTTGCTGCTAAACCCACTCTCCTGTTGCAGGGGTCTGATGTCTGAGGTGTTAATCTCCATGTTCTTTTGATCTGAGTAAGGATAATAGGTTGTTTTTCAATATTGTTTCTGGTTCATTAATATGTATGCTGTCTGCTCGTGTTTTTTATCCCCCAGAAAAGCCTTTGAAGATACCTTTGTAGCCTCTGTGCTGCTGCAGGCCTGACTTTGACTGTTCCGCTGCTCATTGTTTTCCTGCCTGTTTCATGTCCCCCCTGCCCTGCTGCTGCTGCTGCAGAGCTGGGGCAGCTCCTCCTGCTGCTCCCCAGGCCCCTGGTCAGTGAGGCTGCCCTGGATCCTCCACAAGGAATCCCAGACAGGATGGAAATGGGGTCCCAGCACTGGTGGGGCACCCAAGCTGCTGCCACTGGGCAAACCCCACACTTTCCCTGGGGTAAAGCCTGGCTGGCCTTGTTTGCAGACACATTTCAGCAATGGTCACACTGCACCCCATGGAAGGATGAGACTATCTGGTTTTAAAGGCTGCATTGTGATGAAAAGAGCATTAGATCATTTGGTTGCTGTTTTTCTTTGGAATGCATCCTCCCACTCACCACCCTGTGGGCATCCATACTCTCTTTTGTTGGACTTGTTTCTGTTCATATGATTTCATGTGCTTTGGGGCATTTCAGTGTGCCTGCTGTTCTTTTTTCCCCCCTGCCTTTTCTTCCTCTCTACTTCTCCATATTTTTGTGGTATATTTGGCAAAGCTGTGGGTTACACCCATGTTTCATCTTGTTGTTTTTGTCATTTATTCACCAGCTGAGCTCAGAGGAGGATTTGTTTTTCAGTAAAATCTGGGGACTTTATGTTTTTCTTTTTTTGTCTTTTAATAATTTTATAGTTTTGTTGACTAAATCACAAGAAAATTGAACGATTTGTCCGTGGTCRCGCAGTGAGTCATTGCTCCTGTCAAAATAAGAATCTGCCTAGARCTGCCATGGCTTGCACCTCCTCACTCCAGCCATGAGACAAACTCAGCTCCTGTGGGAGTTTGTCACAGATCTAAATGAGAGTTAATTTTCACATCTGGTTCCATGGCACCAGCTGAATTTCCTGGGCACATCCATCACCCCACTGCGRGGTAGACAATGGCAATGCTGAGCTCTGAGGTAAAGCAGAGGTTGGTTCCTGGCCTCTAACACGTGGTTGATAAAGACCTGCACATCCTGGCCCTCTAAATCCACTTGGGAGAGRGTCTGGGACAATGGAGAAAGGGCTCTGAGTGTCTCAGAGTTTTGCATTTATTTTAAGTTTTTCATCTGGTCACAAGCTGAGCCCAGAGCTGCCAAGGTGGTGTGAGCTGAACTGCCCTCCCTGCTCAGACCCATGGATGATGCTCTGGAGGGTGAGCCCTGCAGGAGAAGGAGCTCACCATTGACCCCCCTTTCAGTGCTCCTCGTAACTGCAGATGACAGAGCAGCATTGACTGCAGAGACAGGAGAAACTCTGCAGAAGGAACCTGTGAACTCACTGGTTTATGAAATAGACAGAGGAGACMAGGTGGGAGACATTCCCAGCATTCCCACTGCTCCATCTCCTTTCTGGCTGGGAGTTCAGGTGCAGACAAATCAAAGTTGTATTCAGGCATAGGAGGCCATTCCACGGGAGGGTTTTTCCTTTTTCTGGACAAGTGTCCTCTCACTGACCTGCCTGACAGTCTGTCTCTGGTCAGAGCAGTTGTCTGGAGCTGGTGCTGCTCTTGGTACAAGCTGGCAGGATATTTGACTTTGAGCCTCAAACCACAGCTTGGTGGTGCCTGTTCCAGAGGGGTGAGGGCCCAGGAGGAGCAGGGACAGGAACCAGGAGCCCAGGCTGGCTCCCTGGTGCTGCCTCCTGAGGCTGTGACAGAGCTCAGAGCTCAGCCCACCACCCCTGCTACCATTCCCAAGGGTAAACTTAAAATACTTACAACATTTAGCCATGAAAGCCAAGAACAATCATAAAAAAGACCCCAAACCAGCCAACCAAAACAAACCAAAAACAAAAGCAAACTCCCCAAAAAMACCAAGTGGAGAAGAGTACCAATATACTTCATCATTTTTTTATAGGCTGAAGCACATCCCAGGTCTCCTCCAGCAGTCAAAATCACATCTCTTGGGAGTGCAGAGCCACAGAAAGGTGAGACAAAGACATTAGAGTATGGCAAGATATACAATAGAATTGTCACGGGCCAAATGAAAGACTAATTTAAGTCTTATTTATAGACTGTGGGTAACATTCCAATTTCTCTTCATCTTCTTTAAGCTTTTCACTCACTAATTCATTGGAAGGAAGAATAATTAGGAAAAGGATCCACTTGGCAACTCATTAGTTTAAAATCTTTCTTCTTTACAGATTTGGTCAACACTGCTTCCATAGTCTTTTGGAAAATTTTCTTCAGTTTATTGAAGAGACTTCAGTTGCCTCAAACCTTTTAATTTTAGCTCATTTAAATATATCAGCCAGTTTCAAGACTTGATAAAGATGAATGCAATTAATCTTAGAGTCCTCATAAATGTTAGGGAAAGAGCTTTTATTTTGAAAAGACAGTAGAGCCAAATTAAAATCCTATCTGGTAACCCTCTGAAAATAGGAATGTGGGAATTTCTGACTGTAATTAATTTTGTATGGGGATTATAATGACTTACATTTACATACAACAAGGATTGCTGAAGAACTGGTGCAACAGAACTTGTGTGTGAGTGTGTGTTTGTGTGTGTATAGATTTTGTACATTTGGAATGCAGTGATATCATGTGGGAGCTGTTTTATCACTGGGGTTGGTACTGAGGTTCTGTTTTTCTAGTCCATCCCTCCACTAACACAAAAGTAATTAACAATTCATCACATAATCATTGATCTCTTGGTGTGACCCTTGAGGCTGTCCTGCCCAGGGCTGGGAGTTGGGCTTTGGTGATCCTTGTGAGTCCCTTCCAGCTCAGGAGTGATCTTTTGGTGATCCTTGTGAGTCCYTTCTGTGATCACTACCARCAAAATCCATGGGCAATCTAGACCTGGTGAGCACTTCTGCAGCTGAATGTGAAGTTGTCTGGAATGGTAGATCCAAAAAGAGGAACTACCAAACACAGTAGATGGGTACCATTTGATTGAGAGCTAAAATATCCTTTTTATTATTTTTATTTTAAAGATATAATGCCCAAATCCATTYGGTTAGCACAAAACAGAATGACAGTGGTCTTATGTTTTGGTTTCTTTTAGAAACAAAGGATAGTCTCCTCAAGAAAAATATGCTTTTCTTTCAACAGCATCTGATAAGAATTCACAATATAAAGTAATGATTAGGAAGTCTCTGTCCCATTAGAAGCYATAATAAGATCAGGAAATCTCACCCRTCTGGGATGGGAACATCCTTTCCCTTGGCAAGCCCAAAGAGGACCATGGACACTTCTGCAATGTTTATTTTTCCCTCTTTTAGGTGTTTCAAGCAGCAGATGATGCAGTCTTAGATTGTAAAGTGAAATGACTTCTTCCCCCATCATAGGTGAGTGTGGGTGCGTTTCTGAGCTCTGGGGCTGAGGGAGGGCATGGGCTCGCCTTTCCAGCTCCTCTCTTTGCTCCATGCATGTTGGGTGCTGTTAAGTTCATCTTTTCAGAGAAACCCAGCAGCAGGACAAAGAATTAGGGTTTGTTTCTATTTGCTTCAGCCCAGCTTTAGCCCTTGGTTTGCAGCTGGGATGTGCAATCCTGGCTGGGGAGGCTACTGCGCCAGGCTGGAGCAGAGCTGACCTTGGGTGAGACACCCCAGCTCTGCTGGGAGCATACAAATGTGTTACCCTGTCTAATGTGCAGAGAGGTCTGGAGGTCTCTCCCCTCTCTTTAAGCATCAAAGATCAGCTAATGCGTTTTCATCCTTCAGCATGAAACGTTCCCTGGCAGCCTTGGCAAAGGCGGGGAATTGTCCCTGGGATCTGGGAGGGCACGGAGTCAAACAGAGCCCCTGAATCTGAAAATGGAGAGGAATAATTCTGTGACCAGGAATAAAATGGGCAGCTACAGATACTGAAATAATGGTGGGGCCATAACCTGAACGTGGAGAGAGTCAGAGAGGAACTCCCCTGCACGCCACATGGGAGCACTGCAGATGTGAAGTGGGGGATTTGTGGGGTGAAGAGGTGGGATCACCTTGTCTYGAGGTAGCAGATAAATCAGAATTGATTAACAAGACCAATTAGTTTCTGACAGTATTTTTCTCAAAGTACAAAAGTGCAAAGGAAGTTAAGAGATTCTGGTAAAGATCTGTCATGCAAATGTTCCTGGGGACACAAATAACTTTTGTAAAAGCAGGAGCATATTTCAGGGGATGGTTTGAGGGCTGGATTTGTTTTTTGTGGACCAATAACAACTTTGAGATGCTTGCTATTGTTTCTGGATATCTTTTAGAAATCAAGAGGTGGAAGTGAAATCTTGGCTTTGCAACTTCCATGGAAGAGTTTTTCTGACTTAGATCATAACCAGGAAAGAGAAACATGCAGAGTGGATTTCCAGCAGAGAATGGGAAGGAGAAGGAGATGAGGTAAAACAGGGATGTGGATGGCGTGCTTTGGGAAAGAGCAGAACCAGCAGAGGCAGCTGCTGCTCAGTTTGTAGAGCTGGGTGGCCACACCAGGAGGTGCTGATGGCTCCATCCAGCTCCTTGCTGTGGCCAGGGGGGTTTGCTGCTCTGGGGTGGTAGCAAAATGAAACTTTCCTTTTGTTTTCCTCCCAGACCTCTCAGCAGCAGCTCTGACTGCTTCATGCCCTGACATTACACTGAGCACATCTTCTCCTGGTGCTGCACTCAGGTTCTCTCCTGCCCAGTGGGATTTGGCAGCAGACATTTTATCAATGTGATAGTGTTGCCATGCATTTTCAGACCTCATTTCTTGGAGGGCTGCCTCCAAGAGCTGTAACATTCTGTAATTGTTCAGCACACCTGTTTCCAAATACCTCAGTGTAAAACTATTTGTTTTTTCCTGCGAGAAGACTATAGTACAAGTTCTGTTAAGTCTTTGACACCTAGCCAAAAGCTACACCACTCATTTAACCTCAAGCATTAAAGGCTCTATTCACACACATAAAAAAAAGGATAGTTCACAATTTTCCAGTAGGATTTTAAATGGAAATGAGAGTGCATGAAAATATCACCTAGTCCAGCRTTTAGTATAGGTAGGTATGGGATGATGTAGTGAAACTGAATGTACTGAAGCTGGAAGTAAATTAATAATAATAACAAAACCAATAATAATATTATATATAATATTCATTCTTTATAGCTCCAGAAAAAATGACGACTGCCTATACTCAGGAAGAACAAAGGAGAATAAAATAGCTTTTGATGACACCTCTGGTGACAATTAGTGGCTTATAACTGGGGAAGACCACACAGTGTCACCTCCCCACCAGATCATGTGTCCTGATGTGAGGTTATAGAGCACTGGGGATTGTCACTGAGTGCTGGGCTGGCTGTGAGTCTGATGGAGCCTTCCTTTCACACACTAGGGCTGCCTCAGAGAAGTTCAGTGATGAGTGAAATTATCCTTATATGCATATTGGGAAGTTTTTAGATCCTCCCATGCAAAGTTTTCACTTACACATAAGGTGGCTATTAGTAGTAGCAATACCCATAAAGTTTTCCAGCCTTTTCAATATTCAATCATGCTGCTTCATTTTGTCACCTCCTAATATAACAGAAGAAAAACCGTGTCTGTGAGGATTTACAATTACAGTCTCCCACATGTTAGGCATGCTGATGGCCCGAGGGCACAAAAGGGGTTAAATACCTGCCTGTGTTTGCTGCTTCAATATGAAAAGAAAGTGAGTTAATTGGCTACCAGCATAGCTTAATTGCAGGAGTCGTTAGAGCACAGAAGCTAAACCAGGTTGCATATGAAATGTGCTTGTTAAACACAGGCATTTCTTCTGGCTGGGAGGATGACTACAGTCTAGATTGCATATTTATATGTGCCCTGAAGCTCGTCCTCTTCCACAGAGGAGGTTCTTGTAAGCCATCCTAAAACCAGTTATTCACCCTGGGCAAAGTGCTTTTCCTCTGTGCTCAGTAAACATATTGATATTTCAGTCACTTCTTGAGAACWTCAAAGGTAAAAGGAATGAGGGGGCTGCGGATCTTCTGTCTGCTTAGAGCACAGACACCCTCTTGTTAGGTGCAGAAAGAGCAAAATGTATGCATAGAGCTTCACCTTTACCTGAAGAAACCTTTCTTTCAGGCTGAAAAAAAAAGGAAAGGAGGGAAAAAAGAAAGGGAGCAAATGTAAAATGTCTGTGGAAGAGTATTGATTGTACTCCTATTGCAGTCCATATTGAGCATGGGGAATAAAATGCCTTCCTGGCTGATCAGTGGGTAATGCACAAACCAAAAGGTGTCAGGATCTGACAGCAACATTCTCCTGYATAACCTGCTCAGGTATGGTCCTGAAATGCAGCTGAATAACTCCCCCTGATCTRTAGTTTATACTGCTCAAATTTTTAGAATTAGCCTGAGAACTGTGTGCCTGGCAGAAAAATGTCATTCTCAGGTGTTAGTAAAGTCAGTACCYCCTCAAGTGTTGTAGCTTAACCTCTCAAGAGTTTCACTGCACCACAGAATTTCAGTTTGTATCTTCTGCATCTCCACAAGTAGTGTAGCTGGCTCTGGCTGCAAAGAAAACCACATGGAATTTGAATTGAGTGCCACCAGTGTGGAGTTGGCCTTTAAGAGAGATAAGAATGCATTCTGCATTTCTCTCCATGAAGTTTTAACTCAGATGATCAGTGCTTTAAAAATATCTTCATTGATAACGAGGTCATATCTTTTATAAGAAATTAGAGGGATGATCACAGACTTGCATAACATATTGCGCCTGGAGTTATTTTGTGATACAAGATGCTGGGGGAAGGGCAGCTTTGAGACATCCTGCAATTATTTTCTTGACTAACCAAGAAGGAGTCGAGCTACATGGAAAATGTACAAGACAACTAAATTCAGGACTGAGGGCAAAGTTTCCAAGCAAGCCCAGCAGTGCCAGCAAACTGCACAGCCCGTTGGGAATGGTCCATTGCATGTGGTCCAGGGATGCTGCTTGTTTTCCATAACTCTCTTTCTACTTTTCCACCCAGGAGAGACTCAGATACTGACAGAAAGTGCAGACTTATTAGGCTGAGTGCACATGTTCACCCTGTTCTGTCATATTTTTTAACCTGTCCTAAAATATTGCAAAGTTAGAAAATACAAACTCACACCAGATAAAATGCACTTTGCATACAAATTATTTCAAATGAATAGTAATACAAATAATAATAATAATAATGCAAATTATTATTTTATTATTGATTCAGAGCAGTGTTTCTCAGGACCAGTCCTTCTCAAAYAAATCTCTAGTGGAATGGAAGCCATTTAGTACTATTAAAGCCAGGTTGCATTCTGTCAAAAAGGTCCTTTGGGTGTCTCTACAGAGTCAGAGGGAGAGTAAGAGGAAAGCAGGAATCTTTTAGATGCATCATGGCTTCAAGCTCCAAATGATGCTGGGGATATTTTCTGATCCTTTGCACACCTTTGTTTTCCAAATACATGCAAAATCACAACAGGAAAGTTTTCTTAACAAGCAAACAAAACTTTAGGTTGTTTATCCAAGAAAAAAAAAAGGGAGAGAGAATAAGAGAAGGGAAAAGTRAGGCTTGGAAAGTTTTGGTCTGGAGGTGGTGAAAGCTGAAGTAATTTGTTTAGCCCCAGCACAGGTACAGGGCTGCTCCAGGAGAGTTCCTCACTCCTGAGCCCCAGGAGCCCCTGTGGGGATGAAAGGGCTCCTCAGGAGCCAGGGCCAGCCAGGGCTGGGCTTCCCCCTGAGGGTTTCCAGGGGTGCCAGGGGGTGCCAGGGCAGCTGGCATCCAGCAGGGAGCTGGCTGAGTTAATTCTGGTCTGATACAGCTCTCCTGGTACATAAAACTCTGCTGAAAACTCACAGCGCTACGGAATCAGTGCTTTGAATCCTGGTGTGTCTGTGGAGAAACTGGTGTCAGCACAATGGGAAAAAAACCTGCAATCTGCTGAAAATCTACCCAGCTTGAGACGGAATTTTTCACTCTATACTTTTATCAGATAAGTCTTATGTAAATGTGATATAAATTTACACCAAGGCAGAGGATTTCTTGTATGAGAAGGGTAATTGAGTCATCCTGCCAGCAGCAGATGGCAATACTTTGTGATGCAGTAGAAGACAGGGCAAAAGGATGAAACAATGGAGGAATTGAGAAGAAGGAGACATTCTTCTCAAACCCTAAAACAATTCGCATGTGCCCTATGGCRTGGACTTCACCTGAGCCCCATAAAAACATGGAAGTTTGTTTTCAGACAAAGTCTTCCTCCCCTGTAACACATAATTCAAAACCAATCCAGCATTCTTCTCAGTTAGATTAACCTCTATGAATCATAAATAATGATACTCAGCATTTTTTAATCTCTAACTTATTAAATAACAATTATTCCTTCATCCCAATGTAACGTGTGCTTTGCTATATCCTGTAGGGAAACTGAGGCACAACAGTTATTGTTCCAGAGGGAAAAAATGTGGACTAGAGTCAGAATTTAATGCTAATCCTTCTTGCCTAATTCTTGCTGAAAAGCAGCAATTAACGCAACACAACAAGATTTAAGCATTCTGCTGTGATGACACTGAATTGATTTAAATTCCATTGTTCCAGCAGGAACTGTGTGACTTCAGTCAGATCCCCAAATTTAGCCCTGCTGTGAGCTTGTGCAACTCCCACATAAGTCACTGGGAGTTATGGCTGCTTTCTACCAGGCCTAGACTTGGCACTGAGCAAACAGCCCTCATGATAATGAAGAGAACTGGTTTCAAGTGAATGCTAAAAATTCCTGGCAAAGCAACGTTTCTCTCCTCCTGCCAAGTGTCATCAACATTATTTTTTGGGTGGATTCAGATCCCTGAGAGCAGAGTTTTCCATTACGTGTTCCTAATTGTTAAAGACTGGGCCTGCTAGAACGCTGGGGTAGGAGTGTGTTTGGTTGTACTTGTTACCATAACAGCAGGGTGAAATAGTGCTTTTCTCTCAGCTGGTTAAGCCACAGAATACAGTAGCAGCCTTCCTAGCAATGTCAAGGCATCAGACAGAGGCAAAGCAACCCACAGTCAACAGAATGAATGGAACAATTCACACTGTTGTACATAGATCTAGAGGTTAAACCCAAACACACGAGAAAGTGATGCTGGAAGCACTTGGGAACAGCTGGGCCAGATGAATAACTCAATTGGATGCCATGAGGAACAAATTAAACAACTGACTGGAGACCAGGCTGCTCGTGTGACAGACACTTTAATCAGGAAGTCAAAAGCTGATTGACAAGATGAAAAGCTGGATGACATGAAAAATGGAAACAGAAGGAACAACACAAGAAAAGGGCAGGCTGGGTCAGCCTGCTGACAAAAATAATCAAGTACGACAGGCCATAATCCAGCCTTCGAATGTTTGGCATGGTGCTAGTTATGAAAGTCTGCAGCCAAGAGGAAAGAAAACTATTATTAAGTGAAGGAAATKATCTGCCTCCCTAGAACTCACTGCTCTGTGTGCATCAGAGAGTCTCTTTCTGCCCACAATGCATTATAGATATATACTAGAAATAGCTTACGCTGAATACCATGAAATAAAATTAAAATAAATCATGTATGTAGAAATAAAGTGCTTCTACAGAAGTGTTAGAGTAAGTCATTGCTGTTTCAAAAACCAACAGCCAAACAGGTGTTGACATGGAATAGGTGTGAAAAGTGAGCTCTATCACAGTACATGGGCTTTTTCCCTGCAGCTGAATGTAAATCTGTTGCTTTCAAATGTTCCACAGGAACCTGTTCTACCTAAACCTAGGGATTGGCTGCACCTGAAGCTATCTGCAAAATGTGAGAAAATTTTGAAATTCCCCAGTAGTGCACATTTAAGATATTCTGCACATTTCAGTTAAATGTCTCCACAAGACCAAGGGGCTGCAGTTGGTAACTGATGGTGAATTCAGCAGATTTCACTGGCTCAAGGTCCAGCAGAAAGGCACCCTGAACTGAGTGTCTGAAATTCAGAATTCCATACTGAAACATGCAACTTTTTTTTTTTTTTTTTTCAGATGTTCTGAAGAGCTTTTGGCAGAGCCTGATTTCAGGCTGATACTCCTGGAAATCAGGTTACCTGGGAACCTTGCTTTGCACACAGCCCTCCCACCCCAGGCAGTAAAAGGTTTGTGTTAATTGTTTTGGGGATAAATGAAGTCAGATTCTGCTGCAAGTACAGCAGATTTCAGTGAGTTTACACAGGCCTGAGAGGAGGATTTGGTGACAGCTTCAGCATGACTTTTTCCAAGCTTGGGGTATTCATGAAGCAGTGTTGGAACCTGAGCTCTCATCTTGAAAATGACTCTCCCTGATGTAGGCTTAGGTGGCCTTGCAGAGAGTTTCTGTATATTGTGTATATCATTGCACACAAAGGTTTGTGCTGTTGGTAACTAAAGAATTAACCACAGCAGGGCCTGCCTCTGTTTCAGTTTCCTGCCTTTTGTCCACAGGGTGGGATATGTTGTCTCCTGACTGAGATAATGACAGCTTTTTGTTATTAAGTGCTTTTCTCTGTTTTAGAGAACAATATTAAAACAATACTATGAAAGTCAGGCTTAATGTGGAGCACTCTCCACTGATAGGAAAGCTACCAGTAAAAAAGCACCACTGAAAATTGGTGAAAGAAGAGGAAGATTCTGAATTTGAGATTAATTTATTTCTGAGACTTTTTGCTCCTGTCTGCTTCTCCTTTTTTTTTTTTTTTCTTTTTTTTTTGCCAGTGTCTTTGGGATTATTGTTGCAGTTTGGTGGCTTTTTGCGTGTCTCTGTGTTTTCCTTTATTCCCTCCCTTCAGCAGTGCTCTTCTGTTTCAGGGACAGCACAGACCCAGGACCTGGTTCACCTCTTCCACGTTTGTTTTTCTAAACAATGGCAACAATCGCTGGAACAACAAATCCTCTCCTGGTACTGAGCTGTGCCCAGGTTGGTGTTTACCACAAACAATGTCATTAAACTTCCTGGAAATCCCAAACCTGCTGTTCCAGAGGACGTGGTAAGTTCAATGATTGTGTTTTCTTCCTTTAGCTTTATCTGCTTTTGCCCTGGCATCTGCCTTTGTGATGTCTTTCTTTAAGGCTTTTAATTCTTTCTTGTCCTGTGATGTGTTGTAGAGGGAGGACATGCTGTGCTCTCCTCTAGGAACTTTGTATTTGTTCTTTTCTTGTTTTGCTGCTCTCTTACTCAAAGATAAAGGTCATCATGACAGGAAACATGGTGTATTCTTGCTGCTGCTGGTGGGAAAACTTACAAGAAATGAGCTTTGTTCTTGATTTAAATTCTGGTGGACAGATGTTTCTGCATTTGAGAATCTTGCTGTACTTGAGACAAGTGTTTTTCCTTTCTGCATGAAGAAATTAAAGAGCGTTCATACATGGCCACAGTGCAGGAGGAGGGGCTGTGAGATGTCACTCCTGACTTTCAGAGGAGTGAGGCAAAAGAAGACAGTGGGAAGGTTCTTGAAAGCAGGATTTATCAGGCTCATGAGATAAACACAGCAAAGCCTTGAACAAAGTGTACATAAAATTACTATGGTTGAGAGTCTGGCAACATTTTTCTGTAATAAAAAATAATCCATAGGCTGGTCAGGGGGCAGAATGTTCAACTCCTATTTCTTACATTTTTGGGGTTCTGAATCCTGTAGCCTGAAGCAGCATCAAATCTCCATTTAAAAAAATCAGAGGTGGGGTATATGTGTGTGTATATACAGTGCATGCACATGTGTCTGAGAGGTCAGGAGGGAAGGAACTTGTACAATTCCTCTCAAATTCATCCAGGGTGCACTGCCTGAGAAAGAAAGGCTCCTGGCTACAGTGAGTTCAGGTTAGCTCTGCTTTCAACCCAATTAAAAAGAACTGCTTAATATAGGTGCTACATTCTAGAATTTTTACTTTATGAATAGATTGATCAGATGAAAGTGAATAACTTTTTAGGATATGATATTTTAAAGGAATTTTCAAAGCAGAGAAGAGTTTGGTTCATGATACACTCACTAAAATCCACCTTTCCCACAGCGTTGGAAATAAACTGCATGGAGGGATGCAGACCCCAGGGCAATCCCTGCTCAGCCCAGAGCTGAGATCCTGCAGTGGGGCTGGAACAGTGACCCAGAGACCAAGCTCTGCTGGGCCTGGCTCTGCTGGGCCTGGCTCTGCTGGGCCTGGCTCAGCCTGCACTGGGCTCAGCCCAGAGCTGAGATCCTGCACTGGGACTGGGACAGTGACCCAAGGGCAGAGATCAAGCTCCGCTGGGCCTGGCTCAGCCCAGAGCTGAGATCCTGCAGGAGCAGGGCTGGGACAGTGACCCAGAGACCAAGCTCTGCTGGGCCTGGCTCTGCTGGGCCTGGCTCTGCTGGGCCTGGCTCAGCTGGGCCTGGCTCTGCTGGGCCTGGCTCTGCTGAGCCTGTCTCTGCTGGGCCTGGCTCAGCCTGCACTGGGCTCAGCCCAGAGCTGAGATCCTGCACTGGGGCTGGGACAGTGACCCAAGGGCAGAGATCAAGCTCTGCTGGGCCTGGCTCTGCTGGGCCTGGCTCTGCTGGGCCTGGCTCTGCTGGGCCTGGCTCAGCCCAGAGCTGAGATCCTGCAGGAGCAGGGCTGGGACAGTGACCCAGAGACCAAGCTGTGCTGGGCCTGGCTCTGCTGGGCCTGGCTCTGCTGGGCCTGGCTCAGCCTGCACTGGGCTCAGCCCAGAGCTGAGATCCTGCAGGAGCAGGGCTGGGACAGTGACCCAGGGGCAGAGACCAAGCTCTGCCTGGTTTAGCCTGCACTGAGCTCAGCTCAGCTGCTGGCAGCTCCCAGCTGCTGTTCACACAAGGAGCAGGTGAGAATGTGCCAGAGAAGAGGTGTCAGAGCAGCACAGCCCTGMACACCTCTCCTCTGATTTACAGGCRTCAGGGGCAGCATCACCCAGTCTAACTCAGGCAATGGGTAATGAAAAATGTTCTATAATCAACATTTGCCTAAGTGAAAAAGAGTATTATCCTCTAAGCATGGAGAKAGTTAGATATTTTAAGATCTTTTTTACATTCTGGCAGATAAGCAAGATGCAGCAGTCCATGATGAGCAATGGATGGAGATCTTTTAGCAGTGGATTTGTTAAGTTGAAGTTTTACATTAAAAAATTCAATTTTTTTTAAATTTTTTCCCAAGATGTCTCTGTATATCTACGTGTCTCTATGTATAGGTTTTTACTGGCATTAGGCAGTTTTGTTAACATTACCCATGAGTGATGTAGGAAGACATATGTTCCCCCCCAATAAAACACAGACACCTCTTTGTTAGACTGTATCCATGGCAGGGCTGATTCATAGCTCTCACAAAGCCAAGAAAAGAAATAGAAAATGTGTGTACAACGCTGAGGGAAGCACAAGTAGCCCGTGCCCTGCTCCCAGTTCATTCCAGATCTCACTTCCACAGTTTTTAAAGGAAGCTATATTGCCTGGTTGAAGAGTCCTGGTGGCCAGAGCCACAAGACTTTTAAGTTTTTATAAAATGACCAATATTCAGTCCCTGCTTCTGGCTTTGGGTCTCTGGGCCACATCCTCAAGCAGCAGCACACTCCACTTCTTTTTACCTGAGAACCTCCAAAAGGCATCAACCAGCTGAGGTTGGCTCCCAGAACCAGACCAAAGTCAGAGTAAGGAAGCCAACCCTGCAGATTTTGCAGAGCAGCCATGTGCATCCCTTAACTTCACTTTTAAACCACACCTCATGTGTTTCCAGTAGCTCAAGAAATGCCCCCAAGCTGGTGCTTCACCACTCCCYCCTGCCACAGGACCATGATGTGTTCTTTAGGCTGAAGTTCCTGCTGTGCCTTCATTTTCTGTGCAGTGCCTTCCTCCCTGGTGGAAGGACCTTGCCTTTACTCTTGCATTCTTGACTTGAAGRTCTGGTGTTATTCTGCTAACTTTTATGTGCATGGCCTTTGTTTATGGCATGGCATTTATTTTAAAGCCACACTGCTTGATATCCTTGTTCTTCTTTCAGTAACTATGTCCAAAGGCCTCTCCCTGTTGATATCCACTTGTTCCTGGCTTACCCATCTATAAATATCCAGGCCAGGGCAAAGACTGGGCAGTTTTCAGCCACAACCTCATCATACCAACCATGAATCATAAGCTGCATGATTACAAATACCCCTCCCTAAAACACTGCAGCCACTATGAAATAATTCTGAAACTCCTAGCAACATTATCACTTCAGTTTTCCTCTGAACTCACCCATCTGCTTATTAGCTAGACACAGATCTGCTTATATTGGGAAATCAAAGAAAAAGGAAGGAGTCTGGTCCAGAATTTAGGACTGCTGGGTTGAATGGGCTGGCCTTTAGCAGGTGGCTTTGAGTTGGATGCAGGAGAGGGCTCAGGTAACAAACATCCAACACTTATTCCATATAATGGCATCTGTAATTCTGTGTTAGGCTCCCTGCTGGCCTCTGAGGTGCTGTCCACACACCCTGGCAGGACAGGAGGTGTTTGAGGGGGGTGTAAGAGCCTAAATGAGAGATGCAGGACTCCAGGCAGCTCTTGAAAATGCAGTTTATTGTATCCAAGAGGTTACAGCAGTCCAGGGTCCTGGGTGACAGAGCTGTGCCTACAGCTGTCAGCTCCAGCTGCAGACAGGCCTGGAGCCCTTTGGTTTTGGTTACATTGCATTATAGACTTTTTCTTTGGTTACAATGCATTATAGACTTTTCTTTTGGTTTAGCAATGCATTATAGACTTTTGGTTACAATGCATTATAGACTTTTCTTTTGGTTACAATGCATTATAGACTTTTCTTTGCTGAGCATCTTCATACAGCAGAACCAATCTATACCTTAACTTTTATCTATAGCCTATCATAACTACTATAATTACCATATTCATGTTACTGTTCTCCAATCACTAAAAGTTAGTACATTACAGTTTAAGCTGGAAGCTGTCTTTCAGTTTTCTTGCAGTGGAAAATTCTGAGACCTTTTTTCTACTTGCCACATTTGCTGACTTGTTTGCCTGTGCTCYCTTTCTGCTTGGTAAAAACATCTTCTTGTTTCGGGTGGGTTTATCCTTTGCTCTAAGGAATAAAAACCCCTTCTAACTAACATACCCTTTGCCTCCTTGGTTATCCACTGAGACTGGCTCAGCAATTCTTTTCTTCTATATCAAAACTTGCTTCCATCTCTATTCCTTCATCAGACTCTACATTKAAAAATCTTTCTGCTAAGCACACATATCTATCTGTGAGACTTTCTTGTCAAGYTTTCCTCCTTCCCAACAGGGGGGAACTGCCCAGGTCAGCTCAGGGAGCTGCTGAGGAGYCACAGGGGTGGAAACACCTTGACCTGGAGCTCAAGAAAACACCTTGAGCTCCACTCAACCCMTGGAGCTCTCACCACCAGGCTGCAGCTGCACCTGAATCCTCCCACCAAAAACGCAATAATGAAATGCTGATTGTCCTGAGAAAGGGAAAGAACGAGGATGACTTCACAGGCCAGCACTGATGGCACCCTGTGAGAAGGATGTTGGAGAAGAAATCTGTGTCTCACTTAAGTGGCTGTTTTCCATTTCACTTGAATACAAATGTGTACATGTAATATGAAGGGTATTGGTACAGGATGATATAATCTAATGGTCGAACATTAAACGGCCATTAGAGCAGGAACAAAACTGAGGTCTCCTCCCTTTGGGAATGCCCTCATCACCAGGCAATGGAGTCATGCTTATTCTCTCACTTGTACTCTCTCTGCCCAATGAATGCTTCATCAGTCCAAGCACACTGGAAGGGCTTCAGAAGAAGTCTGCAGGAGCCCTCCTTGTGTATGCAACAGGGTCCCCTGGCTAGTGAATTCAGTGGAAGGTGTGGATTCAAACCTGCCCAAGCAGAGGGGAGAAATAAATCTGAACCTGCTAAAGCCTTGGTGGATACCCCTAACCACTGAGTTATGGGGAATTTGGGGAAAAGCCAGAGTTCTCAGCTTTTCTGAGGATTGTTTGAGAAAGCTTGATCCAAGAGGGATGCTCCAAAATYCCCTGTGAGCCCAAACCCCACTGCAGGGAGAAGAGGGCTCCTCCAGAGCTCCATCCCATGGAAGGCTGGGCTGTTTGTTCCTGTGAAAACTTGATTCCCAGGAAAGTCTAGAGCAGCTTTYCTGGGAAAACCACAGTCAACCTGTGTGCCTTTAAACTGCAAGGACTGATAGCCAGCAGGAGATTTTGTGGGTAGAGGCTCCATCATTCACAGAGGCAATGAGGCAAGATGCAAGCAGCTAAATCCTATCAGGAGTGTGCCCTGATACCATGGATGGATATTAATTTAGGGAACAACTGTGTGCTGTAACAGATTGCCATCATTAGCCTGTTTGCTCCTTCTCTTTTTTGGTGCTACTGCTCTCATTAATTTCTGTGAGCACTTCTTAACTTGGAACAGGAAAATTTCAGCTTCCAGAGCCTGAAGAAGTGGTTTAGAAGTGGTTTCAGATAGCGTGGCTGAGCTCAAATGCCACAAGAAGTGGGAAGAACTGGTCAGCCAGTGGTAACTTCTGGGTTTGGTGGGTTTGTTAAAACACACCTGAATCAGGGAAAACCTGTTTGTCTAGAGCCTCACTATACCTCTAAGCTCTTGGTTTGCAGAACAGGATAATTGATCTTTCTGATGTCTTTTACATTTGATAGGCGTTAGAATAAATGCACCAAGATTCTTTTAGCAACAAGAATGATTTGGGGGACAAAAATGAACCATATMGTTCAAGCTGCTGTGGAAGGAGACATTTTTTTTATTGGGAATGGCCTTGTGTTTTGTGGGGATTTGTGTTCTCTGTGTAGAAAAGGTGCARTACAGGCATGACTAGGACAAGATTTCCCCACCTAAACTGCCACTATGGATCAGAAGTTTGGTCTGAGAATCCCTCCTGAGGTGCTACAAATGGTTGAATGTGTGCCTGCCTCCAGCACACATTGCCTGGCTGCTGCCAGCTGAGCTGCACCAAGTGCCCAGGGAGAGCAGGAGCAAAGGAGCTGCTTGTTCCCAGCAGGGCACTGAGACCTTCAGCCACCCAGGACAGCTGCTGGCAATGGGGGCAAGGAGCCTGGCAGAGCTTCTGGAGGAGCTTACCCTGCAAATGGGATAGGCCTGACTCTTACAGACTGTACCTGGTSAGTTAAATATAGCAAAATAGAGGGGTATTGTCTCAGCCCTGTAAGGCTGAGGTCCTACATGAGGAGAAAAAACCAAAAAACAACAACCAACCAACCAACAACAACCAACCAAAAAAAAAAAACCAACCCCAAAAAAACCCAACCAAAACCCCAAAAACCCCAGAAAACCAACCAACCAAAAAAAAAAAAACCAAAAAAAACCCCCCAAAAAATCCCAAAAAACCCCCAAAAACAACCAACCAAAAAAAAAMMMAMMMAAAMMCCAAAAAACCATYCTCTCTGAATGTACTTTGAAAAGACTCTTCATCTCAATAAAGTCTGGAAGCATGTGGCCATTGGTTTTAGTGAAGGATCTGAGGATCTGGAGGTTTGTCTGTATTAAGAATTCACATCAGCAAGAATTCTGATGCAGAATGGTTACAGGAGATGGCTGTAACACAAAGTCCTGCATTATTTTAAATATTTGCAGTGATTGTTTTGTTGTCTTTCACTCTTACCAGGGACTGGCTGGCACAAATGGCCTGAGGGTGAGCTGAGGAATATTCCACAGCTGTTAGGAATGCTGGCTTGGCTAAGTTACCTGCCCAGGTAAGTGGCCTTTGTTCCTATTGCTGCAAATTCTCTGTACAAAAGGTGCCTCATTCGTGTTGTGCTTACAAAGCTTGCCTGGGAAACTGGTGTTTAAGTAAAAACTGCAGGAATTATTTCTGCTTTTTCAGCACCAGCTTGAGGTGCTTTGGGGCTGATTTTGAAAGGTGCTGAGACACCATTAGTCCCTGCTGATGCTTGTGAGCAGTGGGTGCTGGGACTCTCAAGGGATGATGGCTGTGTGAGCTCTTACCTCTCCTGAAAGTTTTCCAGTAGGCCTAAAAGTTATTAGTGTGGTTCAAGGACCTTTCAGAACTTCAGCAGGTACACAGGGCCCACCTAGTTTCCTTCTTTTTAGCCCAGATTTGGCAGCTGCTTTGCTCATCTGCCAGCATGGTCTCATCCAGGCGTTCTTCAGTATTTTCTCAGCATGAACCACCCCACCAGACAAAAATGTGCAAGCCACTTCCTCCTCCCACAGAAGTTGTTTGTGTGGAGAAGGAACATTAGGAAAGTATTTAAAGTATTTTTAGTGGAAAGAAGGAGCACTGTGGTCTGGCTATATGGTGGTGTATAAGAGACAGGTATTTAAGGTATTTTTAGTGGAAAGAAGGAGCACTGTGGTCTGGCTATATGGTGCTGGAGCTGATGTATAGCCCTGCAGCTGCAAGTGGGTGGGGATGGCCAAAGCCTTGGCCAGGTCTCAACCCCAAAACTCCCTGGCAGAGCCTCTCCAAGGGCTGAGGCAGCTCAACAGGAAGGGTGAGCACCCTGCAGAGGGGCCAGGGCATGGCCCAGGGCCCACAGCTCCATAGGAATGGCTCCTGGCCCCACAGCTCCCAGGGAATGGGACAGACCCACAGCTCCCCAGGGAATGGGACAGACCCACAGCTCCCAGGGGATGGGACAGACCCACAGCTCCCAGGGAATGGGACAGACCCACAGCTCCCCAGGGAATGGGACAGACCCACAGCTCCCAGGGGATGGGACAGACCCACAGCTCCCAGGGAATGGGACAGACCCACAGCTCCCCAGGGAATGGGACAGACCCAGAGCCCACAGCTCCCCAGGGAATTACACTGACAAATGCAATCATCCATCCTGAAACTGACTTCTAGACTCATAAAGTGACTCATAAAGTAGCTTTCCCAGTTCTCCCCAGAGACACCCCCTTTACAAGGTGGCAAGCCCTGGCTGCATTGTTTCACATCCCAGCCCTTTGTTGGAGGCAGATGGAATTTTTAAGTTAGTTTTAGGGAGAAAAGTGCAAAGTGATGGTGGRGCAATCCCAATAGCTCTCCCAACACGTGCTGTTGCTTTTTATTGTTATAACTCTCATGAGTTTTTATATCAACTGTTAGAACTGGGGAAGGCTGAACTTGTCTGTTCTCTCTCATGCATGACAATGCTTACAGCAGATGAGGTGCCTTTGGTTTTCTGTTCTTCCCAAGGCAGCACCTGCAGCAGCCTGGCACTGCACCCACAAATGTGAGCATTGCTGAGAGCACTGCATGATGTGTTCAGGCTTCCCAGCACAGTGCACTGAAAGGATTTGATTCAGAGAAAGCTCACATGAAATGTCCCCATTGGCTGAATTGCCACCACCTTGGCAGTGACACCAGGGGTACCCAGGGTGTCCCACCCAGGGTCACTCTCCAGCTCTGCACAAAAAGGGCATTAATGTGCTGAAATAGACCTGCCTTATTGCTGGTGAACACCGTGAGGGAAATAGCAACGGTTCAGTGTCAAAAGATGCCTTCTGTGGGAAGTGGGAACTTAAACCATCCCAATTCTTCCTCTGTGGACTCTTCTCAGGGAAATATTCTGCTGTTTGCCAAGTAAAAGCTGTTTTTAAAGGGAACAGGTTTCCCTTTCAAAAGGGGTGAAGGCTGACAGCATGAAGGACCTGCCACAAGGCACGTGTAAAGAGACATTTCCTGGGGTTTTCCCTCAAAATAATCCCTCTAGAAGGGAAGCAGGGCCTAGCAGCAGCTTTTTGGTCAGAACAACTATTTTGTTATTGTGAACTCTGGGGAGAAGTTATAGGAGTTGATGGATCAACAGCTTTTATCAGGCTGCAGCAGCTCTTTCCATGGCTGTCTGAAAATGCAATCAACATAAATTGGACAGGGAGGGTGGGATCACATATTCCTACAAGTTAAATTTGTCAGCCTGTAATGCACATAAATGACATAAAATATAATTGCTTCTGAATTCGGGCCCCTTCAGGTTTCATGCTGATTGCAGAAAAAAGAACCAGATGTTTCTTCAGCAGGAATCACAGAGGCAGGATAAACACTCTCTGGTCCATGACGTTTTATAGGGTTTCCAAAAGAAGCCAATTAATTATTTAATTGTTGGGTGTGTTGATCATGTAAAATATAATTGGCCTAGGGCAAATGGCAGTGCAGCCCTGGGAGCTGCCTGACTGAGCTTACATAATGCACTTTTTGCCAACTCTTTTTTTCTGCTGTGAAAACATGGTAAGATGAATTARTGCTACTTCATCTTTCTTCCATTCTCTTTCATAAATAGAAGAGTCTCCAAACACAGACTTTTCCTCCTTCCTGATCACCACCTTTCACTAGCAAGGAACTTGGAGAGAGAAGAGCCAGTAGCAAGCATAAATATTGTGATAGGAAAAGATAGCTTTGTTTAACTGACATCCATTTGAAGAGAAGGCAATCTGTTTGAAAGAGCCACGTTTAATCCTCAGCCCTGTGAGGAATTCCTCATGGTGAGGACAGCACAGAACCATTTCTCCYCTTGTCAGCACCCGTGGGCTGGGTCTGGAAACAGGAATGTGCTGCAGGATTTACTGGGGCACCATGCAAATCTGGGAAATTGAGCTGATTACCCTGGGCTGAATTAGCAGGCTGACATCAAATTTTCCTTTATGATGTTCTATAAGCAAATATACAAGAAGTAATATGTAATTTCTTTCAATCAGCAGATGCTTCTTAAATAATATTTGTGGTCTCCCAAGCTTTCTCTCTGTCCATGGATGTTCCTGCCTTTGCTCTGTGGTAGCTATTTTCCTGTTAAGGGGCAGGAGGTAATTGGAAGGAGGACTGAGAGGAATTAGTGACTCATGTCCTCATGAYTCCTCCATGCTAGCTTTGTTTTGTGCTTGTTCAGCAACATCTGCCATCTGGGGATGATGTGCTGCTTCCCCTGTGCTTGCTATGATGGGATCTTTGGGCATCCTGAGGGGTGGAAGTCCCTTTGTCCAGTCATTGAGAAAAGAAAACAGGGACACATAAACTCTGCTCCGTGCAAAAAGCGGTTCCAGTTCTTGAGATCTTCTCTTCCTTGCCWTTGCTGCCAGAAACATCCTGAAATATTTCTTTTCCTGTTCTGAGGTCAAGTCATTCCCTCACCTTTCTTCCAGTGTCCTCTGCAGATCCAGTAGTTCTTGCTGGTCACTCAGCAAAGAGATGTGCACAGCTACAACCACAGGTCCTGCTGGGGGAAGGATTGCCCTCTGAGCTTTCCCAAAGGGAGACAGGAGGTGTCACCTGCCTGCCTTTGCCCCCTTGTGCCCACGGTTAAACAGCCTCGTGGCCGAGTTCAGCAGTCCCCAGCTGAGCAAACCTCTCAGCAAAGTTCCCTCCTGTTCATCTGTGCCCTCAGCAAACTGGGAGCTGCTCCAGAGGGCTCCAGCCAGGAGGAGATGGAAAACAACGGGGTTTTAGCCAGGAGGAGGTTGAAAACAAGAGGTTTTAGCCCAGCTGTGAGCCTACATGACCAGCCACAGGCTGAGAGCCACAGCTGACACCCTCAGAACCTGGCCCTGGAACATACTCCAGTTATTTTTGACCCTGGAATATACACAGTACCTTTTCCCCAACCCCAGGGTCATTGCAGGGGTGGCAGAAGCCAAGGCCACGTTTTTTCCTGGCTGATTTAGATCTCTGTTTGCTGTCAGACCTCACTGAGGACACCTTGCTCCCCCAGCTGTGCCCCCAAGGTGCTGAGCCCCCCAGCTCAGGGCACCCACAGCTCAGAGGGATCAATGCCAAGGTTGAGTCCCACAGTGCAGTGACCCCAGTGTGGGTTTCAGCACTATAAAAACTCCTCTCCTGAGGTTCTTCATTGTCTTTGGGCTTCTGTACTTATACAACTGAGGCATGGGTATAATTTGCTCCTTCCTACTTTGCAGATGAATATATCAAGTAGATATTTAAGACATAGAAAACCCCAGATATCCAGGAAAAACTGGTCTGACTCACCTGTGCTGGCTCCACCCCTGGCTCTGTGACACARGAGCCCCTTGGCAGGGACATTTTCAGTGTAAGGTCTCTCTCAGGGTGCTTTAAAAATGAAGCTCTGCCTTCTACAAGACTTAAATGCATCTAAAGTAGCTTTCATTGGCCATGCACACAAAATGTGCCAGTCCAGGAGTATAAACAAGGGGGGAGCTGCCTTCTAGCTGCTGCATTTTATTTTCCACCTAAAGGCCCATCATTGACCACATCATCTGCAGCTCTATTGAGGAGGGAGCTGCTCTCCATTTCACCCTCTGTATCATCTTACAGTGGCGTTTTCTTAGCTGGGAATTGCTTGGTGATGTGCCAGCAGACAAATCAGGGCAGGAAAGGGATAAATTGATCACATCCATCCAGCTCTGAGGGTTAAACTGGGATCCCAGCCAGAGCCCTGCTCCCATTACAAACCTGCCTGTCCACCTGCTAAAAAAGGTGTCTGAGGAGCAAAGGATATTAGAGTGGGGTGGAGGCAAAATATAATTCATATTGCTACAGCTAACCTTCCTCTTTAAATTATAGGTCCTGGTGAAGATATTATTGATGACTTTTGAGCAGTAGCTCATGGCACTGGGACATTTTTCTTCTTTTCTACATATCCCTCTGCAGRAACCTCACAGAAATGGCACTGAGTTTACTGACTGAATGTCTCTCTGTGCAATGGGACAGTAGGCATAGAGCCAGGGAGAAATAGATCTCTCTGGAGTAATTTAGCTGAAAATGAAAGTCAGTCACACAGGCATGGATAAAAGAGAGGTATCAGGTTTAAAAACCATAGGTGGTTTTACCATTCRCAAGTAATAGTTTTTCAGTCAGGTTTGGGTCACTAAAATTAATTTAGGAAAATTGTTAAGTAATTTGAATGAGAATTGATACCTTGAATTTTAGCTGCACGTGGTCAACTCTCTGGCCCTTTGTGGTGATTTGAATGATCACTTTCAGTKCTTAATACCTCCAAAGGACTTTGAAAATGCAATTTGTTGTTACTGGTGCTCTGCACAGTGGGTACAAGGTGTGTGTCCAGCTGGCAGGAGGTTGCGCTGGGGACCAGCAAAGTTCAYTGAGCTGCACACAGACATCTGGTGATCCAACAGCAGGGAGCTTCCTAGAAGGGCCTGGTTTCACTGGAAATGCTGAAATCTCCTCTTGGGAGCAGATCTGCAACCACTGGAGACAGTTACATCACCTCCAGTGCCTGAGTGTGCAAACTGAGGCACAGTGCTGGGAAAGGGCAGCTCTGGGGTGCTGTGACAGAGCCATGCCAGGGGCTGAGCCTGGGCACCCCAAATCYCTGCTCAGATAAACATGGGCACCCCAAATCCCTGCTCAGCTGAACCTGGGCACCCCAAATCTCTGCTTAAGATAACCCTGGGCACTCCCAAATCCCTGCTCAGATAAAACATGGGCACCCCAAATCCCTGCTCAGATAAACATGGGCACTCCAAATCCCTGCTCAGATATACCTGGGCACCCCAAATCCCTGCTCAGATAAACATGGGCACTCCAAATCCTGCTCAGATATACCTGGGCACCCCAAAATCCCTGCTCAGATAAACATGGGCACCCAAAATCTCTTCCTCAGTCTGAACCTGGGCACCCCAAATCTCTGCTCAGATGAGATGGGCACCCCAAATCCCTGCTCAGATATACCTGGGCACCCCAAATCCCTGCTCAGCTGAACCTGGGCACCCTAAGTCCCTGCTCAGATATACCTGGGCACCCCAAATCTCTGCTCAGCTGAACCTGGGCACCCCAAATCTCTGCTCAGATGAAGATGGGTACCCAAAATCCCTGCTCAGATATACCTGGGCACCCCAAATCCCTGCTCAGATAACCTGGGCACCCCAAATCTCTGCTCAGCTGAACCTGGGCACCCCAAATCTCTGCTTAGAATAAACCTGGGCACCCCAAATTCCCTGCCTCAGATAAAACATGGGCACGCCCAAATCCCTTGCTCAGATATACCTGGGCACCCCCAATCTCTGCTCAGCTGAAACCTGGGCACCCCAAATCTCTGCTTAGATAAACCTGGGCACCCCAATCCCTGCTCAGATAAACATGGGCACCCCAAATCCCTGCTCAGCTGAACCTGGCCACCCCAAATCTCTGCTCAAGCACCTTGCCAGCATTCATTTTTGCAGCCCCTTTAGCTGACAGACTAATATGCTTGTCTGGGAAAATTCAGCATACAAGATTTGCTCGGGCTTAGCAAAACTTTAAACCTTGTGCTTTCACAATGATTTTGCAGCAGTTAAAATGTGTATTTCCAAAGCAGCCCTTTGGGAATAATGRTTTGGTGTTTTGGCTTGCTGCTGGCAGCTCCCTGTGCCCTGGAATTCTGCTGGAGTGCCCTCAGTGCTGCAGCCTGGCCCAGGCCCTGTTTGTGCGCTCAGGAACACRAACCCATGGCAGCCCCAGTGACATGGCTTCACTTGGGCAAACCAAGCAAGGAATCTGTTTGAGCTGGGAATTAAAAGGAGATATTAAAACATTCCCTCTGGTACTTTTATTCTGTTTACTCATGAGACCTGGCTTATGCCCCTCTGACTTGCACAGAATCCATATTTGGAAAACTCTGAACTCGTTTGCATACTTACAGTCAGGCAAATTTTAGAGAATTTTTTTTTTTTTTGTATACACAGTGCACTTTTCTTACTATTTCTCTTTTTTTCTTAAACAATTTAAATCAGGAGGCTGCCTCTTTCATTTCCCTTTCAAAACATGACCAAAGAGGGATCTAAATGCTTTCTTCAATTTCTTCAAGCTAACATTTCTCCCACAGTTGTCATTGCCACCCTGCCCCACCCTGCATCTCCTTTTGGAGGAGGGAAGGAGCCCACATTGCCCTCAGGCTGCAGCGGGATGAGGAAACCCCAGGAGGTGAAATAAKGGTCAGTTCAGAGGAGCAGCCTCTGCCTGGGTGCTCAGTGAGGTGCACTCCCGTGGGGCTGGGCAGCAGCTGCTGTACCCATGCCATTCCCAAATTCACATCAGAGATGGAGGGGGTGCAGGCAGGAGCTGCCTGCAGGTGACAGCTGGGTGAAGGCGCAGCCATGAGGGCTGTACGTCCATCAAACATCAGTACAGGGGATGCTTTCCCCTTCCCTCTCCACTCCCTGGGTCAGGAATGACAGCACGCGGTCGTGGTGTCAGAAACTTCTTTTCTCTTGTTCTTATTCTATTGTTTTTATATGATATTATTTATTATTACATTATTAATTATATATTGTTTATATATTACTTCTTTTTCTATTGTTCGTATTCTTAAGGGATTTGAGGCCATGCTCCCACTTCTGAGGAGAGGTCCTGCCTGCTTATCAGGGACACATTTGTGGGCAGTTTAAAGCCAGTGGGGGACTAATAATAATAATAATAATAATAATAATAATAATAATAATAATAATAATAATAATAATAATAATAATAATAATAGTAATAATGAAACAGTGTCGCAGACATCTTTTATGAAAAATCTTTTCCTTGGGATTTTTCCTCCTGAGAAGCTGAGAGGCTTCAGGAACAAAATGTAAACATTGATTATCTGCTGCTGTGGAATGCAACAGGTGCATCTGGGATTGGCCCATGTTGGTTGTTTCTAATTAATGGCCAATCACACTCAGCTGGATCGGACAGAGAGCCGAGCCACAAGCCTTTGTTATCATTCCTTCCTATTCTATTCTTAGCTGGCCTTCTGATGAAACCCTTTCTTCTATTCTTTTAGTATAGTTTTAATGTAATATATATCATAAAATAATAAATCAGCCTTCTGAAACATGGAGTCAGATCCTYGTCTCTYCCCTCATCCTCAGACCCCTGAGAACACGGTCACAAAACAGAATCTCTCTCAGGAAGCATTGTGTGCTATACATGTGTTTCTATCTATCAGAGAATAGGAGCACATATGAGAATACAGCCTGAATGTCAGGATGTTGGAAAAAGAATTTTTTGGGTATGGAGGGGAATAAGGGAGCTGCTCACGGACTCATCCCTTCAGTTACATGTGGATTTGCACACATGAAGTCACTCCATCCATACTGTGAGTACACAGCAGCACTGCACTTAGCCCAAGCCAAGGCTGTGCATATTGTACTCTCAAATATGCTTTAACAGACTGTCACACCCAGACCAGCAATTTAATTTGGTACTTCCAGGTCTGCATTACAGKAGGTCCCTGTTGCCTCACAGTTCTGGGTCCATTTTTAATCATGGTGTTCTTTTTGTCCTGCAGAAAGTGTTCATGGGTTCTTCTAAGGCTCCCAAGGTTTSCCTTCAGCCAGCCCTTAACTGCATCAAGAAGGGAAATGTTCAAATGTTCACAGCATTGCTGCCCTGCAGGCTGGGAGCAGAGATGGACAGAGGCTGTGTTCTATCCAGTGTCACAAATGAAGTTTCTGACAGAGCAGGGCAGGAATTCAGCTCTTTTGAGTTTATGCTTGTCTGCCAGGGTGAACTGATTTCCTTTTTTCCCTTACAGCTTTTTTTTTTTTTACTGTGATTTATAGAAAATCTGATTATTATTCTTTAATAGAAAGTTCTACATAGCTTGGCAGTTATTGTTTCTACAGAATCTAAAAGAATGTAAATGACTTGGAAGAAAAGGAGTGCCAAAAGARCATGAAAATACAGATGTAGATCCAAAACATGCCACCCTGGCTGTCTCTGGAGTGCCTGAACAACTGGAAACACGAAGATGCTTTTTGTTTCTTTTTTTTTTTTCTTTTTCACAGCCTGGCATCTGAATTTYATCCAGGGAGAAAAGTAAGAAAGCAGAGACAGAGATAAGCTCTCATTGCCACAAAATCCTTTTTGTTTCCTTCTTGTTGGAAGCAGGGCTCGCGGTAAGTGAAAGGATCATGATAAAGGTGGGAAAATATTTAAAAGCACCAGCAAACTGCCTCCTTGTCTGTTCCCTCTGTCTCCCTCCACCTTTATGCTGTTTTCTCTCCCAAACACAGAACCCTAGAGTGGGAGGAAGAGGAGTTTATGATATCATCACCCTGAACCAGTGCAGGGTTCAGCCTGTTTATTGCCTCATGGCTTTTGCCAGGGAAATCTGAAATTACTTATGTCATGGAGGCTCCCACTCCTCCTCTGAAATGATATTTTGGATGAAGTAAGTTATTATTCTTAGCTGTTCTTGCCATTACAGCCGGATTTCATTCAGGTTTGGCTGCCACTGTCCTAACCCAGCCACTCAGTCAAATCCCTGATGGTTTTAAAAGTGAGGCCAGGAAGGAGCACGAGGAAGTCTGACCCAAAACTTTTAGATATACATGATATGTAAATGTTTTTAATATAAATTTGTGTGAGAAAGTGATAGGGAAAAAATCGCATCCCTAATAAGATCATTTACAGAGCTTCAGCAGAGGAGAAAACAGTGATTTCCAAACAAAGCCTCAATTAAGGATAAAAATAATTCTGCAAATAATACTGTATTTGCATGGGAAATATGCAAAGTACCATAATGCAATTCTTAATCAACTAGAGAGCTGTCAGACATACAAAAATAAGTTAATTCTACTGTTAATATTGCTGCACGTTATAAATATTAATTGAATGCTATTCAACATTAGTTTCATTATTGTTTAGCAAGTGTTTTAACTCCCCCCACCCCTTAAGTTGGCAGATAATTGGCTTTCTTCTGTTCAAGTCTKTTCTCACCAAGTGGATTCATGTGGCAAAGAAGGAAAACCTCAGCTTAAAGCTGTGGGAGTTTTGCAGGCACCCCCAACATGGACAAGATGAGAATTTGATTCCATGTTTCAGAAGGCTTGATTTATTATTTTATGATATATATTCTATTAATATAATTAACATATTAATTAAGAATATATATTATTATAATATATTATTATGTAATATTAATTATATATAATAACTAATTATATATAATTAATATTAAAGAATTGAAGAAAGGATTTCATTAGAAGGTTAGCAAGAATAGAAAAAGCATGATAACAAAGGCTTTTGACTGACTGACAGTCCAGACAGCTGGGCTGTGATTGGCCACTAATTAGAAACAGCCACATGAGACCAATCACAGATCCACCTGTTGCATTCCACAGCAGCAGATAACCATTGTTTACATTTTGTTCCTGAGGCCTCTCAGCTTCTCAGGAGGAAAACATCTTAAGGAAAGGATTTTTCATAAAAYATGTCTGTGACATAAAGCACCAAAAATTGGTGTTTCCAAAGACTCTGGAAGTTTTTTACCTAAGTTTGATAAATAAGGATAAACTTACCTAAGTCTTTTTAGCTAAGTTTGATAAACTGTGAAGCAAAGTTTTGGCCTGGGCAGGGCTGACAGGCCRCCTGTGGGACAGTCTCTCTGCTGTTCTCATTAGCAGGAGCTAAAGGGGCTGCAGCAGGGCCTTTCATGTGCTAAAGAGATCTCATTAATTGCTTCATTCTGGGCTTGCTATTTATGGCATTATTTGTGAATATTCCAGAATCTTACACTGGGGCAAATTCTAGTCTTAGTTAAATTAATAGTAAGTTAATGGTAAATTTTAAAAAGTGGCTTGATTCACTATTGTTYTTTTGGATTTCTTCTAATTAAAATAAAACCCTAGCCCATTGCAGGGTTATTCCCCATTATCACAAGTGCATGCACTACACGACACTGCTGTTGTGCAAATTCCTTCACAGATATGAAAGGTTTTGCATTAAAACAGGACGTGAGGTGGATAAATACAGCTCCATTTCCCAGACACGAAAGGGAACATACCTAGGCATGCCAGAGGGCACCCTGGTGAGTCCCTGAGACACCTGGGGGAGAAAGCAGAGCACCAGCCCTGCTGTAACCACCAACACATTTTCTTCTTCAGCTCCTCAGCAGGTAAATTCTCATCAGCCAGGTCGTGCAGCCATGAGCTTGGCCCTTGTTTCAAACCCAGAAAATGCCATGCTCCAGGTCACGTGCATTTTTATGGCAAGGGGAAATCCAGCCAGCCCTGGGTAACTTTAGGTTAATTTTGCACAGCAGTTTGGTCTGGAGAGATCTAAGCCCAAGCACTGGGACAGAGCAGCCTCGTGGCAGCCAGTGTAACATGGTGCAAGGGCTGATCTCCATCCCAGGTGACAGGCAGGTTTAGCCAAATGTAACTGAGCACAAGAGCAGTTAGAGGAAARCATGGCAGAAAAATGTCTCAGTGCTCCTCTTCCCCTTCAAAACTGTGACAGAATTCTGCCTTTGCTTTATGGGTCTGAGAAACAGGAATGATCCATATCCACACATGTAAAAATGCAGTGCTTTTGTCTTATTTTTTCCATCTCAGCTCTCTCACCATTATGATAAGGTGTATATGTAACAGAGGGGCAAAGCTGGGGGTGCTCAGGCTCAGTTATTGGGTGCTCTGAAAGGGCAGGACATCAAATCCATGAACAGCCTCAAAAACATGCTCAGAGTGAGAGTTCATAGTCTCGGAGAGCTCAGACTCTCTTCTCGGTTTCAGCCCAACATTGCTCAGGCTAAAGCAACTTCTCAGTGTATCAGTTTTATCATTTTATCATTTTAACAGYGCTGAGATGTGTCAGAGCAATATGGGAGGAAAATGAGGAAACACAGAGA